>OW618031.1:1800000-2110000 GCA_939531405.1 Metschnikowia zobellii | reverse complement strand
CTATTTTTTTTTCTTTTTTTTCTTCTTTTAATCATATAATATGTCGGGGGAAAGTTTAAAATCCTGCCCCAGGTGGAACCATTTGAATAATTATTGCAAAATTTCGAATTCTCCCATCCCTGCCCCATTGCACCCATCAAGATATAATTATGACATCCTTGTGATGGGGTCGGGCAATATATATTCGATTGCACTCTATGCAATAGAGCAAGATAAACAATCATTTTTCAAGACAACATCTCACAGGTATAAAGGGATCATGCATATTTGCGTAAATCTCGCAGAAAAGAACTTGTAACGAGGTTATTTCAAAAAACCTCTAGCCTTTGTAAATCCTCGGTATCACTCTTCACATGGTGACCAGTTTTTGAATATTCGTAGAATGGGTTTCCAATCAAAACCATTTGATACAGAAGTGATTGACTAGGCTCAATAGTCATTTGCAATAAAAAAAATTTTCCAACAAGAGTAGCATTATGGTATCAACTAAGGCAAATTAATGTTCGACCTTCAGGGATCTAAGCCACGCAGGGAACAAGATCATTGCAAACAAACACTCGATAAGATTTGAGCTATTAACTCAATATTCTTGCAGACAAAAGGGCAGCGATATGACATCGCGCGAAAGCTTCCAATTTTGACATTAGGTCAACACTATCAAGCGGTGATCAGAAAGAGCTGTGAAACACGGAATTCGGACATAAACACTTAAGCAGAAAAAACGCCTGCAGGAACTTTTTCTCGAAGGTTCAATCTTAATTTTCGGAAGGTGAAATACAAAATAAAAGAAATATATTTCTGTGTGAAGAGCCATGCACATTCGAAATGTAAATTTCGGCGTACCGAAATTTCATTGGGACATGGAATGGAGAACAGCAGAAGCCCTTTGAATGTTGTGGCCATAATTTTGAAACTGAATTCACTTATCACTGGCGGCAAGTCTCTCAAATCGCTAAACGCTTCTCAAATTATTGCCGCAAGCATATTTGGTGAGCTTTTGGCACCAAAATCCTTTCAGAGATAGATTTTTGGTAGTTATCAAGACTCAATAAAACAAAGGTTGCGAACCTTTAGAACCACTTGTATAATAACCTTTATACATCTAGCAGATACCTGTTTCAAAATTTTGACGCATGAGTCTGTGGAAATGTCCTTGCTAGTATTAAAACCATACGGAAATCCATAGCGAGGTACCTTTTTGAATTGAGACTTGATCAAAGCACATTAGCATCACCTATGACGTATCTCGTGGTTGACAAAAAGCTTCATTGATGAATAAACTGTAAGGATACATCGTCGCGGTATCAAAATGATCAAGCCTTAAAACATTCAAGACAAACAGTTTTAGCATTTTACCTGCAGCAGATCACAAACAATGTTTCCATGATCAAATTGAATTGGTTTTGTTGAGTTTATTGAATTTTCGCTGCAAAAAGAAATTCCCTGGTATTGGGATATAAAAATGTGACATTCGGTATATTGAAACACCTCAGTCCCTGTATGAATAAAATCTGCATAGGCCTCCTTGATCTTGGGAATATGCTTGGGAATATGGCTTGTCAGAAAAGCTCTTTGAGATCTATGTTTTCAACTGTCTTCGACTCATTTGTTTATCGAAAAGAATCTCGTTCTAAAGTTTTGCCTTAAAGCCATTGAACTTATTAATTTGTGCTTTGCTTTGGCCGTGTTTGTGACTAATTCTTTCAAGCCGTTTATTCAATGGAAAAGGATATCGCAAGCCAACGTATTTATCTTGCCTCATTCATGGGAATATATTGTCGAACCCTAGATTGATGTGAAATCGATTTGCTCCATAGCATCATTTTTAGAAAAGGAAGCTCATGTCGTTGTTTGTAAAAGATTGAAGTTATTTCAAAAACTATATATATGGCACTCGGCATCCTTGCATTTTCCTGTATGATGGAAATGTGTGTGAGACGTGTCTCTTTTCTTGCATAAGCCTGCCTGATATTGGACAACGCTTATTTTATTTTCTAGAATTGTTTTTTGGAATATTGGCAATTTGATATTTTCACTCCTACATTTCCATTGTTGCAGGTGCAAGTTTGAATTTGATTAAGCAACCAAATATCACATTTCGGATTTCAAAGCTAAAACCAACGCCCCTAAGACTAGAAATTCAATTTGCATCTCTTTTGAATTCTTTTTTTATTTGTTTTTGGAACGGTGTTTTAAAGCACGCGATGCGTTTTGGGTGAACCAAGGCAAGGCCTTATAATAAAATCAGAAGTATATATCTATGTACCCCTCAAGTGAAGATCTATGTGTCTTGACTTCTGTAGCAAGTCTAAGAGGGTGGGCGGCCATTTGATTCTTTATAAGCCGAGATACTTAGAACGGCTAACATAAATAATATCATTTTGCGGAAGAAGGTACAATGTCAATTGAAGGGTCATCCTGTGTAAATACAACGATTTCAACCCTTCTTCCTCGAAACGAAATCGATATTTCACCTGCCATACCTCTTCTAACCCTGTCGAAAACAAATTGTATAACAAAGGAATCATAGAAAATTCCTGATTCTTGCTACTGACATCTTTTCATGGTGCAATGTTGAAATTCAACAACACGAACAATCGAAATTAGAGAGGAAAAGTGTAAGAAACGAATTTAAATCATGGTATTTCTGTGTCATTATCTGTGATGACTAATTAAATCATATGCATTGAAGTGGTACATGTCCTCATACTATTTTTAATAACGGAGATAAATTCAAACTTGCCTGGCTATGCAAAAATTCAAATTGACTCAAAATCATCGACCGCGATTTGCATGTATTTTACTTGAGGGGCGGCCATGTTATATTTTCAGGATTTTCAAAAGAAAATATTAACGCTGAGTTGAGAAGAGAAAAAAACGCTTAAGTATTGTACGCAGAAGAGATTCTAAAAACCCGAAGTGCTCCTTCTAATGGCCGTAACAAAGAACCAAATAATTGACAATGTTTACATGCTCACACTCTTGATTGAGCCTTCTACATTTATTTCGTTTTTTTTTTTTCTTTTAGTAGACTTTGCGAAAGATACTTGGGTTTTGAGCTAGGATTAATTTGCATCTAATTCTTAAAGACAGTTTGAACTAGCGACAAATCAAGAAAAGCACTGACTTCTCAAAAAGCTCTCTCGAGAGGGGCTGGAACTATATATCTTTTCTAGATTATAATCAAATTCGCAGCTCTCCAAAGTCAACAAAACTGTATTCGGTGTTGGGACTTCAAAGACGTGTAAAGAAATCATCGTTAATTTTAAGAAAAAAAATGGGCAACATATTTTTCATCAGAAATCATATTACACGTTGAGTGGTTTATTCCTTTACATCCATATGCTTTTGTTTGATAAAGTAATCATAACCATGTGCAACACTTTAAAACATGAGCATGAAAAGACATTATATTGTATACTGTTGGGAAAATGAAGGATAATGAGAACGTGAAAGCTTTCAATAAGTTTTGACTATGATGAAATTACTGTATATTCGATTTTGGGGTGAAATACCAGGTTTCTGCTCCACAAAAAAAAATTGCGAGCAGCTTTTCAAAAGCCTTCGAATTCGAAAACGTGAAGATCACAAAGGGCTTTTTGCTTATAGCAGGGATTTATATAAATTTTTCTGACGTCACAGTTTCTCAGTTTCAAATAGCTCATCCTTTTATATAAAACTATGGATGATTTCGTCTCTTGCATTGCTTCATCATGAATAATTCACATACATCTTTTCTCAAATCAGTACTACCATTTTGATTAGTTTTTATTTTTTCCTTGTGTCTTCATGAGGACAATATAGCCTCGAGAGAAAAACCAAGACCAAAGACGCGTACTCATTGCTCTAACAGCGCTCAATTACTGTCCTGGAAAAACAGTACGTATTTCTAAAGCATCCAATATTTTTAAACATACATTTCCTCAAAATTTGCTGCCACAATTTGCTTTCATGTGCTTATTACGTTTTTTTGAAAACGACATTGTTGCCCATCTGTGAATTATACCTGTACAATTTTATACAATATACGAACTATACAGAGATTGTTTGTTGGATGTAAAAGAATAGCAAACTTCTGTAATTCGGTCTAATATGGAAAAGGAACACTCCTTCAAGGTTCATTTCACATTGATTATACTACGCACTTGTGTGAAATGCTCGAAATATGAAACAAAACTTTAACTCAAGTCTTTCAGACTTTGTACACAATTGGAGGAACTATCTCAGTAGTTCATAGTTATTATCTAAAAGACCGCATATATCTCACATGCCTGCACATTTTGGAACCATAAATTTGTTCGACAAAATTCGGATATAGCATAAATGTAAAATATCAGTCTCTCTAGTTACATTTCATTGTAGAAGGATTTCGTAGTAAGTAAAAATTAAGTACGTTCTCTTTCTTGGATTAGAATTTTCAATGTATAAAGAATTTCGAGAAAACTTTCAGCGAAGAATTGCGAACGCGACCCAGAAATTTCGCTAAAGGTGGATGAGTTGATGCATTTGCCCAACCAATTTCTCGCGCTTGCCAAAGTCCATTTTATGGTAATAGGCTTTAAAATTATAGTCAAAGAGTTAAGCATTGATTTGTTTCTTTCTTGGAAAACTCGCTGAACTCGCTGAACTCTAAACTAAAATATTCGAACCGAGATACTACGATATATATTAATATCTTGACACCTACATTTCCTGTTGCGTCAAATATGACGTTCTTCTTTTACAAGGCAATAAGAATGAGCCACGCTATCCGATGACTTCAGCTTTTTTTTGAGTTCATGTATGACGAGATGCGACTGAAAGTTGTAGTGAGTTCGTGTCTAATCCATACGCCTCCTTCGTAAAGTGAAGAAAAATCGGCGACTAGGCACCTAGTGTATGGCAAATTACAATAAGGTAGAACCTGAAGATTTGATGTTCTTGTTTCGCTCGAGCTGTGGTGTCGATTTGTTTTTTATTGATACGTATTTAGATACATTAATAGACTCTAAGGTTGAAAACAAGTCTTAGAATAACAAAATATGTGAAGAAACCCTAGTTTGATTGGTTCTATCGCCAAATAATGCCTTTTTTTTCGTAAAGAAAGTTTGTAGAAGGTCCAAGCTGCAAGCAAAGGCGCCGGGAGAATTTGTAGTGTACTAGGACATTGCGAGTCGTATGATTTGTGTGCTTCCCAACTAAAATTGTTTTCCTCGACCTTGCAAGATGAGCAGATAAAAAGACATTTTTTAGATGAAATGTAGACGCTCTTTCTTGCACTAAAGATAAATAATCAGCTTATGCAAGCTTATGCCTTATAAACAAAGAATTCTTGACTTTGATCTCACATGAAGTCAGGAATTGTGTATTAATTAATCCCTTTTATATAATATTATAAGACCGTCTTTGAGAAGTAAAAGTGACCAAGTAGGCCTCGCCAAAAACTTATTTTCTGCATACAGAACCTCTTCTAAACAAAATTATCTGGCGTTGAGACATTTTATTTACAAACACTACACTGGCAACTTCACCAAAACTTCAAAGTTTCTGTGGGTGATTGTAATTCTCTTTTCAAAGAACAATCAGTTGCGGAACGCTTTGTGAGCTGTGGTACTAACCTAAAATCCCAATTCCTTTGAAAGGTATACGAGTTTCATCACTTGACAAGAACAGGATTTTCTTGAATACATGATGTTGCGTAGTCTGCAATCAGCTTTAAATAATTGCATATTGAGTAAGCTAAAGACTAATCATCAACAGGACGTTCTCACCAGTGTTGAATCTCGATATCTCGAAGCGCTGTTGAAATCTAAAATAGATTAACAAAAAGCATCCACAATAAGACAATAGAAGAGAAAACATGAATTGTCTCTTTCCCATGAGTTTCTTTCTGAGGCACCTCTCAAGAGTGCTAGACATGAATAACTCAATATATGTTCGTATCAGACAAATAATTCTAGTATAATGTTTAAGATATTTCTGAATTAGAAAAGAAAGGACCTCAGATAATAATTTCAACTTTAAAAGAATTCAGTTTTCTGTTACTTCAAGAAGAACCAAAATTATTGTATAAAAACTCTATTATTTGTGAAGAAATATTAGAGAAGATGTTTGGAGGCGGTTATGTGAATATGTGCTTCCCACATCAGAAGGTCTTTCGGATTCGGATTCGGCGCTAGGTACATTAGTGTGCATTTAAGTATACAGAACAAAACCACTAGTGTAATTTTAGGAAGTAGGTGGTTGAAACTATTTAAAATTTGACAAGTATGAACCTTCCTTTGAGGCCTTACAATTTTCACTCGTAAATATTAAAATACAAAAAGGAGTATGCATTTGCAGCCTTTCCGCTTTCGTATATTGATTTCAATTGTTTGAAAGATTTCTTATAAATTTAAAATCTGAATTTAGCAAAGAGTATCAAGGGCTCAAAACACAAAGATCATAAACTATACTTCACAGTAAAAAAACGGGGAAGATATTACGATAGCGCGTAGCTTGAGATAGAATCTCTTGCAATAGAGCTTATAGGACTCTATAATATATAAATAAACTCCAAGACAAATATCAGATTCTTAATGTCATATTGATACCGAGCTTTGTAATTTCTTTGTTCTTTTTTTCTTTTCTAAAATATCATTATAAGACAGCGCAAATATAAGTGTTGAAATCAAAAAAAAAAAGAATAAAATGTTAGACTGCCAAGAACTGGAATAAAAACTAAAACCAATAGAATAATTGGGCAAGGTGTGAGTTTGGGGAAAATGACATCAAAGGATCAGCAGAACAACACAATGAAAGTTGTCCAAAATGACCTAGCCTTTCTATTATCAAGTTTTTTCTTGATTGACCGTGGTCTTACAGTTTCAAGAGTACCACATCATATATCTACTATAGTAATGAAGTGACTCGTGGAAATACAGCTTTCATCAGACTGACTGAAAGTGTTACGATCACGCTGACAACTCTCCGATGAAACGCCTTTCTTATCGGTAAGTTTTTGATTTGAAAGGGGAAATAAAGTGGTTTTTTTTACATTTTACTTAGAGAAATATTTTTGTTTCAGTTGATATGCTTCATGAGTAGGTTTCCAAAAGCATGACACATTTGTGCCGGAATTTAGATTTGAGATA
Source organism: Metschnikowia zobellii (assembly GCA_939531405.1). Lineage (NCBI taxonomy): Eukaryota > Fungi > Ascomycota > Pichiomycetes > Serinales > Metschnikowiaceae > Metschnikowia > Metschnikowia zobellii. The sequence goes on along the minus strand of OW618031.1, from coordinate 2,102,888 downwards.
TGAATACAAAAAGTTTTTAGTTACTTTCGGTTGCGGCCATACCATGAAGAACACACTGTTTCCCGTCCGATCAACGTTAGTTAAGCTTCATAGGGCCACACTGAGTAGTGTAGTGGGAGACCATATGCGAAATTGTGGTGCTGCAATCTTTTTTCCAAGTTATTTTGATTTTTTTCATCAAAATTTCTCCAAGTTTGTGCACCACATGAACGTGACTATGGCCACGAGAGCAATATAGCTTTGTACATAATACCCAATTTTCTTCAAATTTAGCGAGCGATTGAATGTGAGGTGTTTCTCAAAGATATGGACTCCGCGTGTCATCGAGGTGATTTGATCTCTTCGTTTGGTTCTCAGCCACTCACGACCACGAGAAATCAACAAAAATACGCCGAAAATACTGAACGGCTCAAGGATCATTTGGCTTTTTTGTGTTCAATGCTTCAATATGTCCAAGGCAGGACTCACGATAGTTCTCATGGGACGAAACCACTACATACAGAATTGCATACATTCGATCTGACGATATGGAGCAACACATTTGAAACAGCATCAATCAGCAGAGTAAAGGGGTGTATTTACAGGCGAAGAGAGTTTTCGGCTTAACTGCAAAGAGAGACTGGGGTTCCTTGCAATTTTTTTCCGTGACAGACTTACTCCTATTGCTTAGGCTATAAAAATGCACCTGACTAGAGTGGCCTGATAAACCACAAGAATGCACCATGTCAGACGGCATGCTAGTTGAAATGACGCATTATTCACAAAGATACAGAACTTTAAACGAAAAACGGAAGCTCAACCCCTGCAGCACCAGCGCTTGAGCTGGCACCCTGAAAACCGTCGCCCGCAAGGGCACACACCCGTGCACCATGGACCGTGCGCTATGGTTGGCCAAAACGCACTCGCCAAAATCTTCTCAGTTATCAACACCCCATTCCCCACCCATGATCGGCGCCTCCCAACGAGCCGTATCCTTGAAAATGCGGTTGCGTGCCGCACGTTCTCTTGCGACAACTTCCCGCATGCTCAACACACCCGTGACGCAGCCGGGAAAACCCGTGACCTCGCAGGCGGTCAAGAGCGACCCCATGAACGTCCCTGGCGCCGCCAAAACAGCGCCTAAGGCCGTGAGAACAGACGTTAAGGCAGACGTGCAGGAGCACAACCGGCAGCAGGTACCTCCAAAACGCTCTTTCTCGCTTTTCGGGCTTTTGTGGAAGACTGCACTCGTGGCCTCTGCCGTATACGGAGGCACGTTATACGCCGCCACGAAAAACGAACAGGTGATGGACTTTGTCATCGACAAGCAGTTGCCCTATTACGAGGAGTTGCTCAACGTGATCGAGCACGGATCCGTGGCAGAGATCCAGGCAGTCTGGACGAAGGTGTCGAAAAACGTGTCGCTTCCTTCGAAAGACACTATCGATGAGTTGACCCTGAAGCTCGAGCAGCAGGGCGAGCAGTTGCTCGAGGAGACGAAGAAGAAGTTGGCGCATGCGCAGAAGTCTCTTCCCTCGGAACAGTTGCAGAAGAGCGTGGGCATCGAGACGGTGCCTGGAAAGATCGAAAAGATTCCCTTTGTGGCCTTGAGCGACAGCATCTCCGGGCTTGCGGACGACTCTGTGAAGGCCACGATCCAGTCCTTCAACGAGATGCTCGAGTTGCTCGACGGTAGCAACCTCGGGCCCAAGAAGGACGCGATGGTGAAGAAGATCAGCGAGAACATCGGTGCGTTGTCCCAGAAACTTGCCGCGTTGAGCAACTCCTTCGAACAGGAGTTGGAGAAAAGGCTCCAGGAAACCAAGACTCAGTTGCTTACCGCGCATACGCAGAAGGAGTTGGAGTTGACCCAAAGCATGTTGGACCAGTACAGCCAGGAGAAGTCGGTCTTGGAGAAGAAGTACAAGGAGAGGCTTTCAAACGAAGTTGCAGCAGCCAGCAAAGCGCTCAGTCAGGCTGCAGTGAACGCCACCACGATGGTGCGCATCGAGCAGACTAGGAGATTCGAGAAAATGGTCAAGAGCAAGATTGACAGCGAAAGAGACGGCCGCTTGAAGAATTTGGATGCGCTCGCGGCACGCGTTGAGGAGGTTGAGACATTTGCGCTTGGTTTGGAGCAGCAGGTGGCCGCGATCCAATCCCGCACGTTTATCCAGCGCGCGTCGACCAAGTTGAAGTCGTTGTTGACGCAGACACCGGAGGATGCTCCGGCCCAAAGCTTCACGCCGTTTGTCGAGAGCTTGCAGACAGCATCGAGTAAAGCCAGCGACGAGGTGATTGAGTTGGCGCTCGGCGAGTTGCAGCCGTTGTTGAAAAACGAGAGCACGCAGTCGATCTTGACCGTGCCGCAGTTGTTGACCGCGTGGGAGCAGCTCACACCCGAGTTGCGGTCCGCATCCTTGTTACCGCCTAACGCCGGTTTGTTGGGACACATGGCGTCGATATTCTTTTCGAAGTTGTTGATGCCCGTGAAGGGAGCGAAGCCTAACGGCAAGGATATCGAGTCTGTGATTGGCAGGGTCGAGCAGAGCTTGGTGCGCGGCGAGTTGGACTCGGCGGTGGAGGAAGTGGCGAACTTGAAGGGCTGGACGAGGAAGTTGGCCGATGACTGGGTGAGAGAGGGCAGAAAGAGATTAGAGGCCGAGTTCTTGATCGGCTTGATCGACGCTGAGACCAGGGTGTTATAGGCACCGGGCAACATCGATGGAGACTATGTAGATGAGAATATTCAATGCTATAAGATAGACAGAGATAGACCTGAGGCGGACGGAAACGCAGGGACTGAAGTAGCGGGGGCCGGATTTAAAGTGCGGGGCAGAAAGATGGTGGAGTCGCTTGATGAACGATAAGCTCACTTCACAGAGGAGCAAGGTTTTTGGCCTTTGTATCCTGGTGATTTGGGGGACAGGGCTGACGACGCAATCCATGGTGATTTGTTGCCATGAAGTAATTACATTTGTCAGTTTTAATATGCAGGTTCGAACATGAAGTTGATAAGACCAATATTCCAAACCCGGAGTTTTTTTTTGGATGAAAGACGGATTCATTTAAACTTCCCGGTTTGTGCCAAATATCATGAAGGCAGGCGTATGAAGATTAACGATTTTGGACCATAGTCCAAAATGAGCTGAATGCAGAATTCTTGACTACTGTGTTCCGAAATACCGTCTTTACTATTTCTGAAAATAGTTTAGGCTGTATCAAGATAGCTTCAACAGAAAAGCTTCGGAGTGAACGGAACCTGAGCTCCGATTGAGAACCAAAAATGGTCATGTAAAGCCCCAAGACACCACATTCTGGATCATATAAGAGACATACCATAGAAATTGTAGATGTGCGGATGTGTAAATACGCTAGACCTCGAATACACATAAATCCAGCATTTTGACTAGTACACCGATACATGAGACACAAAAAGATCCGCGCGGTAGGGAAACAATAAAAACATGACAATACCATAAACCCGATTCTGAGTGCGTCTAGAGTCAAGCTTTGATTTTTGGCTCGAGCGGCTTTACGCAAGTGACTTGATGCTTTGGGCAGTAATTCGTGCTGCATGAAACACGATCATACGTGTTGATAATTGAGTCGAGTCTAACTGGGCTCCACAATTCAGAATTTCGGAACTAAAACTGTTATGTCTCGATAAGGACAGTGAGCTTAAAAAGGTGAACAAAGCTTCTTGGTGGATTATGTATCACACAAAGGGTATGAGTCCCAGGGAGGCGTGTGCTCAGGGACGTGAAAAAAATCATAATACTCCAACGCTCCCTAAAAAAAACATCCTTATTTCCATTCAAAAGACAGTTCTGTCCGAACTGTAATCTGAAATTCCCAAGATTACAGAGTGAAAAAACTTCTCATGGATGTCGTGTCCACATCCTTGGTACATTGAGTGACACGGGCCAGCAAGCGTAGCCTGTGCATAACTACTCTATTAATACACATTCTGACGGAAAGGCCAGAGTCTTGCCCCTGAGAATTTGGATCTTTCTTAAATTAAAGCTGAAAGAATCTCTTATCAAAGTGCTTGGCTGACTTCGTGTATTTCATCACTTCCATGATCAATTCAGGCTCTCTGATCAATTCTCTGATGTGAGTCGCACGTCATCTTGCAATAAACAGTTTTTGGAGCTATGCATCTGCCATGATTCCCAACACAGTAGCCAGTTTCTTGTTCAAACATTTATGTAGGGCTTGGCAACCTTGAAAAGTAACTTTTGGTAATACATTGTGTGCGAAAAGAAGCATAAAAAAGGGTCCATGGCTACATTTCCTCAGTTTACTTTTCTGTGACTTGAGTTTTCATGACATTTATGATAAAGCCTTTGCTTGAATCATGCCTTGGCATGGAAATGGCTCTATAAAACTCAGAAATGCTTGCGCTATGCACAGTCAAGAAAATGACTGCAAATGTAGCCATGGACCCATTTAATGCTCCTTGAACACGAGTCATACGTCGCATTCTCTGCGCCCTTTAGTTTGTGATATTGTTCGGAGCTAAAACATTTCAAGCACAGTCATCAATATTTCAGCTCTGCAAGACACGAGGTTACCGTTCCCCAGATACTTCCATGGACTACATCGTATGGGTTGAAGTCTCTAACTAGTCTGTATGAGGCATTTTTTCGTAACGATTGATTAAGATTCAGCTCGAAATGGTACTACTGACTGAAACACCGAATTTCATCAGGTCCGATTCTTAAGAACCCGTTTTTGAACTTCTCAAGAGAACCATCGTTCCCGCTCGCTGTGCATCGTCAACGTAGAGACTCTTCTGACTTTTCTCGAGTGTAATCGAGTGGATCTGGCTTGAGGTACTTCTATACTGAGGTATCTTGAATAATTCAAGAGTTAAATGCACCATTTCAACAAAACCTTTTTCTTCATTGTATTCGAGAGACAGCATGACACAAATTGGTTGGTTTGAGGGACAATGCGTTCAAATACGACGTGGGGCACACTACAGTCTGATTCAGTAGCTTTCTGCTACACAAAAAATCAGCGATGAAAACCGGTTTTTTGGTGGGTGTTTTTCTTTTTTTTTTTTTTTTTGGTGTCTGGATTCTTGCACCAGATATCTTGCATTGCATCTTGCTTCTTACATATCATCCTTTTCATGTCTATGCACCTGTGTCGAGATCTCTGGCACCTCTTTCGGTATGAGTGTTCATTTCAGGTCATTCCTTGCACTGTTTCAAATCCCTTGCTACGGCTGTGTCGCAGTCTGATGGTTTATCAGTCTTCTTCAGCTGATATCGAAATCCTTTATATCATCAGTAGACCAATCAGCAAATCAATGGAGAGCACAGTGCACCGTGTGAGATGATTCTCTGTTTTGGCTTTTTTCTTTTGAAACAATCACAACTCTTTCGTAGGTGTGGAAATGGCCTTATGTATTTGAATAGAGGTTTGCCGCCTTCAAGACACTTGTACCCTTTGGATCATCCAGTTAAGGAGAGCCACAGGAGGCACTGGGGGCTGCATGTTTTTTTTGCCTACACATGTATACTTGTCCCTATTTCACATAAGACCTGACCCCGGAGAAGCCAGCAAAGGTGAAGGTCCACATTATTAAAAACTCACGTGAACGGCACGTGATGGACACGTGCAAATCACGTGATACGCGATCAAAGTATGTGAGCCGTCTTCTCCAAGCATCTTGGAGGCCACCATCATGTCCTCCACCAATGCCGCTGCGGCCGTCTATGGCGGCGACGAAATCAGCGCCGTGGTGCTAGACCCCGGCACACACTCGACGCGCATCGGGTACGCCGGCGACGACTTTCCACGGGTGATTGCGCCATCGTACTATGCGCGAGACGAAGACGGCACCATGCTGTTTGACGGCAGCCTCGACTTCCCCAAGGCACACCGCGAGGTGCTTCCCATCATGAAGGGAGGCATGGTGGAAGACTGGGACGCGTGTGTGGCGCAGTACCGGCACTATTTCGACGGGCCCTTGGCGCTCGACTACAGCGAGCAGCCGATCTTGATCACGGAGCCTGTGTGGGCCTCGCAGGCGCACCGCCAGAAGATGGTCGAGACTGTGTACGAAGAGTTCGGCTTCCCCGCGTTGTACTTGGCGAAGACGCCGACGTGCGTGTCCTTCCAGCAGGGCCGCCCGAGCTGTTTGGTCGTGGACATTGGCCACGACTCCGCCAGCGCCGTGCCGGTCGTCGACGGCATGTGTTTGCTCAAGAACTCAATGCGCACGTGCTACGCGGGCCGCTTCTTGAACGACCACGTGCGGGACTTGTTCGCGGCGCGGTACGCGGGCTTGGACGTGCTGGCGCAATACAAGGTCCGGAGCAAGACGCCCGTCACGTATCCCCACGCGGCGCAGTACACGCCGCGCGACTTGCCCGCGGGCGTCACGCAGTCGTTCGACGCGTACCAGCAGCAGAAGCTCTTTGCCGAGTTCAAGGAGCTTTTGCTCGAGGTTCCCGAGAAGAAAACGGCCCTCCCCGCGGACCCGCTCGCGGACGCGGCCCGCACCATGGAATTGCCCGCGGGCCAGACCGTGGAGGTGGGCGCGGAGCGGCTTGCGGTGGCCGACGCGTTGTTCGAGCCGGCGCTCCATCCGTTCCACGACCCACAGCTCGGCGCGCGGTACCCGGCCAACAACGGCGAGATGGCCATCAGCAGCCCCTACGACGACTACCGCCCAATGAAGCGCGCGCGGAAGGCCGACGCGGGCGCGGCCACGCCGACGCCGGCGCCCGAAAACGGTGCTGCAGCGCATGCCATCCGCGGACTCTCGCAGATCGTCTCCCATGCGCTCGCGTCCGTGGACATCGACTTGCGGACGGCCATCGCTCACAACGTGATTGTCACAGGCGGCACGTCGCTCATCCCGCAACTCACAGAGCGGCTCAGCGCGGAGTTGCTGGCTGCCAACCCGGGCTTGAAGGTGCGGCTCCACGCGCTCGGCAACGCGCACGAGCGAACCAACCAGACATGGATCGGCGGCAGCGTGCTCGCGTCTTTGGGAGCGTTCCACCAGATGTGGGTGAGCAAGGCCGAGTACGAGGAAGTTGGTGCAGACAGGATCTTGACCCAGAGATTCAGGTGAGCGGGGGCGCCCCGCAACAGGCACACGAAGGCGTGCCTGTTCTCTGTTTGAGAGCAATGCATTGTCTTTGCGTGTCGCCTGCTCGCCGCTTCTTTTGCTGCAACAGGCTTGCGCCACCAATGGGCGGGCAGAGAAGATGCTCGCAGGCCGAAGGCACGCCGTTGCCGGACCTCCGCTGGGGTCTTTGCTGCAGCACGAAATGCTCGTGCATACTTAGGATGTAGAGTCACACATGATTCTTTCTTTGCAGTCACAGGCCTCGTTTCTTGGCCGAGACCGACCCCCGACTTTAAGCTCCCGTCATATGGGGAGAGGCAACACCGCCTTGCCTTGCACGCTTTGAATCGAGGACGCATATCCGTAGGAAGAGAAATAGTGTTTAGCGACTCACACATGAAAGTAACGGCCAGACCCTAGTAAGCCGAAAGGGTGGAATGGTATCGAGAGAGAGAGAGAGAGAGAGAGAGAGAGAGAGAGAGAGAGAGAGAGAGAGAGAGAGAGAGAGAGAGAGCCACTTAGACAAAGTAGGATACCACACAACCTGCCAGCACAAGCCCGGACTGCTTTCATGAAAATACCGACGTTCATAGTCATAGCCTAGGAAAATATGCTACAACCGAATAAGAGACACGAGAGTGGCATTCGATATAAAGATGGCGATGCATGCGAGAAGCGAAAGGGACGCACAACACTGGTCAGAATATCGCAGTCGAGCCCCGGGCTGATATCCAAAGCATCGACTATTCAGAACTAGAGTTTGGAATTCAAGCTAACATAGACTCTTTGGTTCCAGCTTGCATGGTCATATTTCCTGAGGCCAGTGAAGTATCTGTTTTTTTTTTTTTAGATCACACAGCTAGCAAGCACCGACGCACAGAGGCATTCCAGCGTTTTCTTTATTATTTCGTTTTTCCCACGCTCTCAAAAAGCAATGCGGCTGAGATTAATAGTATATAAGACCGCAATCCCCCCGCTTTTTTACGCCTTGTCTAGCCACCCATTTTAGCATGGTGTTTCGTTTTTGGCAGCCATGTCGCTGGCATAACATGCAGGAACATACATACGGCAGGTAACCGGCGCTCAGCCACCGCTTCTGGCAATCGTCTGCGGGGCAGCGTCCGTTGTTCGCCACTTCACCTCTCACAAGCATTCTCCACGAATACATAACATCAACGGGCCAAAAATGCCGAGCATGATTACGCAGACTAACTTGTACCCGCCCCAGCCAGCCACGGCAAGAGGCGCGTCGACCCTTCTCTCGTACGATTCCGTGAATAATCGGATAGCGTATGCCGCCGGGAAATCGGTCATTGTCCGGTTCTTGGACACAGACGCCAAGCTCAAGCCCACTCAATTTACAAAACATACAGTAACTGCTACTGCAGCCGCATTTAGCCCTTCGGGAAACTACATTGCTTCCGGCGACGAGTCCGGCCACGTGATAGTATGGGACTCGGCGGTGTTCGAGAAGGACCATCCCTTCGAGCAACCCATGATCAAATCTGAGTTTGACGTGTTGGGCGGGCCCATTCGGTCTATTGCGTGGGATGCTGACAGCGCTCGCATTATCGCTGTGGGCAGTGGCAAGGAGAAGTTCGGCCATTGCTTTACGTGGGACTCCGGAAATTCGATCGGAGAGATTCAGGGTCACTCGGAAACCATAAACGCTGTGGACATCAAGCCACAGCGGCCGTACAGGGCAGCAACTGTGGGCGACGACAAGCTGATGGTGTTTTTCACAGGTCCTCCGTTCAAGTTCGACAAAAGCTCACGGAATCACCACACCAATGCAGCCAGGGCTGTCAAGTTTTCCCCGGACGGAAAGTGGCTCGTAAGCGTGGGGGCAGACCGCAACATTGTATTGTATGACGGCAAGACGGGAGACTTTATAGAAAAGAGAGAAAATGCCCACGAGGGAGGCATCGCCGCAATTGCGTGGTTTCCCGACTCTGCTTCCTTCGTGACTGCATCGGCCGATAACACATTGAAGAGGTGGAGTCCAGAGGGTCTCTTGGAGAAACACATCTACCGCATATCATCCGAAACTTCTGTCGATTTGCAACAAGTTGGTGTTGTTGTGACGAGAGACTATGTTTTGTCACTTTCTTTGAACGGAGAAATCAATCTTTTTTCCCACGAGGCATCGTCGCCATCAGAGGTGATCTACGGTCATCAGAAATCATTGACTAAGCTTCTTGCTGCGAATGGTGAAGTAATTACCGGTGGCTCTGACGGCTCTTTGTTTAAGCGAGATGTGGAGAATGGGGAAGTGGGCATCGTTTCTAAATTGTTTGCAGAGGAAAAACCCCATTCAAATTTCATCACCAGTATCAAAACATTGGACGATTATGTCGTCACCACTGGCTGGGACGACAAACTCAACTTGTGGAAAGAGGGTAAACTTGTGAAGACTTGCGGTTTGGAAAGTCAACCAAAGAGCGTCTCGATTGCTAAAGACATCATTGTGTTGCTCGAAAACAAGATCCAGGTCTTTGACATTTCTCTTAGCCTCTTGGCCGAGCAGGAGTTGAAATTTGTTGCATCCCACGTTGATTCTATTCCAGGGTCTAGCAAAGTGTTTGTCACGAATGAAACAGACAAAAGACTCGAAGCTTACGAAGTAAATGGACTGATTAAGCACGTGCACTCTTATCCCGCTTTGAGAGCTGCCCCCAACTTGGCGAAGGTATCACCTAATGGAGAATATGTTGCAGTTGCCGAGACCACAGGAAAGTACACGCTTTACAAGACAAAGGACCACACTGTGGTCACCACAAGATGGGCCTTTCATAGCAGTAGAATCAATGGCGCGGACTGGACCCCAGACTCAAAGTTTTTGGTAAGTGGAGGCTTGGATTGCGGAATTTACGTGTACTCGGTTGCCAGACCCTCAAAGGTTTTGAAGACACAATTGACGCATCAAACTGGAGTTTCTGATGTATCGTGGTTGCAGTACGACGATGCCAAAGGAACTTTCGTGAGTGTTGGACTCGACGGAGTCATCAAGTCGTGGAAAGTTGATTTCAGCGAATAGTAGATTTGCTAAAGCAATACTAATTGACATTATAAACACTCTTTGTGTCTGCACTAATAGAACTCACAATTGTCTGGATCCAAGTCGTAACACCTAATTTCACGAGAGTCGATGAAAAAAGCACGTATTGCTACGACATGGGATGCTTCAGCAAACTTGTTTTGGGCACGACACACATTGTTGCGAAGAAGAGACTTCCGCAGAGCAAGGTGAACTCTGTGAAACATACCTGTGGAAAGGATGTGCATGCGTGAGTAACTACTTAAATGGATAGCTGCAAGAAGCTCAAAGCTAGTGTGTTGGTTTTTTTTTTTGACGAATACAAAGTCAAATAGCGAAACGTAGCGATTTCATTAATATAGGCAAGGGAATAACCATGAACGTTTTTAGTTTTTCCACAATACAAGGACTTGGATCTGAATATATGAGGAAGGTACCGAATCTCAATATTCTTGGGCATGTACTGCAAATGTCTATTTTAAACAATAAAAGGCGAGAGGGGAAAAATTTCGCCCGCGTGGACGTTACTATCACGTGACGTCCTTTCCCTTTCCACCATGGCATATCATGCGAAAAAAAAAAGGACCTGGGCATTTTGGCAGCGTGGCTGCTATTCGGGGTCTCGAGAGTTTTCGCAAATGCGTGTTTAAACACACCCCGCCAATGTTTGAGATTATCACCTGAGTCCTAGTCTGCGGTGCGAGTTCATGCACCCCTGGGCCAATCAAACAAATGCTGGCATGCTGGCAAATTTTTAAATAGTTTATTCGTGAAAATTCTCCGAGAGCCCAAATCGAAGATGGCAAAATAAAAAAGACACTTCTATATGTCCAATTCATGTCTTCTAATTTTTTTGATACCCAATTTGATTGGAAAGAACACGGGCCAGTGCGGCTATCCCAGGAAATACTGTTGCAAAACATCCGCTTGGAAAAAAACGTGCAGATTCTACACTAGGGTTCCGTGCATGGCCGTGCATGCACCCAACGCCCCCGCACGACCTCAACAAATGTCGGCCCAAGAAATCAGCGTATCTTATCTCCCCGAGTCGCATATATCATAGTCCCCACCCCACTTCTCTTTCGCTGTTCTTCTGTTCTTTCCTGCAATCGTTTAGATATACAAAAGCCAATACAAAAAAGCATACTGCTGCAAAAATCAATTGCCGACAATTGCAAGCAACCGCACCTCCCCTTTTTTTTTTGAAAGTTCGTGTTCACCCTTACTTTTTTGACCCGTGCCTGCAACAGAAGCTAGCCGCCCATCCCTTTGAATAATGTCAGCTACAGAAATCAACAGAAAGTTAGTGAAAGGCGCATTAGACTTGGATCCCTGGTTGGAACCCCATGCCAACGCGCTCATCAGCCGCCAGTTGCAATTGATGCAATGGGAGGAAACTCTCTCAAAAACAGAGAAGTCGCTTCTGGCGTTTGCGTCGTCGTACGAGGTGTACGGGCTTCACGCCAACCCAAAGACCAAGGAAATAGTGGCGCATGAGTATATCCCCGATATAGTGAGCGTGTCGCTTGTTGGCGACTTCAACAATTGGGACACAGGCAGTCACGAGTTCGAGCGTGTCAACGACTTTGGGCTCTGGAAGTTGGTGCTCCCGGCAGTCAATGGAGACTTTGCCATTGCGCACGACTCTCGATACAAGCTCTCAATGTTACTTCCCTCGGGCGAGCGGATATTCCGTCTTGACCCGTGGGGCACGCGCGCCACGCCCGCCAAGGATAGCTTCGTGTACGAAGGTCGTTTCTGGAACCCAGCCGAAACGTACACTTTCAAGTACCCTCGGCCGCGGTTCGCTGACCACGATGGCATCAAGATCTACGAGGCGCATGTAGGCATTTCGTCACCCGAGCCGAAGATCGCGTCATACAAGGAGTTTTCGCAAAAGACATTGCCAATTATCCATAAGCTCGGCTACAACACTATCCAGTTGATGGCCGTCATGGAGCACGCGTACTACGCTAGTTTCGGGTACCAGGTGACAAACTTCTTCGCAATCTCTTCTCGGTACGGCACGCCTGAGGAGCTCAAGGAATTGGTTGATCATGCTCACGAATTGGGTATCCGCGTATTACTTGATGTGGTACATTCGCACAGCTCCAAAAACGTCGAGGATGGTTTGAATAACTTCAACGGCACAGACCACTACCTCTTTCACGGCGGTACCAAGGGAAACCATGACTTATGGGACTCGCGACTCTTCAACTACTCGTCCTACGAGACGTTGCGCTTCCTTTTATCTAACCTTAAATTCTTTGTCGACGTGTACAAGTTCGACGGCTTTCGCTTTGATGGTGTCACCAGCATGTTGTACAAGCACCACGGGCTTTCATACGGGTTCAGCGGCGACTACAACGAGTACTTCAACCCAGATTTGGTCGAGAGCGATGCTATCACATACCTTATGTTGGCACACAAGTTGCTTGGCGAGCTCAGCGCGAAAAACGATGGCTTCAAGTTCACCTCGATTGCCGAGGATGTAAGCGGGATGCCTACCTTGTGCTTGCCAATCGAACAGGGTGGTATCGGCTTCGACTATAGGTTGTCTATGGCCATACCAGACATGTGGATCAAGATCTTGAAACACTTGGCGGACGAGCAATGGGACCTCGGCAGTATCGTGTTCACTTTGACGAACAGAAGACATGGTGAGAAATGCATCAGCTATTGCGAGTCTCACGATCAGGCTTTAGTCGGTGACAAGACGCTCGCTTTCTGGCTCATGGACAAGGACATGTACACTAACATGTCGAAGCTCTCGCCATTGACTGATGTTGTATCGCGGGGAATTGCCTTACACAAGATGATCAGATTGCTTACTTTTGGTTTGGGCGGTGAAGGCTATCTCAACTTCATGGGAAATGAATTTGGCCATCCTGAGTGGTTGGATTTCCCAAGAGTAGGGAATAACGAGTCTTATCATTACGCAAGACGTCAATTCAACTTGATCGAAGATGATTTGTTGAGGTACAGGTTTTTGTTTGACTTTGACGCCGAGATGCTCCATTTGGACACCAAGTACGGAATCTTGAATGCGCCACAGGCGTATGTATCGTTGAAGCACGAAGGCGACAAGGTGGTCGTTTTTGAAAGAGCAGGTCTCTTGTTCATTTTCAACTTCCACCCTACCAGCTCTTTCCCAGACTACAAGGTTGGCGTAGAAACTGCCGGTGACTACCAATTGGTGCTCAATTCTGACACAGAGAAATTGGGTGGCTTCTCTCGAGTCAACGACATTACCGAAACAGGCTCGAAGATGACTTTCCCAACCACTTCAGGGGAATGGAATGGAAGAAGCAACTCCTTGTTTATATACATTCCTTCAAGAACAGCGCTTGTTTTACAATTGAAGGAGAAGGTGTGAGTGATATCGCATCAGAGGTTCACATTGGTGTCTCAAAATTGTTAGACAATAGTTTGTGAAAGAATAAAAACAAGAAAAAAAAAACAAAGAAAAACGAGTAGACAATTTCAATAAAAGAAGAAGATCACACGTTTATTTAGGTTTCAACAAAAGAGCGTAGGGAAGTCGATCGGCTGCTATCAGCTTTGTCTTCTAGAAGGTCTAGGATGTTCAGTCTTGTTTGGCAAACTGAGATCACCCTTGCAGTCAAATTCTTGAGGGTCTCAAAGCACGGAGAAGAAGGTTCAATGAAACGGGATGCTTGGCGCAAAGAGTGAATGTTGATAGGCCAGATACGCATGTTGGCATCATAAGTCTTCATGATTCCAGCGACCTCTCGGGCCAAGTTTTCGCAGTAGTTGTGCGGATAGTTTTCGCATTCTCTCACAATGAGTGAAACATCTAGCACATGTAGTTTTTCTTTAACAGCAGCGTGAAGAAGAAGCTTCGCGAGCCGGAAGTTAATTGCGGTGACAGCTGTCTTTTCATCCTTGAAGAAAATCTTGGGAAACTCACTTTCTTCCGCGGCGGGTAAGAATATCAATGGCTTGAGGTACATGGGCATTCTTTTCTCGAACTCATGGATCTTTTCTTTGAGGGCAAGCCATCGATAAAACCGAAAGTTTGTCACATAGTCCTCTTGAGTGATGACATCGTACTGGTTGTAGAAATCGTTGATCAAGATAAACAAAAACGTGACCTTATGAAGCCACCATGTCGTTTTTTCGCTGGTCACCACGAAGCTTGAGCCATCTTCCACCGCATCCTTGATGTTTGTTTTGTCATCCAAGAATGCCTCGTAAGAATCATACTCGTTGTACCCGGGGTCCAAAGACCGCCACATTTTCTCAATTGAAAACGTGCACGGACACTCAAGCTTTAGCGACAAGATAAGATCGCACACGACGGTGGCCCAGAAGCATGTATAGTGGAACGGCGACTGCAGCAAGATGCCGCCCGACTTATCTGTGCGAGACATGATGGTAGCAAGAATGCCACCAGCGCCCTTCACGTATACGGAGTCAACTGCAACGAAAAACATTTCGTATATGCATAAAAGGTTTGTGCTAATGAGACACCGCGCGAGAATCTTGCCATCGGGATCTTGCGCCTTGTCCAAAGCCACGTTCTTGCCGACAGAGTACACACATTTTTGGTAGTAGTCGTATGGGCATAGTGCATCTACCGACAGGGGGTCCATGCGCTGCGAGATAAGCGAGCTGAGACAAAACATGGAATCAAGAATCATTCGGGTTTCGTCATATAGCGCCAATTCAGACACAATGACTTGGAAAAACTCGTGTACCAAGAAAGTGTCGATGAATACGGCAATCTTGTGCACGAAAAAATCAAAGAGGTATTTCTCTAATGGGCTCTGGAGCACAAGCTCGTATCTCTTCTTGATGTCCGCCCTCGGAACAGTGATGCCCAAAATTTCCTGGAACTTTGCATAGGTTTCGTCAAAACTCAACTCTTCAGCCTTGACTCTGGGTCTTTTCTGCAGGCCACGCTTGAATGCTGTCAGATCGCCGGCGAGCTTGTTGATTTTTGGCCGCTTGTTTTTCTTGGTTTCAGTGGGCTTGAAGTTCACCCTCTCGTCGAAAAAATTGGCACCGTCATCACTGGATTGGTGGGTAGAAGGATTTTCTGCGGGTATCTGAGGCATATATATCGGTCGATGATGAATGTTGCCGTTGACAGGGAAACGATGCATGGGCCTCATCGATTCTCGCTGACTTAATAATGCGGGAATCAGGGGAACGGTTTTATTGACAGACTGCGTCTGCGCCGGCTGAAGCGAGCTCATAATATACCCCGGCGCGGAGGCGGAGGCGTAGTCTTCTGAAAGGTAAGGCGGCCTAGTTCTAGATGCTGCAGGATTCAGCTCGTCAGACGGCCTAAAGTTCTCGCTAAAGCTGCGGGTCTCAGTTGCATATCGGTAAGGCTGCAGGTGCGGCTGTCCATAGTACGAGTTGGTGACACTTGGGAGAAAGCCGCTTCTGTCGGGGCCGGGGACAGGCCCCAACTGCCGGTGAAAGCCCGCATGCTGCAGCGCGGGGTCCACAGAATAGCTTGACATACTGGCGCTTTTTGAATGCATCGTTTGCGTGTAAGGAGACGGCGCAGGGGCCTGCAGCGTGGCGTAGGGAAAATGGCCAAACTTTGCTGGATCAGAAGTTGGGTCTTGCATTTGTCGTGTGAACAGATTGCCTTGGCGAAACGAGGCGAGATTGGGAATCAAGCCGGGCGGAGGCGTGGACCCCAAAGAAACAAGCCCCGGTCCAGCAGAGCTAGTGCGGTGGTGCATGGATACATGTCCCGAGTGGACCGGCGTCTCGGGTAGACCTGGCATGCTTGACGATGCATGTGCAGCAGCCAGCGCAAGCGGACCGCCCGGCATGCGTGATGGAACAGGCGCAGGCACGTTTTCGTGCGCCGAGGGCATTTGTTGATATGCGTTCAGCGGATGGGAGTGGTGCTCCGCCACAAAGGCAGATGGGCCCGGCGCATTTGCCGGTCCCTGGGGCATTTGCGCCGCCGGCAAATTATAAGAGCCGCCTGGCTGGACATGCGCTGGGACTATGGAGGACGCATGCATGTGTGAGGGATCGTATTGGTGCTGGAGGGGCGTTGAAAACGCAGGGGCCATGGGATGTTGTGTGGTAGACTGCGCCAAGACTGGGGTCTGTGACGCGTGGAAATGCTGCAGGGCAAAAGCAGTATCAGGCTTGTACCCGTCATTGTACCGAAAGCCCATTTTTTGGGCAGGAAAATGAGGCGTGAGGGTGTGAGACACGTCGATGTTATATGGCAGAAAGACCAGTGCAATGAGGCAGAAGATTTGTTTGGTAGCGGGCCCGCGGCAGAAATACTAGACGGCACATATGTGGGGCGCGAGATCGAAAAGAAAAAAAAAAAAAAACTAAACAAAACAAAAAAAGAAGAAGAAGAAGAAAAAGATAACGCAAAAGGAGGGACGCATTGGGTGCCGTGTCCTGTTTCTGGAGCCACCGGGCAAGGACGATGCTTCTTGCGTTTGTGCTCTGCTTGAAACGGTGTTCGCATTTAGTTCTTCATAATATTCGAGGTTCCGATGGAGGCGACGCGACAGACCTCTTTGTTGGGGTGATTTTTTTTTTTTAACAACTCTGGCTTTAGGGCCGTCGCCGCTCGGGTATCAGTGATTGGGTACATGCACACTTTGCATTTTGTCTGCAAGAACAAACAGCCATGTACAATTCTAGTCTGCAAGAATATCGAGGCCTGCGGGCACGAGCAGGGATATGAACGGCCTTTCGGGTCGCTCCTTCAATTTGCGGTGCTTGCCCAAACGGTGACAAAAACCCCCTTGTCTTGCATCAGGAGGGCGTGACTACAAGTGGTCTTATTCTCGGAAACATGCTAATCCCTGCACATAGCACAGATGCGTGGCTACTTCAGACATCTTCACGCGGCAGCGTGTGCAGCACTGATTCCAGTCGTGGGCACGTGATGGACTTCCCTTTTCATCTACATGGAATCAATCTTCGAGCTTACGTTCTTGAACGCTGGATGTAATCCCGCAGGTCTCGAGCACCCGGCCGCTCGAAGCGCCATAAAAGATTGATCCGCAGCCTGCTAGGGTGGTCATGGCAGTATGCGCTTACGCGTCCCCGCAGCTCGCGCGCACTGCTGATATCAACATTAAGCCATCATTCATCACCCAATTCCGCCACTCTACTTTGGCAGACCATGGCAGACAAGGAGCTCACTGTATTTCTTCTCGACGCCTCGGCGCCGTCGTCTGCATACAAGTACGCTCTTGACGTCTTGGCAGGCAAGCTCTTGAAGGGCCTAAAAACGGACTTTGTTACCGTGGCTATCTTCAATTCCACCGACACGAACCACGCGTCCAAACACACGGGGAAATTCAGGGGCATAGAGGTTTTGCTTGATTTCCAGCTGGTGTCTTTCCGAGGCCTTGGCCGGATCCATGAGCGCCTTTGCGTGGCAGAGACGCTAAACCCACATCCGAAAGAGTGTGCCGATGTTGTTCAAACTGTGCTTTTCGCCTCGACGCTTTTTGTGCCCACTAAGAATAAGGCGTTCACGCGGAACATCGTGCTTGTGACACGCCCAGATGTACAGCTGCTGAGCAGCTCCTTGGACAGCATCTGCGCCGTGCCGAAGTTCTACGCGGACTACCTGATAAACTTCAACATAGTGCTAGCAAACACTTGTGGCTCGCAGTTGCCTGAGGACTGCGTGTTGAGCAAGCTTCGAAATGTGTTTCCGGCAGGCACGGCCTTCTGTGCCCTGGAAGCCAAGAACTTATACGAGCTACATCCACCAATCAAAAAGACGAGACCCATGGCTTTGTACATGGGAGACATGCGGCTCGGCTCAGATTTCTCCCGCATGGCCCAGATCGTGGGGTTTGAAGCAAAACCGGACATGGCCTGTGCATCGTTTCGTGTCGAGCTATACGCGGCTGCCAAAGGCGACACGAGCTCACTGGCAGCCCACGAGTACCTCGTGGGGTCGGATGGTATTACCAAGATCGAGCACCGGACCTCACACTATGTATGGGAGCACAATTTCCAAGGCGACGCCGAAAATGCCGCTGTCTCAGGGCCAGTGGACCCGGGTCAGGAAAAAAAGTTTGATAAGGTGGTGGTCGATCTGCACTCTCTCACCCCGGCATTCAAGTTCTCAAACTTCGATTTGATTGCGTTGGACGACGACTTGAAGCAGGCATCCAAGTTGCCTCTCTTTTCAGGGCTCGACATCTTCGCCTTCATCCCAGAGAAGAGGGTTTCTTTGGAGCTTCTCACCGGCGAGGCCATGTACGTGGTTCCGGAGAAAGCACTGTCGGTGAAAAACACACTTAACTTCCAGGCCTTTGTCGAAGCGTTGCGTATGCGCAAGCTCGCTGCACTCTGTAGGTTTGTGAGGAAGCTGGAAAAGGAAGTGGAGATAGGAGCTGCGTTTCCGGTGAGAATCAAGTGCGAGCTTGGACACACAAGCTGCTTGGTCTTCATTCGCTTGCCTTTCAAAGAGGACGAGAAGATTGGGCGGTTCCCGCTGCTCACAGAGAAACTTCCCGGGGCACAGCCTGAGACACAGCCCGGGGTCGAATGCACTTCTATTGCTCTGCTCATGGACGAGTTTGTCAATGCTAGAACTTACGAAAGCGACGATGAGCCTAGCGAAACCAGCACCCATAATGCGTCGGTGATTGAGAACTTCAAGGTTACGATGAAGACGGGCGATGGCTCGAAGTTGCCGCTTCCGCCGAAACGACGCAACACCAGCCCGTTTTTATGCCTGTCGCCCGCGGCCAGTAGGCACCAGATGCATATGCGCCGGCTTCTTTTAAGCAGCCTTTCGGCCACCGACTGGACCGCGCATTTTGAAAACCCGAAGTTTATTGCAGAGCACTTGCGCGACCTGGAGCAAGCAACCAATTTCTTCAACTTACAGAATTGTTTGGCGGTGAACTCGCAAGCGGCATGCCCAAACTTGCTCGCGGAGATGACGAGAGAATCCTTGCTCAAAGGCAAGCGGCTTGTGAGTGAGTTGCAGTGCGAGTACGTGCAAAAGAGCGAGAAAAAGATCAAAACCGAGACCCTGCCAGGGTTCTTTCAAAGAGGAAATTACGGCGCAGACGAAGGTAATTATGATGAAATCCCCGACTTTGGCTTCTAATGTTCGGTGCCAGGCTTCAGCCCCTCCCAGTAAACATCTTCTACACAGTGACTGTCCGCGTATTCTTTTGTGCGAGATTTGCCTTAAACGACCTAATCACTGTTGGTCTGACCGGTTTTTAAAAGACCTCCCCCCAACCCCGAATTGCACTGAACAATGGGGAAACACTGATTTCTCTTCGGCTGTGTTTAGATTTGCACGTGCCAGAGAAACGCACAATGCATGGAACAAAGAAATACTGGGTTTACGTCTAAAAGATCGGGTTAATTTACAGCCAATAAAGGCCTGCTATTTGGTTGTGGCTTCATTGTACGGCGGGCTTCGACTAAAGCGAAGGATGAAGAAGAACAGGACCCATCGTGCTAGAATAGAAGAGACACGCAACGTCGGTGTACTCTCAGCACGCCTGTATTCCGAAATCGGCAAAAAGGCCATGGTCCGACCTGAACTGCATTGTTCCTTTTCAAATGAGTAGCAGGGCTTACCCGTCGCGCTTTTCGACACAAAGAACAAAGAACATGTGGCGTTAGGGTATTCCGGTAATTTGCCAACATTCTTCGCTCTATTTACCCATAAGCCCATCGTCATTCTTGTTCTTGCTCGAACGACACAAGACGCGCGATTCTTTGTCAGCGGGCACACCCACATGATTGCCTTTCAGATATATACAGAGCCTGTGCACGCCATCAAGCCGCCCTGCCGCTTGGCCGCTACAACTTGAATAGCTGGTTACGGATGTCAAACTCACGGTCCTTGGCGGTCCTGTTTCTGGCCTTCGACGTGCCCGTGCCGTCCTCTCCAAGACTGTTCACGATACGCGCGTGCACGCCCGACTCTCGCAACCGCTCGAGTTCGCCCTCGTGGGCCTGCCGCATATCATTGGAGGAGACCTCCAAGATCGCAGGCACGTCAAAAAGCCCGCGGAACTTGCGCAGTTTGCCCTGGCGCCACGCATTTGTCCAATGCTGCGCCATCCCCAACTGGTCCCAGGACCCGTTCTTCGCGACGCGCCCCTGCTTCACAGCCACGTGGTACAAAAGCTCGCCCACGTCGTTTGTGGGCCGCGACATGTACTCCGCGTACCGCGCACCGGATGGGTCCTGAAGATTCAACACGTACAACAAGTAGTCGGCCTGGATGACCGGGTCGACAAGCGACTCCTGGATGCATCCCACAAGCGACAACGCGAGCATGGTCTCGGCGTCCTTCACTGTCGGAAGAAACACTCCCGGGGTGTCGTACACGAGCAAGTCCGGGTCTCTGCTGAGCCGGATGATCTCGCTGGTGTTCCGCGTGACTCCCGGCTGGCCGCCCGTGCGCGCAACCTTCTTCTTCTTCTTACTGCTGATGCCCTGGGGCATGTCCGCTAGCCCGGCCGCGCGGAGCGTGTTCACCAACGTCGACTTGCCGACATTCGGCATTCCCACAATCATGGCTCGGAGCCCGAGTGGCGGTGGCGGGTGCATCTGCGCGTGGAACGCGCCCACGGCGCTGAGGATCCTGTGGGCATCTTGCGTGCTGCGCGTGTCCACGAAGAGGAACGGCTCGTCGTGGTGCCATTTCTTGAGAAGCAGCGGCTTCATGATCAGCAAGTCTTTCTTGCTGTAGATCACGATCTTGCGCTTGCGCGCGAGCACGCGGTCAAAGAGCACGTTGGTGGTCGATACGGGCGCACGCGAGTCCCGGACCTCGAGAATGAGGTCGATCTGAGGGGCCAAGTGGCCGAACCTCGTGAGCGCTTTCTGGTGGTGGCCCTTGAAACTCGCGAGCGTGAGCCGGTAGTCGGGAAAAACCGTGCGCGGCGTGAAGCTCATGATTGCTGGCGGAGCGATGTTTGCCGGGCGTGCAGAAAACGGCTGGTGATTGAGCTGGCTTGGGGAACCGTGGAAAATGGGGGCACCAGATGGCAGAGTCACGAGAGCGCATGGAGCCAAGTGACTGGCGCGCAGTAATGAGCGCGCGCCCGGCTTAGGCCCGTGTTTTCCGCACATGGCCCAGTAATGGATTCTTTCTGTTTGGCAATTGATCAATTAAAGCCGCAAGGAAGCATATGACGTTTTATGAGGGGCACGTCTCTGCACGGCCATTGTAGATGTTCCAGGTTGGTTTCGCCATAGCTAAGGTAGCCGTGCATCAGACCCATGTCTAGGGCGGGCAGACTAGGTACAACAATGTGCGGTTTGGTTTAGGTCCTGCCGGTTTCGGTCTCCTCCCTTCTTTTTCTTTGGGGCTGTGTCCAGTATTGCGCCCTTGCTTAGTGTGGTTAATTTTCCGTTTTCACCGCTGTGCCTGTGTGGGAACAGAAACAGGCTTGAATACACCTTGTCCTTCTTCAATTGTATTTCCGTTGCTTAGCGCTGCCCGTGACGCAAGTTTCACCTGAGCACTCTTTTTCTCTTGGCTTCAGACAATGGGCTAGCCTTGTCGTTTTTCTTCCGTATTCTTCATTTTGGTGTGTGCAAGTGATCTGTTGACGTTTTCTCATTCTGTATTCTTGGCCTGGCAGGTGCTTCGATGGTGTCGTATTAATGCCCTCCACAGGACTTATCTATGTCTGCGCGTTAACTATTCTGTCGGCAGCAGTGACAACTTCGACACGCTTGACACTGTGGAGGATGAGAGGCGTTTATGCCGGCGATGTCTTGTGGTGCAACAGGATAACATCTCGACCCATTCTCACCAGAAAAGCTGTTTGTTTCGGGCCTGCTCTTAGGATTTCGAGCCTCCTCTAGCAGACTTTGCAAGCCCCTTTTCCCACCCACAATGTAGATCACAAGCACGGTGGTACCACGAGCTCAGTGATTGCCCATATAATATCTTGTTGGTCTGATATTATGATATACCTTATGTGTGTGTAATGTAAAAAAATATCATGTAGGTTTCCCGAGGTAGTGGATAATGTGTACAATGATTTATATGAAGACATGGGAAACTTAATAGGGGCATTGAACAGTAATATGTCTGACAAAATATCTCTAGAAAGTAGCAGTAAGTAATGAATAGTATTAAGAGATGAGCTTATTCAATTTTAACAAACATCAATATTAAACATAGGAACAGAGTATATATATATATATATATGCTTGTTTTTTCATATAAACTTTTACTTCTAATTCCTAGCAAAAAGAGACATTGATTCAAAAAAATTGATTTTGAGCTTTTGGCATGTTGGCTTTGTGAATCCGACACTTGCTATCACCATAAGTTCTTTTTTCTTGGGGTTCCACATTATTAAACGTCCAAGACTTTCTATCATAAGTAGAAATCCAAGGTGACTGATGATGCTTAAACCAGAATAATAGCTATACTTTATCAAGAGATTCTTCCAAAGATTATAAGGGGAAAGACAAATAAAAAGATTGCAGCACCACAATTTCGCATATGGTCTCCCACTACACTACTCAGTGTGGCCCTATGGAGCTTAACTAACGTTGATCGGACGGGAAACAGTGTGTTCTCCATGGTATGGCCGCAACCGTAAGTCCAATTTATGTGTATTATTATACCATTAGGATTATAAGTGCGCATGCATAACCAGATGTTCATACAGCCGCCCAAAATTCAATGAACTGACCCGCTAATCACCACACTGGGCTCATTCAGATAAATTAAACACTTGGTCAAGATTCCTTTTCAATCAAGTCTGTTGAGTACACACGAAATCTGGCATTTGCTCAATCATGATTGCCTAGTATATCTAAAGTTTGGGCTCCCTCCTGCATGGGTTTCCACTTTGCTAATAAGAAATTGCCTCTAGATATTCAAGTTTAGATATATCTTGTTCAGTGAGTCATTGCTCTGTGCTCTGGAAAGAATGCGTGCGGCTGTCAGAGGAGATCATATTGAAGGTGTGAGCGTGAGGAGAATTCAAGTATCTAAGGCTATGTTCCAATGAAATTTTGGTGAACGATATTCAAAAACAAAAGAATCACATGAAGAGCACCAAGATTATGCCTGTTGATTCCTAAACCTCATGTATTTGTCACTACTAGAGTTATTGCAATTGGAAAAAATGGACACCACCTAAATGTCTTCAATTTAAGACCAACAATATTCTTCATGTGTTTTTGAGAGTCTAAAGAGGCGTCAAAGAACGAAAATTCGAACTGTCTACGTCCTTCTCCCCCAAAACATTCTACATTAGCACAGATTAAAGTGGAAACAGAAACAGCCTGCTAATGTCGTTCATCAATGCGGTCGGAGACTGAAAACGGTCCCACAAACACTTATTTCTTTTAAAACTTCATGCAAACAGTTTTATACTGGAATGTCTTACTTGTTGCCGGAAAAGGCGGGTTTTTTTTTATAATGATCTTCTTATCGATGCTGAGAACGGCCGCAGTACGTGCACTTAGTGCAAATTCCATGCATAACGGTGCTGTTGGGAATAAAGAGAGAAGCCTGGATTTTAGTCTTCAAAGGAGAGCAAACGAATGGCTCCTATAAATTTTGCAGCTCGCCGACTTCTCAATTTTCGGATGAATGAAACGATTAGCAATAAAAAACGTTGATGAAAGTTTAAATTGCTAAGTTTGATGAAGCGCGGGTTATACTTTGCAAAGTTTCTTGGGATTTGTTTCGAAAGACAAATTTTTTTCTTCTCTTCTTTTTTTTAGGAGTAGGGAAAAAGTTTAATATTTTACAAAACGGGGAGTCCAAGTGCTGAATTGACATTGCCCTTGAGCGTAGCACCACGATCTTGGCAAACTGTCTGTTCAACCGCCTCCAAAGTAAAACAATAGATGCATGTGGTCATTATCATGGCAAATTTTCTAGGTCATGCCCAGCAACAAAAATTCAAAAACTCACACTTTCGTTATTGATATGGAATGTACGCCCAACCATTGGGCGATTGTCATATTCAAAGGTGACTCGTTTTAATGGTGAATCAAAGTCTTTAAGTATTCAGAGACTCACAGGACCGACCGTTGCAGGATAGGAATTTCAGAACATCTTTATGACAATACACTCGAACATCGACCAGCCGTGCCCAACTAAACGCTATGGAGTAATTGCATTTGGAAAGTAAGAAATAAAATACAGAGGTCTATAGGAGCAGGGGCGCATGATACATAAAGCGGTGCACACGCGTTAATTGTGCTAGAGTACGCAAGAACCTTGGGAGACGGAATCAGAACATCAAAGGATGCACGAGAAGCTAGCTCGCTAAGGTTTTGAATTATACGATAAGCTGACTAGCTCGCTTGTAGAAACCAAGAAAGAGGAGGAAAAACAAGACTTCTCTCTCTTGGCATTCCAATGACTACTTTTAGTTAGGTCCGTAGAAGCTACATTCCTAAACCACCGAACGCCTATAGAAAGATCCGAAGTCGCGTTGTAGTAGATGGCGATGCGACTCGGCGTATGTTTGCTAAAGATGCTTGCCGGGCAATATTTGAAAAGAAAATAAGCGGTGCGCAGAAGAGCGGAAAAGATGGCGCATTGCACTAATCACTGAAGGAAGCAACCGCAGATTAAGTCTGCTTTGTGGAAGAAGTGATACTTAGCTTTCAGATGGACGTGAAAAAAAAAAAGATATACAAGGATATCGGAGAGCGCCATGGGCTTGGAAAGCATACTGAACATTGGTTGCGAATCATGAGCGAATGCTCCAATGTGATTAGCGCCACACCGAGCTTATTGTTTTGTTGAAATGAGATGTTCTATTCCGTAGAATTTTCCGCCACGAGGGGGTTTGAACAACGCAAAGGTTTGAAGACTCTGAAGCTGGACCTGAATTGCATGGGGGATCAGTTTGGTAGTATTTACCAAAATAGTCGTGGTATTTCAAGAGATGAGCTTATTGAAACCGGTAGAGTGATTGGAATCATGAGAACAGGGTGTGAAGGATTACAGTAGTGTTGCAAGTTTTGTAGACAATCGAACAGTAGATGTACAATGCTTCGAAGCAGCATCACGGGCTCCGGTATTATAGAGGTCACGCTGCAATATATCCCAATAGTTTATCTATATAGTGCACCGCAGTATATCTCGACAATTCATCCATATAGTGCACCATACTATATCCCGATAGTTTATCTATATAGTGCAACATACTATATCACGATAATTTACTTATATAATACACCGTATATCACGACAATCTACCTATATAATACACCGTATATCACGACAATTTATCTATAGCACCACGCTTCGACAGATATACAAAATTGCGCCCTGGGGCCGACCCAGGGCGCGGGCCCAAACCTCCCGCGGCCCCAGCGCAAAACTCGGACCCTCATCATCTCTTAAACCAAAAACAAATACCCCTGCCCCCATGCCTTTGATTACGTTTGCGGGCCCTCCGTGCAGCGGCAAGAGTCTCTGGGCGCAGCAGCTCATCGAACAGCTCGAGCAGCGCATCGCGGCGGCGCAGGAGACGGCGGCGCCCGGGCACAACTACACGATCGTGTACCACAACGACGAGACGCTTGGGATCTCGCGGGAGGCGTACGGCGAGTCGGCGAGCGAGAAGCACGCGCGTGGCACGCAGCTCTCGGCGGTCCGGCGCGATCTCTCGCGCACGACGTTCGTGGTCTTGGACTCGCTCGCGTACATCAAGGGCTTCCGGTACCAGTTGTTCTGCGAGGCCAAAGGCGTGGCCACGCCGCACTGCGTGGTGCAGGTGTTGGCGCCGCCCGAGCGCTGCCTCGCATGGAACGCCTGCCGGCCGCCCGCGGCGCGCTGGGACGAACAGGTGGTGCGCCAGCTAGCGATGCGGTTCGAGGAGCCCAACGGCGCGCTGCGCTGGGACGCGCCGCTCTTTACGGTCGTGTCCGGCGCCGACACGCGGCTCCCGATGGACGAGCTCTGGGACGCACTCGTGTTGCGGCGGCCGCCGCCGCCCAACGCCGCGACGTTGGTGGCGCCGGCCGCGGGCACCGACTACTTGCAGGAGTTGGACCGCCGCACGCTGGCGGTCGTGGCGCGTGTCGTGCAGCACCAGCAGTTGACCGGCACCGGCGGCCGCGTCGTGGTCGATGCCGCGGCTGGCTTGTGCGTGGAGATCCCGGGCGACGTCGTCAGCACCGCGCAGTTGCAGCGGGTCCGGCGCACGTTCGTGGCGTTGAACCGCGTGCGCAGCATCGACGCCGCGCGCGTCGACGCCGTGTTTGTCGAGTATTTAAACAAGAGCTTGAACGAGTGAGCCGGGGAGGAGGAAGCCTGAGGAAGCCTGAGGAAGCCTGAGGAAGCCTGAGGAAGCCTGAGGAAGCCGGAGGAAGCCGGAAGAAGCCGGAGGAAGCCGGAAGAAGCCTGAGGAAGCCTGAGGAAGCCCGAGGAAGCCCGAGGAAGCCGGAGGAAGCCGGAGGAAGCCCGAGGTCTACCGGCCCGGCCTGTGTACGCCTGGAATAAGATGCTTGTTTCGTATATACCCCGTCCGTCCCGCGGCGCCGCCGCGGCTCTGCCTGCGGGGGGCCTCACCGCTTGCGCACGTTTTTCCACTTGAACACGGTGTTGCCATCGGCGTCGACGAGCTTCTTGCGGTTGCCGCTCTTCATCAACTCGCGCGTGGTCTCCAAGCGCTGCTCAACCTCACGCAACGCCTTCTCGCGGGCCATGCGCTCCTTCAACAAACGGAAGCGGCGCACCTTGTCCTGCTCCGCCGCCGCGCGCGTCTCCGCGTCCATGTCCTGCCCGAGTACCTTATCGCTGGTTTCGAGCTGGGCCACCCGCATCCGGTTCTCTCTGCGGTCGAGCATGGACGCGTCGGTGTCAAAGTGCTGCGCCGCGTCAAAGGCGTCGCGCTCCGATGCGGTGTCCACAAACACCGTGTGCTTGCCCTGGGCCTGGAAGGCCACCGCCTGGCGGAGCCGGGCGGCCTTGTGTGCCTCGTTTAGGCGCATCGTGCGCACGTAGTTGACGTCCTGCGACTTCAAGAGCTTCACCTGGCCGCTCGACAAGTTCTCGTTGCCGCGGTCCCGCACAAGGATGCCGTGCTCGTCGGTGCGCTTCTTCGTCATCGCATGGTAGTACTCGTCGGGATTGTGCTGCGCAGCCTTCTGCTTCAAGACCTTCAACGCCGCCTGCTTGCGGTGGTGGTCGGTGGCCCGGAGCTTATAGTCCTTCTTCTTTTCTAGGAGCCCATACCGCGCGCGCCCGGACGTCTGCGAGCGCTCCTTGTGCTGCTTCTTCTGCACGTTGTGGACGAGTTTGGCCATTTTTGAGATGGAAGGGTGTGGTGCTGTGTTGTGGCTAAGCGACTGGGGCTGCGGACTCGGGGCGCTTGAAAATTGTCCTCGCAATGCTCATCGGGCTTGCAAGTGATGGTCCTGCACACAGCCGAATCGCTGGCAATGGCAGTGCCTCCCCTGCTCCCGGCACGCGCGGCACATGGACACCTTCCCCTCCCGGGAAAATAACACAAGCCAGTCGCCGAGCCCTGACCGAGACAACCGAAGAAATGTAAAAAAAAAATTGCACACCGGGGGCAGACGGGTGGGAGGAAGCGGGGCAAGAGAGAGACGGCGCAGGCAAGAGAATATGGCTCTTGTCCTGCACACAGCAGCAGCAGCAGCAGCAGCGCGCTGCTCGCTGCTCGCTCGCTCGCTCGCTCGTTCTGCCTAGCTACGCTTCACAGCGTCTCCAGACCCCAAAAATCCATCGCCACCCACGATGTTCTCGCTCACCCGGGTGCCCCGAGCCGCTCGTTTGCGCGCGCTTGCAAACACAAGACACTGTGCCCCGCCCCACGCCAGGCGCCTCGCGTCCGTCGACGGTGCTCTTCTGCCCCAACCGGCGGAACAGCCCGCAGAACCCGCAGAACCCGCAGAACCCGCAAAACCCTCAAACCCCGTTTCTGACGCTGTTCTGGCCCCGGAGGACGCGAGCGTGCCATGGTACATGAGGCGCGACGTCAAGGCGGCGCTTGCCGCCGAGCCCGCACCGGAGATCCCCGCGGTGCCGCTGCACGCCCCGGCGCACGTGCCGGCGTTCCTCCGGCTCTTGGCCACCGACTACGGCATGACCGACTTGCTTCTCTTCGACATGGCGGCTCTCGACGAGAGCCACGAGTACCGCGCCAACAACCGCAGCGTGGACTTTATCGTTGTGGCCACGGGCAAGTCCGAGCGGCACATCCTCAAGGCCGCGACGGAGTTCCGCACGCACATCAAGCACACGTACCACGTGGTGCCCGCGGCGGAGGGCGTGGTGTCGACCGCCAAGACGCCGGCCATGCGCCGCAAGCTTCTCCGCCGCGCCCGCAAGGGGCCTTCGGCCACCGATAACGAGTTTGGGCGATCGGCCAACAGCTGGGTGTTGTTCCACCACGACGGCGTCGACGTGCACATCTTGACTGCGGACCGCAGACGCGACTTGAACTTGGAAAGCCTCTGGTGCCCGCCCGAGGACGCGCACTTGTACGCGCAGGCGCCTGCGGCGCCCGCCGAGTCCGATCACATCTTCTCGGGCATCCGGTACCTTCACACCAGGGCCGGCGCTAGCCACGGCGCTCCGGCGCAGCATCTCGAGCGCTTGCTCGCACAGCCGGCCGGCGCTGCCACGACGGACCTTGTGCGCTGCAGGGAGCAGTTTGACGACGCGTTCGTGGGCCTGTGCGTGGCCGATTTCAGAGCAAAGTACGCCTTCTACAAGGCGGTGCATGTGCTCAACCCGGGAGTCGTGGCGTTTGCGGACGCCGAGGCGGCGCTTTTGGAGAAGTACGCGTCGCCGGTGGCCGCGGGCGATATGGCCGCGGAGAAGATCGACGACGTGTGCGAGTACGCACGGCTTCTCCTCGACTCGCCTGCTGAATGCGCACGCAGCAAGAAGGACACGGACACGGCGCTCGACAAGCTCGCGCAGTTCGTCGCCGTGCTCTACCGCTTTTCCCCGGACAAGTTTTCCATGTCTGCTAACCCGGACTTCATACCCCTCCTTTGGCGGATGACGTTCTGCGAAACGGGCCCGGTGGTGACGCCGCGAGACGTTGAAGATTTCATCAGCGGCAACGAAGTCGTCGTCGCTTCGACAGGAGACCCGCTGGTCACGCTAGCGTCCAACAACGCGCGAGACGTGCTTGCGTTGCTCGACTATAGCAACAGGGTCGCGGATAATGGCAGCTCGCTCACCCCACAGTTCAAAGAGCATGTGATGTATACCTACGGGAACGCCGGCAAGTGGGCCGAGTTCTGGAAAGAGTGGGACGGTGTGTTTTTCCCGGCGTCGCTCCTGCCCGAGTCCGCCTTGCAGCATTGGGTGCGCCTTGTGGTGTTCCTCCTGCTAGTGGCAAATCGAGCGCAGAGCCTCTTCTTCCTAAACCACTACTGGGAAAACGGCACTGCCGTGAGCGGCACCTTCTCCGAATGCCTTGCGGCCAACGGCAACCGGTTCGGGTCCGAGGCCGAACAGCGGGCGTTTTGCAGAGCCATGGGGCTGATGGTGGACTCCTTGGACCCCAGGAAGGACGTCTACATGCAGATCCGAAAGCAACTCGCCGATATGGACGTCACTGGGTGACTCTGCCGGGAGCCCTGTACATAGGTTGTATTTGCCAGAGACGACGTGCTTGGACACGATTCATGCTCCAGCTTCGTAGGGGTGGAGCACAGGGTATTGGGAACCCTGGCAACCGCCAACAAGAAATGCCACAGCAATACATGTTTTTCAGTAGCGTTGCTTGAGCGTTGCTTGCTTACAAGTGTCATGACCCACCCGGCCGGGGTAAGGTATACCCTACCTCGACCACGTGATCAAATGCAGCGCCATTAGTCTACATACGGTCTTTTACTAATCGTCATTTCTAGGCACTGCATCTAATTTCTCTGGCGATTGCACAGAACTTGCCGCTGAATAAAAAAAAAAACGCAAATGCGCTAAGAAAGAGAGTATGCTTCAAAAAGACGCCTCGGCTTCTCACTTCGCAATCAATTTATACACTGTCCCAACACCCGTGCCTCCAGAACCTGCGATCGCGTATACCCCGGAAAAATGCACCCAGGACGCGTCGCGCAAAGCTCATCAGCTACTTAGCTACGTCACATTAAAAGTACACCCAGCGGTTCCAACAATGCCCGAAATACTCAATCACAAACTCCGAATCAAGGCGTGGGAACGCGAGTTTGCAGCCAAGCACGGCCGCATTCCATCAAAGGCCGATGTGAAGGCAGACGTGGAGATATGGAAGGCATACAAGTCGTACAATGAGATGAAAAAAGCCTCCAAGTCAAGCAAGCATACAGCCTCGTCAAAGAATTGCATTGCAGGAACGCTGATTTTGAAAGAAGATCTTGGCGTAAAAAGTACAATGAGCGAAGAACCCCAGAGGGCCAGATTGAGCAGTCTACCGCAGCCCAGAATGTTCGACAAGAACACAAGCAGTCAGCAAGATCTGCAAAGAGAGCTTCGCCGAGACTCTCCGTTTTTGTCCTCGATAAATGTCAGCCTTACCGATGACGAGGAGTTCGAGAGCGTCGTTCCCGTGCAAAATGCAGAGTTGGGCCCCACGCCCCAAGCAAACGGAAAAGTGCTTTCGATTTTCGACTTGATTCTAAGTCCCCCGGAGTCCTCGCCCATTAAGAAACTGACTCAAAAGCAAGACCTGCGATTGCCTCATTCAATTCCACATTCCACCAGCCCATTCAAGACACCCACGAAACCTGCGAGACGCATGCACTACAATGACCTGACGCCATCTCGCGGGCTCAGCGTGACCGAAAAACTAAGAATGGCCCTGTCACCGCAAAAACTGGCAGAGACTCCGAAACTGCTTGAAAAAACTGATGTCATTGAGACGCCAAGATATATAGGGAAAGTGAACAGCAAGTTCGCATTCAACGACCTACATTCGCCGCTTCAGGCATCACCCAGCAAGCAGCGCATATTTCAAACCCCCACCAAACCATCTGTTGAATTATTCCAGGATTCGCCATCGCCTTTGAAATCGCAAAGGCTACTTCTGAGCAGGCTTTCGGACATGTTCAACGCTCAACAAAAATTGGCATCTAATGAAGAATACGAGGCCCAAAGGAGAGAGTTTGAGAAGGAGTTTGAGATCGTGGAAGAGGCACCGCAGGAGCTGGCACCAACTTTAGAAAATGTGAAGGATATGCGCAAAAGGAAGAAGGCCACAACTCAGAAACGAACAACGCGCAGATGGAAAATCAAGCCACGGGTGGATGGCGAGGAAGGCGCCGCTTTCGAAGGCAAGGATGTGCATGAAGAAATGCAGAGGCTAGAAGCTCAGGATCGGCTGGACTTGATCCAGTATATTGAAGGCGAAGCCTCAGCAGAAGAGACTTCCGAAGACGAGGATGAAGTAATTGTGCGCAAAAAGCCAGCCAGTACGAAGATAAACCCAGTTAGCAATAATTTCCAACGCTTGAAGATCAACGATCCGAGGGCAAAGAAATTTAAGCAAAGAATGAAGAGGCGTTGATGCGACTTCTTTTGCAAACTATCTGTATATATGTTCACGAATACATGACTGCCACAAGCTCGGCATCGTCAACTTTATTTTGCTGGACCCTTTCTCGCGAAAAGAGGGCTGGCATCGAATCTGTCTTTGCCTGGGCATTCTGCGAGATATAAACGGGTTTCTCCCATTGCTCCTGGTATTTCTGAGGGTCCCATGTGTTCTTGGCAAGTGTTGCTTCGTGAAGAAGTTTGTCCAGACTAAGGGTATCTTCAAGTGCATTGATATCGGCCTCCTCAGTAATACTTGACTCATCGTCAGGGATTTGCTTTTCAACCATGGTCACCTTGCCGTCACGGATCACCATTTCCACCACCTTCTTTGATCGGCCCGTACGTGCTTTCTCTTTCGTTTGACTTTTACGGAGTTGTTTCTGTTGCTTTTTCAATTGCAACGCACGCTCCACGGGTGATAACCACATGCTACCGCTTGATATTCCCGGCATTTCGAAGTCTGAAGCATTGTCAATGATCTTGGATCTTTCGGCACCGGTTTCTTGAAAGTGGAGCAATGTTTCTAACCTTTCCTGGGCCTTGATAAGATCGGGGTTCACATCCTTCGTTTTCTGGTAGTGCTGGAATTCTTTTTCTTGTTCCTCGACTTGAATCCGCTGCTGCTCTTCTTCAGCTGCTAGTTCACGTTGTTTTTTTGCATTTTCTTCCATCTCCTTCAATGCGGCATCCTGTGCCTTCCATAGGTTTCCGCCTGGAGTAGTTCCGTACTTAATTTTCTTGGGAGCTAGCTTGGACGGCTGACTTTGCACAGCTTTGTTCGTCGAGTTGGCGCTCTTCAGCTCCATAAGGTCTTTTTCAGAACGAAGGATCTTAAGAATCTCGAGTTTTTCCGGCCCTGAAAGTAGCTCTTGACCACAAGAAGAGCAGGGCTGAAGGCCTTCTTTCGAACAGATAATTTTCCCACAGTTGAGACAGTTAGGCGCCACTTCGAAAAGCGGGTGCCTCGTTGCCATACAACTACACACGCGTCTTGCTGAAGCATCTGCCCCCAGTTGATATGAGCTTCTGGCGTTTTCTACCTCCAATTCAGTGATTGCCGCCTCGATATCAGTTAAACTGTCAAGGGTTTTTTTCTTAACTTTTTTGGCTTGATTGCTTGAGATTCTGTTCGACGGCTTCATCTCCGCGAGTTGTGATGTGGTCACTGACCCCTTGTTGTTCAGAAGCCTCGTCCTTGGTGCCTTTGGGGCTGCTGCTTGGTTACTACTCCATGCTGGCCCACTTGACTTTCTTAGCAAAGATTCAGGCGACTCACGCTGTGCCAGAAGCTTGCTTTTTTGCTTCTCGGTTTGCATCTTAGTGAGGTCGTCCTCAGTTCTCTTGAGATCCATGAATTTGGAGATCAACAGAAAGCTATCGTCACTGGCACCCAACAAGCCTAGGAGATGAGAATCAATTTCGTTGTCCGGAAGAGTAAGCGTGTAATCAACCAACTCTTCGCATGTCTCTTTATCGAGAGGTATGATCTGCCCCACATGTCTGATCGCATATGCCCTGGCTTTTTCGTATACCATGTTGGTATAGGAATGATCAGCTAGTCCTATATTTGAGGTTCTCTTAATTTGAGAAGAAAGAGGCTAGATAATTATAGGCTGTAAAGATGCCTGTACTGTCTATGTTGGCCGTACTTGGGACGGTCGGTTGCAATGGCGAGAAGTAGCAAAGCTCGCGATGTGTGCAGGACCACCTAAATAGGAACAGGGCATCTCGTGGGGGACTGGCACCCCTGGAAGCCTTAGCACAGGCGAAACAAAGCCCGAAACAAACACGTATGCCCGATGGATGATGATTACTCTGAAGAGAGCAAACTTCTGCGTTTACATGCCGAGATTGCTCTTTTGAAACAAGAAATAGAACGCAAGACTAATCGCTTGAGATCCTCGGGTCGTCTGGGCGGCACGTACTCAAACGAAACATCTTCGTCTGCTCCCACCAACGCCCATTCTAGTATCACTTTGCAGCACGAGCCTTCATTTAGTCAAACAATTTCTGACGCTGAATATGTAATTGACCACGAGCGGCGCACACTCGTGACGCCACGCGCGATGAAACGCATCCAAGACGGGCGCAAGAGACATATCAAAATGCTTGCGATCAGAAAAGCTGGAGTCAAGGCCTTGTGGGAAAGCACTGAGTGGAAAGAATACACTCAGAAAAACGCCATAGAAACAGACGCGTGTGATCGCATCATGATCGGCACAGACATGCTAGGCGTGCAGGCCAACGGCGCCAGGCTTCTTCCCATATCTGGTCAAAAACGCAAAGAGGGACTCGTAGTGGAGTGGAACAACTGGCGCTTTTTGGTGTGCAAAAGTGGACTTTTTCGCCGGACCTTTGACGACCCCGTACGGAGTTACTGTAAGTACTTCAGCCGCCACGGCAGCTGTACCCGGGGCACCGGGTGTCATTTCATTCACGATGAGAGCCATAAGGCACTCTGCCGCCATTTTCTAGCGGGCAAGTGCCGCGGTAACTGCACCCTCTCACACGAGGCTAGCGAGTTCAATACACCAGTCTGTCGCTACCACTTCCAGGACCGGTGTCTGAATGCCAGATGCCGATTTTCTCATACGCTTCCGCCACACTCACATGACGACAAATTTACCATATGGACCTGTCGGCCTTTTGCAGTGGGTGGATGGTGTGACCGTGGACGGCTTTGTCCGTTTGCCCATTTATACAACTGCCCCGACTATGAGGAAAGCGGCCAGTGCCCACGTGATGTTTCTTGCAACTTGACACACACCGTCACCAACCACGTTCAACAAATGGGTTCAGAAGTCATTCGAGCGGACAACCTGGAAGTTCCTCTTGAAGCTACAACGGAGCACAAGAAACTGGTGGTTAGTAGTTACACCGTTGACTCACATGTATTGTTTCTTCGTCTGAATAAGGTTTCCATGAGCCCAGGCGATCAATTCTCGGTATCTAACCTTGACTTTTCCGAGGAAGGGTATGAGAATTCGGAACTCCCAGACGTTGATTTTGGAAAAGTGCATTTTTCGAGGAGTCTCAAAAGCTGGCGAGAACGGTGATAATCTTCTCGATTGCCACGATCCCAATTGTTTGCAGCAAGGTCGTGCGTACCTTGTACCTCGTGGGTCTTCTCTTGCTAGTTTGTCCCTTCATTCTGGTATCCTTGAGCGGTTGCAAATATGCTTCTTAAGGCGGCGTCTTTTTACCCCCTTGAATTCAAAACAAAAAAAAACATTAGGTGAAAGCGAAATTAGAAAAAAGGCAACCATTTGAGACTTTACACAAGAGATACTACGACTGCCAGGTATCCACTCTTGTCTTCCAAGGGGATATATGAAGCCCGTTACGACGTTCATGTTTCAGAAACTAAATGGCTGTAAATTGCCAGCTTACAGCGCGAATTCTGGACCATATTTAAACTTCTGCGACGCCCCTCAAATGTGTACTTTTGATAAGGATGCACATTGGCCATTAGTGTGGATAATCACCTCGCATAATTTTCTTCACACTCAAGATATTCTTTTTTTTTTCTATTTTCGCGGAACGGTTGCAAATAATTTTGGCCGCGCCCGCAGACCCCTCAGGCGTTTCACTTTGTGCCTCCTCATTATCTGGCGGCCAGTACGTACGTGCGTGCGTGTGTGTGTGTTAGTTTACATAACAGAAGTTTTATTTAAAGCAAATAGACTTCAAAAAATTTGTTTTTATCCACCAAGTATTTGGATAATCATTGAGAACCCGTTGACTCGACGAATCCCAAGTCTGTGTGACTTTCTCAATTGATCTCGTTTTCAACTTCCAAGACTCTGGGAAGAACAATTTCAGAGGGTCACAGATACAAACGAAGTGAGCCATGTCTACGCTGGACATTCTGCCAATTGAGTATGAGTCTTTTCTGAAAAGTTACTACATGATTTCCCGCTTGGGCTTTGGTAGTTTTGGATGTGCCATTTTGGCAAAATACCGGAAAAGCATCTCGGAGTTATTGGCTCCTCGACCTCATAAATTTGGTACGCTCTTGGAGCCCTTGGAACACGCGTCTTCCACAAAGCCACACTCGGATGGTCTTGTGGCTATCAAGGTGATGAAAAACCAATTAAGAAAGCCGAGTGACTATTTGAATGTCAATGAAATCAAGTTCATTCTTTCTGTGCCGTCGCATTCCAATTTGCTTCAAATCTTTGATCTATTTATTGATTCTACAAGTGGAAAGCTCAACATAGTGATGGAGCCAATGGACCAAAACCTCTACCAATTTATCCAGAAGCATGAAGGCCGGTCCATCGCTCCTTGGATTATCAAAAGCATGCTTGCGCAGCTTTTGAGTGCAATAAAACACATCCATATCCACGGTTTCTTCCACAGAGATGTGAAGCCAGAAAACATATTGGTTTCATCCGCAAAGCATTATTATTACAAGGATATTCCTCCAGGAAGAGAAAATGATATTTATGTATTGAAGCTCTGTGATTATGGGCTTTCGAGACACATCACAAATACAAAAGACCTCACTCAATATGTTTCAACCAGGTGGTATCGCGCGCCGGAGATCCTTTTGCGGCGGAGAAGCTACTCGCGCCCCATTGACATCTGGGCATTTGGTTCTGTGGCTGTCGAGTTAGTCAATTGTCGTCCACTCTTTGCTGGTCTCAACGAAACAGACCAGATCTGGCAGATATTGACTAAGCTAGGACACCCTTTATTCCAAGGTCGACGTTCGGAAGACTTGGGGGGCATCTGGCCCGAAGCCGTGCAACTAGCTGATAAATTGGGTTTTATCATACCGTATATTGCTGGCCAGACAATCCAGAGTATATTGAGGCCCGACTTTCAGGACTTAGCCGAAACGATTCAGACATGTTTTATGTGGGATCCTGAGGCAAGACCCACAGCAGACACATTGTGCCGACATGCATACTTCAGAGGTACCGTTGCGAGTGATTCTACACAGCCGTATTCCAAGCCCTCGTCGCCCTTGAAAGCGCCTGGTGTCGAGAAAGATGCAGCATATGTGCACGAAGCAGTTTCTTGCTCGAAGGGGCAAGGTAGCGCTCTCAAGGTATCGCTTCTGCAGTCTGATAGAAACTCCAAGCCGAGAAAAGCAGAGCTCTACAGCGACCCTTTGTATTTTTTCAAGACCTCTAGCGACTCTTCTGATGAGCTCAATGACAACGCAAGCCTGAAAAGTCCGTTATCAAATGTCGAGGCGCCAGTCAAAAGGTACGAGGAGCTCGCACCTCCTTTCGAATCTGGGCTTGCTAAGCGGTCGAGCTCGCGCTTTGATGACACAGCATTGCAAGCAGACACATCCTTTGAGAGTCACGAGATCCTGTGTTAGAATGGAGCGGGTTTATATTCACGAATACAACACCAGC
This sequence comes from Metschnikowia zobellii, assembly GCA_939531405.1. NCBI lineage: Eukaryota > Fungi > Ascomycota > Pichiomycetes > Serinales > Metschnikowiaceae > Metschnikowia > Metschnikowia zobellii. The sequence goes on along the minus strand of OW618031.1, from coordinate 2,065,896 downwards.
TTTTTGAATAAACTATTTCATGGGCCCAGGCCTGGTACACTCGAACCCTCCCGGTGGGGCCGGGGTTTTTCTGGGCAAATGCGCGGGTTGGTCTACCCCGCATTACGTTTTTGAGGAGCGTGGCGTATATTCGATGTGCACAACAATCAGGCAGACACAAGGGCCCACAAATCAACCATGTGTATCTTGATAACAGCCACGGATCACCCCGAGTATCCGTTTATCGCGTGCTCGAATAGAGATGAGTTTTTTGCACGGCCGACGCAACTCGCCACTGTGAGAAATTTGAAAACAGGAGCCCAGATCATCTCGCCACTAGATCTTGGAAGAGAGGAACATGGCACATGGATCGGAGTGACTTCGGAGGCCCGGATTGCCGTCTTGCTCAACTATAGGGAAGAATCATGTGTACCTAGCAAAGTCTCAAGAGGCATCCTTCCCATTGAGTACTTATCGTCCACGCTAAATGACGAAGAGTGGTACAACACGCTCGACGAAAATTTGACCAAAAATGCCTGTACTGGAGAGTCTGTCAGTCTCAAAGATATCGGCGGCTTTACTTTGATATATGGAAAGCTTGAGATTGACGCTTCACTGGGAAAGTTGGTGCCCTTGAACATCATGAGCAACCGGGGCGACCGCGGAAAAATACACGCGACGGGCCTCAGGAGTGGCCTTCATGAGGATGTTGCCGAGCAGCGGCACTTTTGTGTTTCGAACTCGCTCTACTACGAGCCATGGCCAAAAGCGAAGCTCGGGGAGACAAAACTTGCAGAATTAGTGGCGGAGGCTGTCGAGAAGTCATACACACGGGATCAGATAGCAGAGGCGTGTTTCCAGGTTCTCTCCATTGATACCTTTGATCCTGCTGTCCGAGACACCAAAGACCAATTTTCCGAGGCCAAGCTTGCGGAGCTCTGCAACTCTATTTTCGTTCCCCCATTACAGACAGAAGAGCCGTCCCTGAGCCGTCCCGAGTTTTACGGCACTCGCACCCAGACCGTAATCATGTTTCATAGATCCGGGCTGCTCCACTACTACGAACGGGACTTGTACGATGAAGACTCAGACGTGCCGCACGTCAAGAACCAGTACTTTGTATTCGACCCAATCCGCGAGTCGTGAGTCGGCACACAACACACACAGGCAGCCCGCTGCTGGGATTTCTAGAGGCAGCATTGTTGTATATCCTCGCAAGCTTATAAATTGATACACCTTCCCCATTCCCTCGTAGCCAGACAATGGGCCACGCAGCAGAAACCACGCAATGGAACATGAGGATCTGGGCCTGCAGCAGCACAAAGCATAGAAGGAGGGTTCAGGGGAGCTGTACTAGTCTCCGTGAAAGAGTATGGGAAAGGACCAACTCGCTGCAAAGTACGAAAGTGGTGTCTCATTGCATTCTAAGATAAATGCGCTACCCAGAATGGGCTTCGTTCTGCTTCCAACACGACTCGATGGTGAGACATTTGACTGAGGGGCTACAACACTCGATGCCGTCTCTAGAGCTCTTTTTGTTTCGGAGAAAAAAAAAGAATGAAAAAACAGACGAAAGGGCTATCGTGGGAATGAAATTAGGTAGCCCTTGACATGCTTCTTCGTCCGCTTGGAACATACGCCAATATTTGGGAATTCGAATCAGTTTCGAGCAGAAGCAATTATTTCCACGGCGAGCCCGGCAGAGTCTGGACCAATTCAGACGGCCCATGTGCAATTGTGGAACAGACCAAACAGTGCCAATCACTATATATATATATATATGAGATTTCCAAAGTACATCCAATGTGCAGTACGTCGCATGGTAGCAGGCGCAAGCTGGGATATTTACTCCCACCACGATTCTTGTCCTTGCCTTGACTCCGGCACAGCGACGTGGACCCAGGCTGTGTTTTTTATTTTTTTTTTGTTTTTGCTTTTACGGCCAATTTGGGAAAATATCGCAGCTGTGGTGCTGGCATAGGCCCTGCCATGTATGCCTGCATGTATGCCTATATAATTTCTCACGTCATGAATAATCTGGTGACATGCTACAATCTTCCCTTGGTCTGCCTGATCTGCATCAATGAAGATCCGTACGAACTTGGAGCAGCCATTGACATCCGAGTATCACGTGCCACTGGCGCTGGGCCGCGAGGACAGCCCGCTCCTTGTGTTTATCCCGGGGAACCCCGGGCTCATTGACTACTACACCACCTACTTGGACTTGGTGGCCGCCGAGTACCCCGAGTACGACATTTTGGCCCTCAGTCACGCCGGGTTCCAGACCTCCGACGACTTTGTCGCTGCCGGGGCCACGCAGCACTTTGTGTTCTACGACTTGGAGTACCAGGTGCGCCACAAATGCAGCATCATCAAGAAGCACATTGCCCAGGGCCACACGCGTCTCAGTTTCCTCTGCCACTCCGTGGGTGGCTACGTCACGCAGCGGGTGGTGCGCCTGCTTCTTGCCGACGAGCACGTGGGGGCCAGAATCAGCATCGACTTTGTGGGCCTCGTGTGCCCCACGATCGTCGACATCGCCAAGTCCGACTCGGGGGTGTTTTTCACCAGGCTCTTCACGTACTTGCCCTTGGTCCAGCTTGCCGTGTGGCTTTTGGCCGTGCTCCAGGCAGTGCTCCTGGACTCGCTCGCCAGAACCGTCATCAGCAAGTTCATAATCGCACGTCCGCGTGCAAAATGCACCCGTCTGATGGAGGCATGGCACAACTCCGTCGATGCCACCTTCAAGATCTACAAGTCCAAGCGCATTGCCCGGCAGACGCTCGCGTTGGCCAGAGAGGAGTTGCAGGTGATCCACAGGGACGATGCCATGAACGACTGGTTTTTCCAGGAGCTTCCTGCGGCACACGGCATCCGCCTCTGGTGCTTCTTTGCAGAGAGCGACTACTGGGTCCACGACAACACACGCGACTACCTCTTGGGGCGCTACCACAACCAGGGAAACCCGCGTGTGCAGTTCCAGGTCGGGGACCCCAGTTCCGAGAGCGTGCAGGCCATCACCCACTCCTTCTGTCTCGACCAGAGCGTGGAGTTTGCGCAGATCACGTGTGCAGCCTTGCGGCCCGGGTCCTAGTGATGGCTCGTGTACATGCTAGATGCCATTGAGAGCTCTAAAACCTCAGAACTTCTAAAACCTCAGAGCTCTTGGGAGGCTAGCCCCTGCACGCCCGCATGTGGCTGTGGCCGGGTAAGCTTGCGTTTGTTGGCCCCGGTGCATATGCAGTGTACTCAGGGGAAAACGAGGCATCTGCTTGCTTTTGGGTCATGGGGTTGCGGAGAAGAAAGTCCGAGAAGTGGATTGCGCGTCGGAGGCTCTGGCAGATTCTGCAACCCCGTCGAACTCGTGTTGTTGGGGACGCAATTTTTTGAGATCCGTGAATGCGTCAGAGACTGTTTGCATGGCCGAAACACGAGTCCGAAAGGCTCGAAAGGAAGCGGTCAAAAAAAAAACTAATTGAAATACCCGCGTCGTCAGAGCACTCGGTCTCAGCCGCTCCTCGAGAGCATGCTGACTCTGAGTCATGGCAACAGGATGTGCGCGTGACTCGCTTGACTCAAGGGCGCGAATCACCATGACTCGCACCAAAAAAAAAATCACTTAAGCTTTCGACTAGCATTTGGCGGCTTCTCCAAGGTATATAAAACGCTGTCTTCGCAGTTCATATTGCGTATTTTTTTTTTGCTCTACCAGAACTGACTTGGACTTCACCAAAATCATAATGAACACCGATGCAGAAGATAAGCAGTTCGACCAGGCATCTGTCAGCTCGCACGTGAAGGAAGACTCGGTGGGCAGTTTCCATGATGGAGCCACCAAGAGCGAGCTCGACCGCATCTATCGCAAGTTGGACCGCCGCATTATTCCTGCTCTCTGGTGCCTCTACTTCCTAACGTCGTTTGGTTCCAGTGCATACGGCACGACCTTGACCATGAACAGCGACGAAGGCCATTCGTTGGGCCAGAAGCTCGACTTGTCTTCAAAGGACAAGTCCACAGCGTCAGCTCTCTACTATGTCGGATACATCATCTTCGACGTGCCCATGAACTTGATCATGACGAAGGTGAGCCCACAGTCGTGGTTGGCCCGGATTGTGATCACCGTTGGGTTGGTGTACTCGTGCTACATTGCGCTCGAGTCCTCAGGAGCCTTGATCGCTGTGCGCTTCATTTCGGGTGTTGTCGGCGCAGGGACGTGGCCTGGAATGTCGTACTACATCTCGTTGTGGTACCCAAACGAAAGACTGACCCGCCGAATCGGCTACTACTTCACCGCTGCGCAAATCTCTGCTGCCGCGGCTGGTTTGCTCAGCGCCGCGTTCCAGAAGATGGACGGTGTGCATGGCTACACTGGCTGGCAGTGGATGTATTTGGTCTACGGATGTGTGACGATTGCCGTCGGGATTTCGCTTCTTTGGTGGCTCCCTGATCGTCCGTACCAGATCTCCGAACAGAGACCAGGGAAGTTCATGACAATCTACAACAAGTACTTCACCACTGCACACCCGCTTTCCCCTGAGGAGCGCGAGGTCCACAAGAAAGATATCGAAGCTAGATACGTACTCATCAAGTGGACGTGGAAGGACGTGTCCGCTATATTCCTCGACTTCAGATTGTGGCCCATCATCATGATGTACTTCGGAGTGGTGGGCACAGGCTTTGGCTTGGCTGTGTTTGGCTCCACCATCATTTCAGTCAACAATCCGTCGCTTTCCTCGATCAATGTGTCCCTTTTGTATGCTCCGATCTGGCTCTTCGACTTGGCCGGCATCTTGCTCATCACCCCTTTTGCCGACAGATATAAGAAGTACAGGGCGTACTTCTTCACAGGATCGTGTCTTATCATCATCACCGGTATGTTTGTCACTACATTTGCTAGTGGTTCATGGGACAGATACGGGGGCCTTTTAATTGCTGGTTTCGGCTTGGGACCCACAGTGCCTATATGCATGTCTTGGTCTGCCGAGATTTTTGGGCCTGCCTACGGAGACTCGGGCATTGCTGTAAGTTCAGCGTTGGTTTCTGGCTTGGGTAATTTGGGCTCGGTGACCGCAACATACGCTCTCTACAGTGGCTGGCCCTCCGATGCCTCTAGATTGTATCGTAACTCCAACATGGTATTAGTGGCTATGTTAGGGATTAGTATCATTTCTTCCTTTGTGTGCCATTTCATCAAGGACAAAAATGGGAGAGTTTTCTAGAACGGTGGATGGTTAGATGAACGAGGTATCGTGGAAATATAGTAGTAGAATAATGCGTAATAGATTGATCGATATTTTTTGAGAAAGTTGCATGAGTAGATCTTTTTCCGTTTTCGGGCATTGGCTTTGGTTCAACCACAAGCTAGTACATGGGAGCCCAAATGCTAAACCATCCCAACGAGAAATATTTCTTTTTTCTACTTACGTCTATTCTCGTCGGCTATGACTTGCACTTACGAAGTGACTTGGAAAATATCAAAAAGCCATAAAACCATATAATATTGCCAGAAAGTAACGCATGTATTGTGGTGATTCAAACGCAGACTATTATTTGTGGATAGCCAGAATTCGCTCAGCGATTCCGAAAACAAGTGGCGGTGATTAAAAGATTAATGAAAAGAAAAACACGAAAAGCAAGGCTAATATGAATTATCCATGCAAGAAGAAGTCGATACATGCTCACACAACATGGAAGGCTTCTTTTTATTCCCACAAACAACAAAAAAAGATTGCAGCACCACAATTTCGCATATGGTCTCCCACTACACTACTCAGTGTGGCCCTATGGAGCTTAACTAACGTTGATCGGACGGGAAACAGTGTGTTCTCCATGGTATGGCCGCAACCGGAAGTCTTTGGCTTGCAAATGTATATATTATAAGTATTTCTAGCCTTGCAATAGAAATAACCAAGTGGAACAATGGATACTCAAGAGTTTAAGCACTGTCAACTAAATTTTTGAAAGCCAAATTATCGACAGTGTGGCCTTTAAGATGATTCTGATTCGAACCATATGAGAAGCAGCTGTCTTTGAAACACTAACCAGATTACTATGTGAAGCTATTGAATGATGAGAAAATGGTGCAAAGGAATGCACGGCAAAAGAAAATCATTTTTAGCCAAGTGTAATTATAGAAGGTACTCCTGTAGAATCATGCTAGAATCTTGTGTAAAAGCAAACATGTTCGTGAGCTTTGTCTCAGGACCTCACTAAAATTTATCTAGCGAGTTTTCTCAAGCAAATATCAAATGCATTTCGAATTAAGAAATAGATGGAGCATTGAATACACTTAGAAACAATCAGTTCTTGTCGAAGGACCGGGCTGGCTACCTCACCTCCCGAAGACCCCTGAAACCACTTTCATTTTGACATTCGGTCTAGACGTAAAACTGAAATGAAGTGAACTTTGCAATAAAAAAGTTGGTCCAAAAAGTGATGCGCAGTTCAACGTCTTCCTTGAGCATGAAAATGACTTCTTGACTTGATCAGAAACTGTAGAGAGAAACTAAAATTGAATCATAAAAACGAATGACCCGCCAAATCAGCTTGTACATATAAAAAGGCATGAGAGACGCAGCTCTTGCCATCTTCTCATTGGAAGGCGCCCCAAACAACAGTCTCTTCGAGTAGTGCATGCGACCCGGCCAAATGCGCCAAAAAAAAAAAATCCGATGCTGGCTGCGCATCTCTCCACACCCATCTCATCTCACGTACTTCTTAGTACATTATTTCTTTTTGCTCCAGCAACTTTTTCGGCACACCAAGCTTAAGCACAAAACAACTCATATAGAACATGTCCGCCACAGACAAGGCCTCGTTGCCAGCCACAGAACAGCACTACTTTTCGTCGTACGACCATTTTGGTATCCACGAGGAAATGCTCAAAGATACATCGAGAACTTTGCTGTACCGCCTGGCCATGTTTAAAAATAAGGACTTGTTCAAAGATAAGGTCGTGCTTGATGTCGGGTGCGGGACGGGCATTTTGTCGATGTTTGCCGCCAAGGCAGGCGCCAAGCACGTGTACTCGGTCGACATGTCCAGCATCATCGATAAGGCAAAGCAGATTGTATCTCTCAACGGGTACGCGGACAAAATCACGTTGATCCAGGGTAAGTTGGAAGACATCAACTTGCCAGTCGACTCTGTGGACATTATTGTCTCGGAATGGATGGGCTACTTCCTTTTGTACGAGTCGATGTTAGACACGGTGTTGTATGCACGTGACAAGTACTTGGTTCCAGGCGGCTTGATTTTGCCCGACAAGTGTCTGATGTACATTGCCGGTATTGAGGATGGAAACTACAAAAACGACAAGATCCACTACTGGGAAGATGTGTATGGATTTGACTACACGCCATTTATCGAAATAGCCATGAGCGAGCCTTTGGTGGACACGGTGGATAACCTGAGCTTGATAACCACGCCCCATAAGTTCTTCGAGTTCGACATTAACACCGTGAAAAAGGAAGACTTGGCTTTCCAGCGCTCCTTCTCCTTGAAGGCAATTGATGCCGATTTATGCCACGCCTACGTTGTGTGGTGGGACTGCGATTTCCCTGGCAACGAAAAGGTCACTTTGCATACGGGACCCATGAACAACTACACGCACTGGAAGCAGACTGTTCTCTACATGGACCAGGTTCTCGACTTGAAAAAAGGTGATCTCATTGAGGGCACCATCGACACCAGACCCAACGGACACAACCCTCGGGACTTGGATATCAAGATCGAGTGGGACGTCAAGACCGCAGGCCAGGATTCTTCTAGAGAGCTCCAGGGTAAGTACAATTACATCATGAGATAGGGTAAAGGAAGTCTGGGTGTGGCAGATACCGCGCACTCGCATATGAAAATAGCATCTAACCACTACATTATACGCGATTGTTAGTACATGGATACAACTCCCAGTTTCATTAATTTTATTGTAGGATCCATGGTCGCTTCTAAAACTTATTCACATCTGTTTTGGCTTGCCACTTCGACGAATAGAACATGAGCGATCACGCAATCTTTCGATGGCTATTTCAAAATACATCTGGCTTCTCAACGCATGACATACAAGCGTTGATGGCTTGAGACTGGCAAATATTCTGGTTCATAGGCTTGAAAGCCAAAATCGATAATCTTGGTCAAGAGAAAATCTTCTCTAATGGAATTATGCTTCAAGGTTCCCCGCCATAACTGTTCTGTTCACCGGTTTACGAAAGCGCCATAACTCATGATGACGAATAATGGCGTCGAAAAAATATACACTCACAAGTTTGCATTTCGTATTGTGATATTTTGCTTACATTCCGTAAATCATAAACGCCGTTAACCCCGCGTACATTTTGCATAAAAAAAAACTCTTCCTGAAATTCATTGAATAAAATTTATGCGCGAGAAGCCGCCTCGAAGGCACCCCCCACATTGCTAAGCCATGAATTGATTGCTCTTTGATGGCTCATATATTTGATCGGAAGTGAACATTTTGAAGCAATAGCATAGAAGTGAGCATCCTTTTCTCTGACAGGTAACCAGCATAGATGAAAGATTGTGTGTAGAAATTGAACTCAAGCAATCCCCAATTTGTCTTCACCTAATGATATCTCCAAAATCATATCATATGCGGGGCCACGTGTACAAACACGTAAGCAGATCTTGCGCACCGCATGACCTGCAATCGTTTTGGAAGTGCACGTTCAGCTCATTAGCCGTTTGCGCATACACGCCGATCCCAATGGTTTTTGTTTTCCAAATATCAGAAGAATTCAATTTTATGAGCCCAGTACTCTAGCTCTCGCTTATATCTGAAGGCTCTAGTATTCTATCATGGCTTAATTGTGCTTTTCAATTTGTTTTGTTCTGCCATTCATGGTTCCCATGATTGACGAATACAGCAGTTTCGAGAACTTTGTACCATGCAGATATGCCCAAACCTTAATCACCGCTGAGTAAGCCCCACAATACAGCAGACCTGGCTCGTTCGAATACTGAATTACTAATATGTTGGGGAAATTTGGGCTGTGTTCCAAACATTCTGGATGTACATAAATATGGAGTGATGCTGTAGGATACAAAGTTCCCATTTATCATCTAATACCTTACAAAATAAACCTCACTCTTAAAATGTCTCTTTCTACCGGCTCAAACTTTCCCGAAGGCGTTGAATTTATGTACATCCCGATTGACTTGTCTACAGTAAAACAAGCAAATGCTTTGGGATGTGCGAAGCCATACCCATTGAGTATGGACAAGTTGATTGAACAAAATTCTGGGTCGAATATCCTAGTTGTTTCCTTGCCTGTGGCGTTTGCTCCGTTGTGCACTGAAGGTCACACGCAGCCATTCTTGGACCATTTGGAACAATTGAAGAAAGAAAAGAACGTTTCGGTGGTTATCATTTTGAGTGCAAACGATTTTTTTGTAATGAATGCTTGGGGCAAATTGATGCTTCAAAACGCCAAATACAACCCTGATGCCGACTTGCCAAAGGTGATATTTGCCAATGACCCAAACGCCAAGTTTTCGGTGAAACACAACATTGACTTGGATATGACTGATGAAGGTTTCGGCTTAAGAACAGGTAGATACGCTTTCGTGATCAAGGCTGGTACCAAATCCATTCTGTTTTTTGGTTTGGACCCTGGGCATGATGATGTGATTGAGAGTAGCTACGAGACTGTTCAGGCTGCCCAGTTTTAAATTTTTACTGGATAATTAGCAATATACATCTTTATTACAACTCCACGATGGCGTAGAAATGCAGGTGTTGTGTTGTTGTAGGGCAAGATAACTATTTTTGGAGGGTTCAGCTTTAAATAAATTGTCTTTGGGGTCATACATGTTTGAATTCAGAATTGGAGTGACGACCCTGGACGTTATTGAATAGAAGAGTCTGATGTTGCATACGGAAGATGATTAAATAGCTTTGGTTTTTGGGCAAAGGCACGATGCTTGCCATGAAAAATTTGGATTATCATGACATCCACAGCAAAAAAATTTGGTGGCAACGATGTACTGTTCACGGAATCTCGGCCCCACTTCCTCAACTGCATGAAAGAGAAGGACGTGTTCAGATGCGTACTACGAAAGCCTCTCTTACATGAAACTTATACATCATCATACATGATTGCCTGCGGCATGCGCACAAATGTGATTTTACGACGAGTCCCCTGCTTGACGAATCCCATCATGAACGAATGACGTTTCCGCTAGGATCTCTTTGAAATTACCCTAATTTTTTGCCGGCAATGAAAATAGATAAATCACAGGCCAAAAAAATGGCACATTTGACTCAGCCCCATCAGCAAACTTTATCAGCGCTCATGTCACCCGCGTAGCAAAGGCTGAGTCAATGTCAACTATTCAACCTGCACAAGCGCCCAATCGTGGGGTCTGGATTTTTGAATCCTTTGCCACCTTCAACAAAGCTAGAAAATATATAAATTCGAGCACATCAGCACTTACATCCGAGCGTTTGCACTCCTCATCACAAAACGAAATAAGGAACGTTTAATTCCCTGATTCGACCCCAAATATTTTATGAACACGGCTCGCGCTTTCGGCAAATCTCGCTTCGCTACATTTTCAGCAAGAAATCTTACCAGAGCTACTTGCAAGCCCACTCTAAACACCAGATTATACACCATGAAGTCAGAACAAGAGTGGAAGGCTGTCTTGTCTCCCGAGCAATTTCGTGTGCTCAGAAAGCTGGGAACTGAGGCTCCATTCAAGGGTGAATATGTGAACACGCCTGCTGGAGAAGGCGAGTACCTTTGTGTGGGATGCAGCCAGCCACTCTACAAGGCCAATACAAAGTTCCCAGCGCACTGTGGATGGCCAGCATTTTACGAGGCAATCCCTGGCTCCATTAGGACGATTGAGGATCGGCTGTTGGGTATGACTCGTATTGAAATGCGGTGCTCGAAGTGCGATGGTCATCTTGGCCATATCTTCAAGGGCGAAGGGTACAAGACCCCCACCGATGAAAGGCACTGTGTCAACAGTATTTGCTTGAAGCTCAAGGAATAAATCTGAGGGATAAACATTAGGAAATATGGAATTTCGGTTAGGAGGACGCGGAAAAGAGGCTCTCATAAACATGGTGAATACATTGGGCGAGAAGGGAGAGTAGTAAGCATACTTGCGGCATCGCTGAAAGTCCAAATCAGGCCAGGGTCTTCAACAGCTTCATGTCACGTAGTGCTACCATTGTGAGATCAACCCAACGGAAGATGTTTTCCAATGACCCAAGCTGTGACTCTCCGTGAGTCCATAACGCTGGCGATGGCCTTGTTCTGAGTTATGATCACCTGCAAAAGCAATCTGATTATATAAATATAACTACTTTGTACACACCACGATGTAAACATGAAGGAAAGAAAGTGCCACTTGACAGGGTATTGATGACTTATCAAGAAGGATGTTGGTCCGATGCATACAAATTTGCCAATGCCCCACAGATCAGTAGAGTTGTTGCTTTCTCTATCTGCTTAACAAAAGAGAGGTTTCGACTCTGGCTTTTTCTCGACCGAAACGATAAACTATCATCAACAGACTGGGTAGGTCTCTGTGAGCGAGCTACAACTTGCAGAAAAGCCAGCGACGAAGTCAGCGCCACCAATCCGCCCATCTGAGGCATACATTTTGGCAAGACATTGAAATAGATACCCAAATAACAAGCAATGGAATGTACCTACATACGCGTAAGCCATATATTACCTAGCCAATGGCCAAAGAGCCCCCGGCCCCAAGCTCAGTCGCACGCGAGCTCCGTCTCTAAACCACGTATGGTATGAACTTGGCTCTCTTCAACTTCTTGTACTCGTCGCCAAACGTGGCCAAATAGCGCTTGTTCTTCTTGAGTGCCCATACGTACATCTGGGAGCTGCTAATGACGAGAAACAACCAGGCACTCCAGTTTCCGACCAAGAGCGCGAACAGAAGCCACGCCAAGGACTCGAAAAAGTAGTTGGGGCACACGACCCAATCAAAGCCGTAGCCGTAGGGAATTGCGTAGGCCTTCTTGTCCTGTGACCGGATGCTGGCCAACTTCACGTGCGTGATAAAGTTCGAGACCTCGGCAAACGCCCACACGATCACCAAGCCGTAGTTGATTACCAGAGGCCACGAATTGACGTGGAACACGAACTTGGCCAAGGGGCCCGCCGCGTGCAAGCTGGCGGGGCTGTACGAGTATACGAACACGGACAAGTTGACGCCCGAGAGAATCCAGTAGTGGCCCGAGTTCTTGAACAAGTTGAACAAAGGCATTGTCGCGTTGGAGAACCTGTGCACGAAGAGCGTCTCGTACTCTCTCTTGACAAAGTGCAAGACGGCCAAGAGAAGCGCTGTTTTCTGCGTCTGGCTCTGCGCCACGCCAAACAAGAAGGCGCACACAAAGTATACGAGCATGTGGATCAAGATCGGGCCCAAGTACTCCAAGAGAAACACCGTCTGCCATGCAATCTGGGTGCCCAAGTCCTTGGCGTACACAACAACCTCGCCCAGCAAGCTCTGGGCATCAAAGTGCTCGGTGAGCGTGGCGTCAATGTCGACGGGTTTGTGTTTGCCGTCGGCGCCCAACACAGAAAGCTTCACCTGGGATACGGGCAACTTGCTTCGGGCGGCGACTTTCTCGTAGATCCTGGCAACGGAAAACGTGGTCAATTCCTCGGTAAAGCCCTCGATCGAGGGCGAGCGGCTCTTGACTGTGACGAGCGACATCGGGCTAGCAAATAAGTCAAAAAAAAAAAATTGAAAAGACGGAGTACGACCGGCAAGAGTGTGGCGGATAGAAACTTAGGTTGTTTCCGGGTGTTCTTTTTTCCCGTGTTCCGCGCGCACTTTGCGAGTCCGCGCATTTGTGCGGAGACTGCGGCGTAGGCAGAGCTCATACAATAACGTCGGAAATGCGGCCAGTTTGCTAAAGACGGCGCGGTTCTCGCCCGTAAAAATGGCTCTGTATAAGGATGTATGTATATTCTTTATATTCTTTATATTCTTTATATCTTTATCGATGCGTGCAAATACGTATTTACATTTATAGCCATGCCCATATCATTGCCCATATCCGTATCCATATTGTTTGATTTATTGTTTTATTTGTATATTTTCTCTTATTATTCTTCTTCTTCTAATTCTTCAACTTCCTACACAGACTCAACTCTCTTTTCACAATTACATGTATATATACGTTAATTAAATCAATCCCATAATCACATCCATATTCTTAATCACATTCCAGTCCTTTCCGTATTTCCATATACCTTCTTAATCAAATTCCAACTCTATTCCAACTCTATTCAAGTTATACTCATATCCATGACTCTAGATTCTTTTTGTTTGGGCCCGCCTACAAACGTGAAGTGATTCTTCTTGAATTCTTTGCCGTTCAACTCAACCAAGCTTGTGCAGGAGTCTGAAGAGATCGCCTCATCAACACTCAGACGGCTCATTGCAAACTGCTGTTGCGACAGGCGTTTCCGATGTGTTCTTAGAAGCACTAGTACCTACATTGCAATATTGCGCATTTGAGTATCTTGAAATCAGCCCCCGGGAAAGTTCAGCCCAAAACACAGCTGGCCCGTGCTATCCATTAAATGCTCGTCGTTTCTCATACGGAAATAGCTGTAGCTGCAAGGATGTCCGAGCTATCGCTGAGTTTGCCTGTGCATTGCAGCCCACAGTTGTGTTTACATATCCTTTTTTTTTGCCTAGTGGCTAATTTTGTAGCCTTTGCCTCAAAACACGTTACAGTAAAAGTTCAGTCATGGAGCTTAAGACCCTGGAAAGACGGCACTTCTTGGAATGAGTCGATATGAGAAATACTTTTTTGTTGATCACCAAGATGCGGAAGGACGAGGAGAGAGACTTTTTTCAAATCATATTTTTAACCAAATGCGGGTTGTTCTTTTCCTTGGTTGCAATTGCCCCATGGATCGGTTGTATCTTAGGGGTCAATTGAGCTTTCCAACAACTGAAATCTTGACTCGTTTTTCCTATCGTGATGTACAAGCTGGCCAAAGAAACCGGTAAAGTCGTCTGATTCCTGGACCCGGAGGTTTGGTGAAGCCGAGGCGGGCTATTGCTTAGTGCAGCATGTGAGGGCTCGAGCCACTACTCTCCCGTCGTTGTTTTGGCGTGTTGCAGCAATACCTAGCGTTCGGCGAGGGTGCGCTATACATAAGCTTACTAGATCTGGTCTGGACAATCCCATGGATGATGCTCTGGGTGCCAACATAGCCCGTGGCCTTTCTCCTGGTGAAACGAGGGGGAGGCAACACACAACAACAATTTGTCCAATCTCACGTCGTATATGTGAGATACAATATACGATGGCCCAGGACTGGTGGGTCCGGAACGCATGTAGAAGATATTCTGCAATAGCAGCTTCTGGCACGTGCCTCTCTCCGCCGGCAGAGTGTCCATGCAGATATGTGCCCCCGGGGTCTGTCTCCATGGCAGCATTGCCGCAGCATCAACACAAGCAGCCAGGCTACTAACTCAACATGCCAATTTGCAATCCAACCCACCAATTTGCTTTCGCGAAAGCAAGCAATCGAGTGCATCGCCACACAAAAAAAAAAAGCACCACGCTGGCAAAATAGACTGCTCAGAAAATGGTGCCAACAGAAACCATGCCCCAGACACACGGGTTCCGTGGTCCATTGGCCCCGTGCTGCTAGAACTAAAGTCGTATGGGGCCGGTTGGTAGCGTGAGCGTCGGGCATATAGCCCGGTCAAAACTTCCATCACGATCCACGGTCACGTGCTGCCCCCAGCGTCCGCGCGGGCATATATATATAATATATCATGCGACGACGCCCGGCACTACTGCCTCAACCCTACATTTGCTCTTGCTTTAATTTGGATACCCCCACGTCCACACAGCCTTGAGAAAATATAAGAACTGCTGTTCGCACCGAAAAGACCTCCCAAACAACACACACAATCGAAATCACCACAATGTCGGACTGGGATACCGTTACTATGATTGGCCAGAAAGCCCGTGTTGGCGGCGGCGGTCCTAGAGAAAAAGTTGCGCGTACGCAGGCGGAGTTGAATGCCGCGAGACGTACCGGCGGTGTTTTGGGCACGGAGAAGAAGTACGGGTCCACAAACGTGAAGAGCAACCCCGAGGGCCAGAGGTTGACGAAGTTGGACAACACCGACGACGTGGTGGCGGTTAAGAAGGTGGACGTGTCTGTGGGCAAGGCCATTTCCCAAGCCAGACAGGAGAAGAAGCTCACGCAGAAGGACTTGGCGACGAAGTGCAACGAGAAGCCGCAGGTCATCAACGACTACGAGGCCGGCCGTGCTGTGCCCAACCAGCAGATCTTGGGCAAGATGGAGCGCGCCTTGGGCGTCAAGTTGCGCGGTAAGAACATTGGCGAGCCATTGTTTGCCAAAAAGAAGTAAGTCTCTCAACCTTCTCATGATCCGTTACGCCTGCATCGATATCACTTTTTTTTTTCTCTCTCTCTCTCTCTCTCTCTTCAGATAGTTATTCCTCGTTTCACTACACGATAATACATGAGCCGTGATGTTCGGACTTAACTGGAAAGTAGTTGAATGTGCCACAGAAGACATGGGTATGTCCGTTAAAGCCACCAGGGAAGGTTATCAAAAAGCAAGAGCACCTGGAAGCGGGCCCTCCCATCGTCCGCCCTGCGAGCCCCTGCGATCTTGACGATGAAACCGCTGCTGTGAGCGCTTGCGTCCAAACTGGAGGGTGACAAGGAAAAGACCTCTTGTGCCGTTTGAATGGCCTTCCTAGCAGCATCCCAGCAGCGCCGGGGGCCTGTTTAACTCTACCCTCTTTGCCTGAACGCCGCGCCGGGCACCCACGTCCTCGACTGGCAATGCCCGTGCAATCTCATCGAACAAGCCCAGGATGCCCTCGCCAGATTTCGCCAGGCACTCGCGAAGCACCACACGCGGCACCAGAGCCCCACTTTCACGCGCTTCGGTCTCTAGCAGCGCGACATACTCGCATACCTCCGCCTCATCGACCTCGCGGGCGTCTTCTAGGTCGGCCTTGTTCCCCACAAGCGCCACGACAATCCCCTCCGGCGCCTGGCGCCTCAACTCTCGAATCCAGTCCTGTGCCCGTGCAAATGACGCACGTGACGTAATGTCGTACACGCACAAGGCCGCGTGCGCATTGCGGTAGTACATTGGCGCCAAACTCTTGTACCGTTCTTGTCCCGCGGTATCCCAGATCTCAAACTTGACTGTGGTGTTAAGTTCCGGCAAAGCGACCGTCTGCGTGAGAAATGCCGCGCCGATGGTCGACTCGCGCATGTCGTCAAACGTGTTCTTCACGAACCTGTGTACTATTGACGATTTCCCGACGGCTGACTCGCCGAGTAGAACCAATTTAAACGATGCGAACTTCGGCTCGGCCATTTTGAAGGGGCGTGTGAGATGTGGGGGTATAGATAGTTTGCTGTATTACTTGATCGGCAATCAATGCTCTTGCTCCTTCTGGATTGGCTGGGGTGTTTGCGGCAAAATCAGAAAAACAAACGGAGGTAAAATCCCGTCGGCTCGTAGCTATGCTGGCACACGTGCAACTTGATTGAATTCAATCGAAAGGAAATCAAACTTCCACCCTTTTTTTTTAATAAAAAAAGAGACCTTATTCAAAGCTTGAAGTGTGTTGAAGCTCCGAAAGAAGAGGGCTTTTGGTAGGTTTTGATGGTCGTCTTTACCGCTAAACGTGGTTGATAGGAGACGCCTCGCACTTATCAGAAATGACAAGTGTATGGTGCACGGGTGTATATGTGTGCCGGTGGCGAGTCTGATAAGAATGCAGAGTTCGTGAGGCTCGGTGGTCATGATTGTAGTAATGTATGCCTGAAGCTGCTATAGTATTCATATGCAGCCACAGTAGTATGTCCAGGTCATAGCTCATGTGATTCTGTTTTCCGGAGAAGGGGCTACACGATTTTTATTCGTGCCAGCAAACCTGGCTTTATTTGAAACCCCGGGTTTCCGATTCTGATGCACCTTTTTCTTTGATGTAATGGAGGCAGTCTCTTTGGCTCGTTTTTGATAAATAGCTTTGTCCCCTCGAGAAGTGAGACTCGGGGCCCACATCCTACGCAGGAGGAGGGTCTGCGTGATGGATTTCGGAATATCATTTCTCAGCAACCGTCTTTAATTAATCTGCCTGACATTAAAAAAGCTCATTCATCTCTTTGATTCCGATTTGAACTCTTGTTTTTCCGTCCAAACTCGGTTCGTGTTGCTGAGGGTTTCATGATCTGAAACCATGGTATTCCCAGCATAAAATTCGGCACTGACGTCTATTGTGGTGGCGCTACATGCCCTTGTTGTCAACGGTAGTATTTGTTGAATGCACTACTCAATGCAGCCCAAATCTACAAGAGCATCACTTCTGCGGTGATGCTTTTGTTTAACTAAAATATGTATAAGTCGGCATTTAGTGGCTAGACATAAGCAACTCTGATCCTGATGCATATTCTCGGACTGAACCCATGTGCTTTCCATGGGGCTTGAGCCACAAGACCTGATTCGTTCAACAGGAGAAGGTAGTACACGTTGGTCTCGACATTCCAGTGTATGTGCCTGAGAATCAGTAGTTGAACGAGCAGTTTTCGTCAATGGCACCAAACAGCGCATCTACAATGCGTCTGGTCGCTTCCTGGTACAAGGTAATTCACGCCAAGCGGCTTGTCTATTTACAATTAACAATCTACCCTGTCTAGTTGTCGATCTTGGCCAAAATCTCTCTGTCGCTGAACAACAAGTACTCCTCCTCGCCGACCTTCACTGGAGCGCCACCAAAGTTTGGCAACAACACCTTATCTCCGGCCTGCACAGCGACTGGCACCACCTTGCCAGTGGCAATATCAGTGACACCTGGGCCCGCAGCGATCACGGTAGCTTGGTTGAGCTTCTCCTGGTTTTTCTCAGGAATGTAGATACCACTGGTGGTCTGGGTAGCAGGCTTCATTCTTTGCACCAAGACTCTGTCGAACAAGGGCTTCAAGGAGTTAACGTTTTTCAAGAAAGACTACGGTTAGTAAAAGTCAGGAGAAATAGGCAGTTGAAGCTGTTTCTAGTAGTCCTGGAAATCGAAAATC
The DNA here is from genome assembly GCA_939531405.1 of Metschnikowia zobellii. Classification (NCBI taxonomy): domain Eukaryota; kingdom Fungi; phylum Ascomycota; class Pichiomycetes; order Serinales; family Metschnikowiaceae; genus Metschnikowia; species Metschnikowia zobellii. The sequence continues at coordinate 2,047,819 of OW618031.1, read as the reverse complement.
ACCAGCATGCTTGTGTGATGAATCTTTCGCACACCACCAAACACTTTCGTTTCATTTTCAACGAGGCGGCGAATTCCCCGAGCTTCTAGTGGTTGCATTATTTACATACCATTTTGTTTATGGATGGAGATATCCCCACAGCTCAAAATTTTCCTCGCTTTTATCTGGGGACACGCCCGTGCACCACGACTTTCGAGATGTTTCCATGGGTTCGCAACCTCTGGCGCGCCCCATGCAGAGACAATTGTCGGCTGTGAGAATTGCATTCATGTATGAAGATGCAGTTCATCTGATCAACTAACATGAAACAGGATCAAGTCTCGAGCTCCGGGAAGACCAGTGGAATTAGGCGTCGTTTAGGAGGCTCTGAAATTCGATGCAGAAGAAGCCACGGCCAAATGGATCATTTGCCCTCTTTTTTTAAAGCGGCTCTGCGCTAGTGAGCCACGAAAGTTGTGCGAAACACTGATTCTTTAAAAGAAATGTCATCTGCTATCCTCGTAAGCCTTTCAGATTCGCCCAGGCCTCTTCTCGCCACAATATTCCACAGGCCTAGTCCAATTCATCCCGTGAATGTTTGTATTATTTCACTAATAGTGTGCGGGATGCAGGGTAGATGCGCCCACCTCTTTTGGGCTCCAACATAGGTCAGGCTTTCGACAAATATTTCTTCCCTGAGGCACACGTACCCTTTTCCTTTAAAAGAAACCCCTTTTTGATGCAAGCCATTAGATATGGCCTCGCTTGTTTGTTTGTTTTTTCTTGTTAACTTGCTTGTCTTCGGGCAGGATGATACAATTGTGTGGCTGTTTGGAATTGCGCCAACATATGTGTTACCGACTATTCAACCTAATTCAGGACGTGGCCTTCTAGATTTTTTTTTTTTTGGGTGGGGTGTATTTTCTTGCCCTGAAATTGAGCGCATGCCATCTGCTGAGGCACCTCTTATCAATGGTTGGACACTTAAGTTTCCCACAACTACGTCTTGACGCGCAGCCGTCTGACTGAAGTGCCAAGAGCGTTTCGATTTAATTCGGACCAGCTTGGTCAAAATCTTTTTTCCTGGGAATCCTGTTCTCCATTCTTCGGGAATATTTGCTAAAAGCTTGTATGTTTTCGTGATGTATTCAATCACTGAGGCTTTTTTATCCGGTTTTGATTACTTCGACAATGGTTTCAATAGCCTCGCGGACTTCGGAGAGAAATTCAAAGACGAGAAGGCCTCGGGCGGTCAAGCAGCTTCTTTTGATCTCGCCCCCGCCATTCAACTTTCATCTTTGACCTGTCTTTGTATCCGGAGTTGGCGCCAAAAGCAACAACGTGGCCATTCTTCTTTGTGAGCTTCAAGCCAAAGTCCCACATATCATCACCAACATTGTCATGGTTCACGTTGAAGCGCTCTTCATGCGTAAAGTCGCCTTTTGTTTCCTTAAAATCAGGGCCTATTTGTAGCTGGCGCAAAGGTCGGCCCCGTAATACTGCGCTCGTATACACTCGTCATCGGAGCCGGCGATACAAACAATCCCTGATGCGGGAAACGTGTATCTGGTAAACCTTGGAACCGGTGGCACATGATTCAGTAGACAAATGCACGCTCTTGCCCTCCCCGGAACTGCCCACATTCTTGAAGCCAAACTATGCCACCTACCTGGTGAGACAAATAGCGAGCAAGGGCCATTCGCATGGAGCGACTTGTCGGCCTTGGCACTCAATCTCACCTGGGGCATTATAAGGCCCGCGCCTATGAAAAAAACGATCCCCCTCAATATGCCGCTTAGACTTGAACTCGAGCATCGCATTTAGCCTAACTCTAGAGTTCTGGTGAACTCGTCCGTACAGATGGGAGGCATGCAATAGTAGGCTTTTGGTCAGAGAGATCTGCATCCTTCGGGTGAGACCTGTATGATACTACAAGCACATAATTCTGAAAATCTTTTTCCAGAATAGCAAGAAGTTCCACATCCACCAACTACAATATAGGGTCGTTTTGGCCCCCATGCCAAGTGGCCCTCTTTGGCTGGAAGAGTATTGAGGATCTGCCAAAACCTGTTTGGAAAATGCGGTTCAACACAGATAACGGGTGTTTTTTTGAACTGTTCTTTTTACTTCTGTTTTCCGGCAAATACACAAGCTTTATTACATTCGAGCCGTTGATGAAAGATGAGTGCAGATAGACGTTGCTTGCAGCCAAGGGAATTTGGCCGCTTGCCAAACGGTGCGCACTTGGGCCTGCATCTTTGCGGGGCCTTGAAATAATTCAACCGATGCCAGCAATTCAATTAGCTTTCAAAGTGTCTCGGCCGTTTTTCGCGTAGTGCGTCAACGACTCAGCTTCCTGGGAATTGCGTACGCAACCAAGAAAGAAGAACCAGAAAAATGATTCCAGAGGTTAGGGGTAGCTGCCTCGGCCTTTCTGGCAGAGAAAAACTGAATCCATAAAAAAAAACTACACTCGGGCGACTGGTGCGGCGGAAATGTGACATGTAGTGTGGGTGCAACAGTAGACTCAAGGCACCCACAACTAGAGTTTCTAGCGCACCGCTTGGAGGTCTCTTCCCAATCACGAGGGCCTATTTCATACCAAATGATAGTCTTACATTGGCTTGTTCGACGCTCAGCAGTATGATAGTGCGTGGGGTTATATATATATATATATATTGGACCCGGCTTACTTTCTCAGTGAGTCAAAACTCCCAGTCCATGGCAGAAATATCCACTAGTTATCTGTTCAAACAAAACTACCACGTCTAGCGCCAGTATTATCACAGTGTATGAATATGATGTTGGCCATTCTTGAAAACATTCGTCACGGTTCTCCCCGGAGTCCGGCATCTTCAAAAGAAGTCCATGTTCCCGTAGCCAAACCCCCAAACGGCCTTAGGAACTAGGACGGAAGGTGAAAATTTGTATTTTCGGTGGAAAATGAGTTTTGCTTCGTGGGATCCCTGGAAGTAACACCTTCTATTTTCGCGTGTCGACTGCTCTTCATAATGAAACATCCATCCGCTCCGCTTCTGGATTCAAAGCACGTATCTATAGCTTTTGGACTCTTCGGTTTAGGGTTAAATGTATGCTTCTTCACATGAGTCTATCGTGATATCTATCGAGTACCTTGTGCTTTTGTTCTTGAGTTCATGGGAATAATGGTCTTTTGGGCACAGTTCACCTCAACTGAGCTATCATCACATTTCTTTATAGCTCGCCAACGGCTCAAAAATACAACTAATTTCTTTTCGTTCCTATGGATATTGTAGGCTTCTCATGGCAAAAGACTCGTGGATTGATTGCATCGAAAACGGTTGGCATTTTCTAAATTTCTCATGAGATTTTACAAGCAACATAGTCTTCGAGTTGGAGATTACAAAGCAAGACCAGAGAACTACCCGTCTGCGCATGCTTCTTTCTCCATGAGACAATTCTATCGCGTAGTATTTACAATTCTCACATGGTGTTGGAGTCACCGCATAGGACTGCTTGTAAAAAAGAACAAACCATCAAACCCACGCTAGTGTAGCCAAGGTGCAACCCCAATCCTTAGTAATCAATCCACACGCGTGTCTAATCGAGAATACTGAATGTTTGGCCAATAGAACCGAATACAGGTCAATAAACACTTTGTGGGTCCTCGGGCACGTGTTTCGTCAGTGAGCGCACTTCAATACAAAGATGGTCTATTTGAATATATATATATATATATATATATATCTTCCTCGCCAGCATAACATGTGACAGGCGATTAAGCTAGCTAAGGTATCTGTCGAGTGGCTCGCCGAGAATAGACTCAATCACGCGAACCAAGTCCTTTCTGACCTCCATCTCGACCTCCTCATCGTCATCCTCCAACAACTCAGCAATGTAAGGAATAAACATAGGCAAATAAGCAAGCCATTGTTCGCCCATTTTCTGTAGTACGGTCTTCATCACGCGCACAGTCCAGATCTTCGTCTGCGGCGAATTGTCGTGTTCATTGGACACGTAGCGAATGAACGCATGGACCATCTTCTCGTTGTGCTCGTCCAGTGCCACCGCGGCGACAAAGAACGAGATCGCCTTCACCAAGTGCTTGCCGATGGAGTCCTCGATGTTGCCGAGTTGCGCAACAAGCGGGCCGGAGATCGTATCGAAACGAGCTTGGTGAGTCCAGTAGTCATCCTGGTCATACTTGAACGACAGAGCCAACGAGTGTAAGACGATACGCCTCAAGCTGGTGTCGGCCACTTTCCCTGTGTGGAAGTCAGTGAGAAGCTCCACAGTCGCATCGAGTAAGTACGAGAAGTACGATGTGATGATGCCCCTCAAACTGTCCTGCAACTTGCTGAAGAATTTGAAGAAGCCCAAGAGCCGGGCCTCTCTGTTCTCCCGAGCGGAGCCAGCGCCCTCGCCGGATACGGCCCACCGCACCAAGCCCGCGAACAATGGGCGGAAGTTCTTGTCGTTCAACTTCATCACGTATTTAAGCCCGCATGCGTGGAAAGAGCCCTCTATGCTGTGGAGCGTGTTTTCATTGAACTTTACCGCCCCATACTCGCTGCGGAACTCAAACGACTTGACCATCCACCGCATGAACAACGGTGAGTTGCTGGTGGCCACACGCTTCTCGCAGCCGTCAACGGTACTGCTCATGGCATTCAAGTAAAGCCCCAAGCTCACAGCAGAGTCGAGCTCGTAAACGTTTTCAGTCAACGCCATGCTGCACATCGCCTGCAACATCTGAGCGCCGTCGAGGTGCTCGACCATCAAGCCCAAGACACCCGTGCGGATCGAGGAGTCAACGAGGTCACTCGTCAAAACGGCCCGGATCATGGGGAGCAAGCTCGAGCCGACAAACGCGGGCATGCGCTTGACAAGGCACGAGAAGAGCACCAACACCGCGCCCTGCAACATCTGGTCGCGCTCGGCCTCCTCGGCATCGGCCAACGCGGCGTCAGCCTCGTCTTCAGAGTCCGGCGCTGCGCGCTCCTGGAGCGTCAGCTTCCAGATGTCCAATGCCGGAGGCAAGATCTTTGGAAAATGACCGATGCACTTGACGCCTAGGCAGTTGATGATGCTCGCGATCGCACCCATCGACGACACCACGACCTCCACTTGCCCACTCAACAAGCCCTGGGACGATGTTATCACACGGAGCGAGCCCACCAAGAACTTTGCGTGCGTGGAGCTAGCAAACTCAGGGTTCAACGCGCCGAACTTTGTCACCATCGTGGCGAACGTGTCCAAGTATGCCTGCACCAACTCGGTATTGCGGAACTGCGCCACACCGTCAACCAAAACGGGCAACACCTTCTCGGCCACCACGGCCTCAATGTGCTCGTCCAACGCTTCTTTGGTCATTTCTTGCTCAAAGCGCTGCCCCGCCAAGATGGCAAAATTCTTTGCAATCTTGATTGCAGTGGCGTCGGAGGCGTTGCGCAACGGCTCGAGGATTGACAGCATGTAGTGGCTCAAGGGGAGCAAGTTCAACACGCTCCGGAGCAGCACGTACAACTCATCGCAGATGCCGGAGCACGCGGGCTCTGCCGCGAACGTCTCGAGAGATGCTAAGACAAACGAGGTGAGCTGGCTGGTCAGACGCAACACCTGGTCCTTTTCTTTCTGGGGTGTGTCTTCGTCAAAGAGCGCGAGAGCCACCTTCATCTTGAGAGACACCGCGGCGCCTGAGAGCGCGATGGCCTCGTCTGCGGCCAATGTCTTGTTGAGGAATATCAAAAGCCTGGTTTTGAGTGCCACCAAGTCCTTTCCTGGGAGGCTGGCCACCGATGCGCCAAATACCGGGCGTCCGCTAAGAGCCGCGAAAGCGTCACTATCTTTGTCCATTGCCAGTGTGGGGATTTGGTTCCACAACTCAAAGAACCCGTGCAAAGCGTGCAAGCAGTCGTCTGCAGGGAAAGTCTTCATCAACGCCGCAACAAATTCTAACAAGGAATCGGCCTCGTGGGCCCTGTGCTTTGCAACTCTTGCCGCGTGCTGCTGGCCAATCAAAAAGAGAATTGTGTGCATCAGCTGGCCGCAGCCCAATGTCCTGACTAAGGACACGAACAACTTGACCCTGCGGTGTCTCGGGATGTGCTGGAACGCGGTTATGAAGCTGGCCAACAAGAACTCGATTTCCGCGTCGATCGACTGCGCTGCAGACGTTATTGCAGGTACGACCTTCGCAATGGTCTGCTGTAACGCGGAGCTGGAGAACTCGTCGTCCTGCCGCACGGTATGTGCGCCCATGAACGTGAAGATTGGCATCACCGAATGGAGAATAATCTCTGGGGCGAGCGCCGCGAGCTCGGAAACAACCAACAACAAGCGGTTCTGCACCTGTGGCAGCAGCGAGAGGCGGATGGAATTGACAATCAAGTCTGCGCGGATGCAGTTGGAGTCGAGCTTGAGCTTTCTCTTTGTCGGCTGCTTCAATTCCACAATCGCAAGCAACATGCACGACGCCAACGTTTCCTGTGCATACAACACGGGCATCTTGCCGTCGGCGCACAAGTAGTCTAGGCCGGTCAAGATCTTGAACATCTCCTGCAACAAATCCGGCGTTGCAAGCTGCGTTGCGTTACGCCTCAACTGGCTCTCCAAAACATCCAAGATGACGGCGAGCTTCCGCAAATGAAGAGCAGCCATGCTCGAGATGTCGTCGCGAGCCATTGTTTTTTGGGTGCTGGACGAGGAGCGTCTGCGGCGCTTCGCCACGCCCTGCTCGGGCACCAGTGTAACGATGTTTACGGTTGCGAGCAACGCGATCATCGCCTGCGGCGAGAACGAAAGTGCCTGCAAGGTTTCCAACGGGTCGAACGCGAGCTCGGCGTCCGAGTCGGCCACTACCAAATCCACCATCTCGGTGCAGATTTTGAGCTTGTGGTCGAGCGCTTCGAGCCTGGGGAAGATCTGCGTCACGCGCCTGTTGGCAGCAACCTGTAGGGAGCCGCTCGCGGAAAAGGCCCGTACAAGCCATGTCACTTCTCTGGCGGTGTGATCGGCTGCAGCCTTTCCGCCAACCATACCCACTATGGACGCCTCGACGTCCTCAAACGTGATTCCGGCTGCCTTTGCCTCGGCCTGGTAGGCGGGTATCCTTTCAAAGAAGGACTCCAAGTCCTCTGCGAACACGAAGCGATCGTCGGAGCCCCCCGGAGCCATGTTCCGAGCAGCCACAAGCAGCCAAGCGCGGGCCTTGAGCGCCAAGGGCAAGTCTGCGAGGGCCCACTGATTAAGTACGAACGTGCGGAGCAAGACGGGGCCGAACTTCTTCAGGCCGCTCTTGGAAGCGCGGAAAAGTCCCTCGAACAAGAGTTGCTGGATGCGCGCGGCATCCACGAGCACGCTGGCGAGCAGCTCGCGGTTTTCGAAAAGGGCCTCGAGCATGGCGTGGCCGTCAGCAGGCGAGATGATCGAGCGCTGTGCGGGCGCGAGCGCGCCGTAAAGCTGGGTCTCCATGAACAAGGCACACTTGGGTTTCTTGCCCTCGCGGTCGACGAGCTCGGCGGCGAGCGCACGGAGCTGCTCGAGGAGCCTGAGCGCGTGGCCGCGCACAAGCTTGCTGGGGTCTGCGAGCACGAGCAAGAGCAGCGGCACGAGGAGGTGAAACGCGTGCGCGGGTTGCACGGCGGCGGCGGCGGCGGCGGCAGCGATCGTCAGCAGCATGCATTTGAGCGCGACGAGCCGCACGGTTGCCGGGATGGCGGGGGTCAATGCCGTGCGCACGAGGAACGAGCACTGGGCCTCGGGCCCGTCGGCGACGGCGCCGACGAACGCAAACACGGCCTGGACCTGCTCCGCGACCTCTTCCTGTGGCATCGAGTCCAAGAGCACGGCAACAAGCGCGGCGAACTCCGCAGAACTTGCGCTTGTAAGGAAGGACTTGAGCGGCGACGCGTGGCGCGCGTAGAGGGCCGCGCGGCTGTCGGCGGCGGGCGTCTCCGGCAGCACCGAAGTGAGCAGCTGGGGCAGTGCGGCGTCGATAGCGTCGGCCTCGGCGTCGGCCTCGGCGTTGGCGTTGGCGTTGGCGTTGGCGGCGGTGAGCGTGCGCAGGAGCGCTAACTCGAGCTCGGGCAAGCTGGTGCCGTGGGCGTCCAAGAGCCGCTCGAGCGCGGGGCAGTCGCAGCGGGCCAAGCGCTCGAACGCGGCAGCAGCGGCGGGTTTGAGGCTGGCGGCGAGCGGCGACGCCAACGCGGCGACGAGCTTCGCGGCGAGCGCGTCGAAGACGAAGCGGGAGTCCTCTGGACAAAGGAGCGGCACGATGCGGGCGGCGTCCGGGTCGCGGGAGTTGATCTTGTCTGCGAGGAAAAAGAAGAGGAACTTCTGTACGTGGTAGGCGTCGTCCGCGAGGCGGCGCACGGCGGGCGCGTGCAGCACGAGCACGTCCACGGGGAGGTCGGCGAACACGGCGGCGGCGTCGGGCGGAAGATCCGCCTCGTTGTGGAAGTGCCACAACTGGCCCAAGAGCATGAGCGTGTGGCGCAGCATTGCGGGTGCAAGCGCCCGGCCGCCACGCAAGACCGCGCGGGTGAGCGCAAACACGAGCGCGCCGCGGAGCGGCACGAGCGAGCACAAGACGGCGAGTACCGCGTAGACGGCGACGCGCACGTCGCGGGCCTGGGCCTCGTCCTGGGCCTGGGCCTGGGCCTGGGCCTGGGCCCCCAGCCTGGCGGAGGCAGCAGCCCCGGAGGCAGCACCGGTGGGGCGGAGGCACGCGGTGACGGTAGCCACCACCACCGGCACGTACTGCTCGTTCAAGTGCGCGGGGTCGCGCGCGTGCACCGCCAACACCTGCGTGGCGTTGGCCACGTAGAAGGCCAACTGCTCGCGGTGCACGGTGGCGTGGCGCACGGCGGCCTCGACGTGCTGCGAGTAGAGGCGGAAGAGCGCGGCGTCGGCGTGGAAGCACTTGGCGACGGCCAGCGCGGGCGGCGGCGCCAGCGCATCGCGGTAGCCCGCGAGCGGGGCGAAGATGGCGGGCCACAGGGCGCGGGGCACCACGGCCATGAAGCGCGTGAACACGGGCTGGCGGTGGTACGGCAACGCGGCAAGGAGCAACTGCTCCGGGAGGTGAATGTTGACGTGGTAGCGGCGCACGAGCCACTCGACGGCAGCCAAGGCGGCGCCCAAGGCGAAGTAGGGGGCGGCCAAGTTGAGGAACGCCACGGCGCTGTGCTCAGCCTGGGCCACGACCTCCGGCGGCAGCACGCTGCGGTCGAACGCCACGGAGGCTGGCAGGAAGAGCGTGTGCCGGAAGCGGGCGAAGCGCCGGTCGAGCGCCACGAGCTCGTCCAAGCCGGCACAGGCTATCTGGTAAATGTAGTCGTAGTCCTGGGCCGCGGCGACCTTGGGCTCGAAAAGGAGCGACTGCGAGTGCACGAACGCACGTGACTTGCGGTCCAACGCCACGGACGCGTTCTGGGCGCTAATGGCCTGGAGCTGTTGCGATAAGCTGCTCATTGCGGGTGTGGGTGGATGGGCGGGGACAGACTCGAGACGGGCGATGACCTTTGGTTTTTGCGCTGGGGTTTTTTTGCAATGAGCCGGTATGCAGGCGAGGTGCTGCTGCTGGTGCAGGACTGGAGCAGTGTGTTTCTACACAATGGCCGATCGACACAGCGTGCCAGAATTTGGTCCGGTCTTTTTTCTTCGTGGCGATATGCCAAAGGTGGACACGGCAAAAAAAAAACTGGTCGTTCCCATTGGACGGGGTGTTGCAAGAGGGTGGGGTTGTTCCGGGTATGGTGGTGGTGCTTCAACTATAGTGCGGCCCCAGATTGGTGCGACTCGCTCGATCTCTCAATGTGAACCAAACACTCAACCATCTGTGACGGGAACTGCTTTTGTTTTTCATAAACTCGCTGACTATGAAACAGTGAAATGCGACTGAGGTTGCACAAAACACCCCTTTCGTGTCGCACCGGTACCAAATGTCTTTTCAAAACTGCCACTTTTGTATAAAGAGAAACGTCTTATTTGACGCCAACTGCGAAGACAAGACTGTGGCGGTGGCATCGCTGAAGATGGGCTTCGAATTCAAAAGTTCATCTCCCCTTGTGACCTGTGGGTTTCTCACAATTGCAACCCTATCATTCAGAGCTTGCTGCACTCTGTGCCATCGAACGATAGCGTGATCCAGTGTACCATATGTATATATTAGCCAAAGTGAAAAACATTGAGGTGAACAAACAATCCAATGAAAAGTATCTTGATGTTTACTGGATACAATGCGTTAATCCCATGGTGGTTCTTTTGGATCTGCTATTCTTTTTCTGCGGCTCAGCCAAGATGCTTTTGAGAAGACAGGCACTCATGTATCTCATGATATACAATGTCCAATACTGTAGAAATATAGCAGTAGGTTTCAGGTATATATAATTAAGTCCGGACTTGAACTATCCTTGAGATGTAATGCCCTACAAGTCAGCTGGTTTGCCTTCAACATAAGATTCGGTACACCAGACCGTTTAGATTTTACGAATTTACACTTTTGTATACCTTACCAAGTTCATGATGTTGCTAAATACTATAAAATGTATACTACTTTATAGGCCAAAGGTTCATTTGCGGAATTGCATCCCGCCGTTTAATACGGTGAGTGAATCGGTATTCTTTTAGAAAGTACCCCATAGAAAAATCCGCATCTTATTTTAATATGCCTATTATGCTTGTTTATTATTCCTAGTGGCATTTGCTGATGTCATGGTTTTGTCATAAATATTATATAGTAGAAGATCCACAAAACATTTTCCATCATGCGAAGTATGAATATTGTTTCCCATATGGTCCATGTTCAATATAAAAAGAGATCTACATTGAGAAAATGAAGGATACGCTACTAGGTTGCTTAATCACACTCTCACGATGCATGTATAGTTGCCCATGTGCCCAGAGCTATGCAGTTTTCAAAGACGAAGGTTTCAAACTGAATAAAAGTTTCCACCATTGGTAATTTCGACCAAAGTCCGATACTTGCTTGCATATTTAAGTTTCAAATATTCCTAGAATTTCTGGAGCATTGAAAATATCTAATACATGTACACTCCCGCTGCATTGCCACAGATCAAAGAAGCAATTGCGTGAGACGACTCGCGAATTGAGATGATGATATCTTGCTTGAGTCATTGGGCTCTCAAGTCGTTTTCAAAATGTATAAATTCAAGAAGAGTTTCCGCTCACATTCCAAACAAAATATCAACAATTCAATCAGACTACAAAAATGGCCGCTCCTCAATCATCCAACAAGAACACCTCGACCCCAAACAAGGATAATTTCTTGTCCGCTAAAACGCCAACTGGCTGGTACTCATCCTGTGTAATTGCCTAGTTTTGACCTTTTTTAGGGATTTTTATTTTTGCACAACTGTTAAGTGCCTCGACACCAAGTCGGTGTGTTGCTGACTTGTGTTTATAGTTTCAATAAAAGACTTTGTCAAATAAGAATTGCTGCGAAAAACGCTCGCGAAGCATGCGCGTGAATCAACTTTCTCGTGCAGCAATAATTAGTTTCAGTAATTCTACTCGAAAAATAACTTGCGAGAGCGGGAAATTGCTTGATAAGAATAAAAAAGAAATATACTACTGTATCCCTGTATAGGTTCTCAAAACAGCAAGTTATAGCATGTTCACAATTAATTTCTTCAATTTAGAACTATTCACGTAAATTTATATATATATACAGCCATGGGAGGAGTATTTCAATGCTTGTCATATACACTTATGGTTTTTCGACGTGCAGGAAAACTAAATAGGAGCATCTTTCCACCCCACTTATTACCAACAACTTCCCTAAATTTTCTTCTTTTTTTCGGTTGTATCTTCACAAGACTCCAAAAATTATTTGACAAGATGAAAAACATTGAATTTCCTACCCTGTCTATGACCAACCCACCGAGATAGGTACAGAGTTTATATGATTATATAGATCGATAAGTTACGTAAATAAAATAACACGCAAGGAGGTAGAACAGAAAAGGATATTATATAGGTTGGGTGAATGAACCTGGACAAGGAAACTTTTATGATCGTTGGTATTTGTCATATTTATATGTAACGACAAAATGAATGAATAATTTTCTCAACACTAGAGCCTTGCAAAACAGTCTTTAAACATAGATAGCGATGAATTATTTAGGTAATTCTTCGAATAGCTTGACTCAATGAAATAAGCATTATCAAATGGTAATTACCTTGGAGTAAAATTCGGTTCGACATGAAAGAAGAAGCAGAGTTTCGTGCTGTGTAAATCATCAAAGTGTAAAGTCAATAGCCACTACTTCCTAGATACATAAATCTACAAATTTGTAACAAAAACATTCAAAACGGTTCTGAATGTATTGGAATGAGAACTATAAGTTGCCCCTTTTATTATGAGAAAGGAACCTATGAGATTTTGTTTAACATGAGTGCGGATTTATATCAAATGCCTACATAGATAATAGAAACAAATTGTATTGAGCGACTTCAACGTGTCCTAAATTAACTGTGCTCTTCATATAAAGTATACACAGTTCGAAAACAGTCCAGTTATAGATAATAAGCTTAAATTGTAAACATAATGGAATATAGCTCAATCAAGTTCTGTGTATTTTTTAAATAATATGATTGATCACCAAAATGGCTTATTAGTAACAATGTCTTTACTTTGATTTAACCAATCATAGCTAAATACGCTTCCGCTTTGTATATGGGTTTCTTTTGTTTTACATAATTCCGACGGAATTTGGGTCCCGCCAACTTCGCACCTGCGCGCCATTACCCATTAAAACTTCCGCATAGATAAGGAAGACATATTCCTCCGACCCCAGAACCCAGCTTCATTCCTTTTCCTTTCAATTTGCATGTTTACTTTTGCAGCAGTCTTACTTGCAATAGCTTTTATTGGTTGGAGACTTCGCACGCTGCGTAAGAGACCTGGTGTAAAAGCATCCACTGCCGAAATTGCACCCATCAATGACGACTTTAAATGGCAAGACTGTAAGCCACTTTTCCTACTCCCATTCATTGGGAAAAAGAGCTTTAATCCCTCCATGGGTATCCGTAACATGTCAAAAAAGAAAGAATCCCTATTTCTTATTGAGAATACGTACCTAGAAACCACGAACCTTCGAAAACAACATTTGAATAAGTTTGAGCATAAGATGTTGCATTGCAATCAGGGCCAGCGCTCGAAGCTGGCAGTTCGTGAGTTCTACTCCATGGCAACAACTTTCATGACTGAACGCTACCCACATTACTTCCATCTTAACCGAGAAGAGGGTACGATCCACAACCTTATCAACAATGAAATATTTCCTCACTTGGGTGACGGACAAGATGTCATGTATCTTTTGAAAGTCTTGGCGACTAACTTCGAAGAGGACATTGTTATTTTACTCAAAGATCATCCCACTGATGCGGACGAGGAGTATATTTTACGCAGCTCTTTGACAGGCTCGCCAGCTGGATTTGACCCCTCCCATAACTTTGACAAACCTTTATCATTCATACACAAATCTGTGCCACAATACAAGTCCCGGCTTTCTTCTCCCATGCACAGGTTTTTCAACAAGCTTGAACCAAAAGACTTATGGCAAAGAGAAAACTGGTCCGTTCAAACAAACAACTTTTTTTTTAAGCTCGAAGACCATCATGGTAGATCTGGCGATATAATGAAAACGCTCACGGCTAACGACATTGATTGCGATGGTGCGTGTTATATGAGGTGTGAACGACAAATGCTCACGCGCCTTCCAAAATCGAGAGCCATAATTATGTTAGTTCGAACATATCTCACTCCTTTGAAGCAAATCAGAGCCGCTGGTTATGGAACAGAGATGGCTCATGCCATTGAATCTCTCCCAGATGACCTCGCATTTTACAAACGAAGAGACCTATGGGGAAAGGCCGTTTGCGCGTACCTACGATCCTGAGTCTAAATACAAGGCATGAAATTTCAATCCTTGATACTCTGTTTGTCTCGGGAAACTGATTTATTCGGGTAAACTAACTCCATGTTTTTACTTCGAAATTGAGACTGGGTTACCAATCTTGAGCTTCCCAAAAACTATCGCAGGGTTCGATTCAGTTCAATAATAAAGTTTCTCTATTAAGACACCCGGATTTTGACGCTTAGAAAACCTATCAGACGGAATATAGTTCAAAAAACAGGCTACGGAGATGTGTAATGACGCAAAATGACTAAATTAATAATGATCTGTATGCAAAATATGTCAAAATTATATCAGCATATTGACATATGCAGCTGTCAGGGTTTGCGTAATTTTGTCACATATTTGCTAGACACTCAATTAGTTACAGCTGAGCGTTTGCAGAGGATTGGTTCTTTGCTGGCGCAGGTCACGTGCTCTATCAAGCTAGCGGCTTCTTTTCCTTGGCCACCGAAACCTCTGAGTTCTCACGTATATTTTTTTTAAAAAAAGGGCGAAAAAAGCGGGTGCTTTTTCAAGCTGCTCTCTGGTCTCGTAGAAAATAGACAATTTGTTTTGAACACAGTGTTCTTCTTACGGTTGCGGCCATACCATGGAGAACACACTGTTTCCCGTCCGATCAACGTTAGTTAAGCTCCATAGGGCCACACTGAGTAGTGTAGTGGGAGACCATATGCGAAATTGTGGTGCTGCAATCTTTTTATCATTATTTCTAAGACTTTTTTCACATCTGGTATGTGGTTACTATATAAATGTGAGCAAAAACTTGGTTTTGAGTACTGTGGGTGTAAAGTTTTGAACGCGCGTTTTTCTTGACAGCGAGCCTATTTTATTCGGTCAATCGCAGCATAAAATTAAATGACCTGCTAAACAAGACTTCAAGAAGCTACAATTTTGGCCAGCCTTTAATTTTTTTTCTTAAAAATACTAGAAAAAAGATATGTCAAGCTCTGGGCAAACAATTTTGACTTTTTGTATTTTAGATTGGCAAAAATAGTTTGCATCTGTTTGAAGTGATACCTTTCGCGAAGTATTTTGTAAAAATCGCGCCAGGCGAACCAAAAGACATTAATCCAAGTCTGAGTATAAAAGTTAGAAGTTCATTTCCATCGATGATCAGAATTCTATACCAAGTTCACTGAACTCGATCAAGTAAAACGCTGAATAAAATTCACACTGCCGACATTCCAACAAACTTCTTTGAACAAGGTCGAAGAAGCAGAAGCGATTTGGTCAAAAGAAAATTTTATTCATCAATAAAGAAAAAAAACAGAGAAAGAAGCTTCACGGAGATAAGGTGGAAATCCAACGATATTTTTAACTGTAAATACCACATCATGTGTTTTCTGGATAAAAGCGAGCCCATCGAATTATGGTGTATTGGAATTGAATGCATATCAGCCTTGGTGCTCCATGAAGGACAAAATTTGACCGCAAGAAAGCATGTATCTCTGCGGCTCTCCTGGTCATTTTTTTTGAATGGCCGTGACGTTCATTCCACGTAGGCTAGGGGGATCTGGAACAATTATTTTCAAAATAAATCTGCGAAACGACTTTATGCACATTATTGTCACTAGAATTGGTTTACAGAGGGCTCCCCCGCAGAAACTCTCCAGTATAGTAGAAAACTAGAGCAAGTCGATTTTAATTGCGAATGGCACATGGGAAGACAGGCCTGATCATAGTCGCCCGAAGCTGAGAAATGTGATGATGAAAACAGCGCCCGTGAGTAGAAAAAAAAAGTCCAACGCTGCTTTGAGAATTAAAGACAAAACGCTTCGCATGCCATCGAGTGGTTCTTAGATGGATGCTAATCCAAGAACTACTGATGATATATTCAAATGCAAAGATTTATAGGGATCAATTCTCCATGTTTAGTCGGCGTGTTTGGGCGATGCGCCATTCTGAAAGCATGCAATAAAGGCAAACCTCAAGGTAGAGAAAAACCGAAAAACCTACTACTTCAAAAACACCTAGGGAAGAAGAAGAAGATGCACTCGGGAGACACATTTATATATATATATATATATGTATATAACTTGCAGCATTTGTGTAGGCTTAATATGAGCTCGAAATTTCAATTATTTTGGCATTGCATACTCCATGTGGATTGAAGATAAGAGCATCCCCCATTTGGTGAGGTTGTGTTCGCCGCGGTGCAACCGTGCATCTCCGCTTCCGAGAGTCTAGGGAGCCACGTCAGGTTGGATATGGTAGTGCAGATAAACGTATTTTGCTTGAGAATGAGGTCAGCATTGTTCATTGCCGTAGCTTAAAATGTCAATACCAAGGCAGCTGAGAAGCAAAAAAAAAAAAAAAATTACAGGGATTGGAAAATGAAAAAGTCGGCACCAATTTTGGAATGGCCCGATTCAGAATCAAAGCTCTGGCTGAAACTATGTTTCACTACTAAAGCACGGTCAACCAGAACCCTGTAAAATGATCGACATGACATAATGATGGAAGGCTTGGGCGCTTAGAAAGTGTTGGCGAGACTTTCCCAGCGTTGCATGCGGTGCTCGCGTAGATTTGCCCAGCCGCTGAAACCTGGGGCCAGACTTTATGGGAGCCTCGCCATCAACTACCCGCGCCGCAAAATCTGTCCCCCACCAGTCACGTGTTGAAAAAACGCCGTGTCGCCGCTCCGGCTACGCTAGATACCCCGTACCAAAAACGAGACCCGGGGCCACAAAAAGCTTATCTTTACAGAACTTCAGGCCCCGAGATCCTGCGATCTATCTCCAATAAACTCTCTTGTCCAATAAGACGACGCCTGTGGATATCTCTCTGGTCTGATGTCGTTGCGTCCGGTGTATAGGGAACATCATTTTTATTTGTTGCTCCTGATCGCGGTCTTCCGGGGTACTGCCGGTGCCCTTATCTTGCCAGAAACGAGTCACTTGTAGGAATCTGATAGCCTGTTTTTTTTCTGGTATGGTGCATCATCTCCATCATGCTTTGCGGAATACCCCACAGATGCAACTGGGGAAATAGATGCATCTGCATCACAACTTCAGACTCTCGCTGCGGCGATTTGCTGTCGCCGCGCCCAACGGCAAAAAGAGACAGACAAAACGTGGAAAAGACCTTTACATTTCGTGTGGGGAGAGGCTCAATCCAGAAAAGAAATGCCCGCCGCATACGCTGGCCACGGCTGCGGTGCAGGACATGCCTCGCGTTTCTGTATCTGTGCATGAGACATAACCTGCTGCAGCAGGTTTCTCAGTATATAAATCAGCAGTTTCGTGGGCCACGTCTTCAATATGAATTTTTTTCTTCGCTTAATCCCACTGTATCTGTGAATTATCACTCGGATTACTATTTAACATACCTGAATTTTCTACAGAAGACTGCCCTGTATTCTGCCAAGTCGCCCGCGAGACGCCCTCATTACATATTCGTCTAAGTTGAGCAACACATATTTAGGATGGTTGACTTGAAGCCGCTGTCATCCCGGCCCTCCATTTATCGGAGCAACTCCGCCTATGTTGATTTCGAAATCGCAAACTCAAAAATTCTCAATGTTGACGAAAAGGGCCATGTGCTTTCTGAAAACAATTCGATTGTGTCCTTTGCAGAGGAGGAACTAAAGAAAGGCTTGAAAAACAGACACATCCAGTTGATTGCATTAGGAGGTGCTATTGGCACTGGCCTTTTTGTTGGCTCCGGTATGGCCCTTTATTTGTGTGGACCGGCAGCTCTCTTTTTGTCATATATCATTTTATCCTTGGTGGTGTGGTTTGTCATGAACATGTTGGCTGAAATGGCCACCTTTTTGCCCGTGCCCGGTGCCGGCGCCCAGCAGTTTATCAATGACTACACAGACCCGTCCATTGGGTTCGCACTCGGCTATAATTATTGGTATGGCTTTACGTTTTTGGTTGCTGCTGAAGTCGTTGCGGCAGCCTTGATTATTCAGTACTGGACCACCCTGGTTAATATTGCGGTGTGGATCTCCATCTTTCTTGCGTTGGCTGTTTTTGTAAACATGTGCCCGGTTAAAGCTTACGGAGAAGTTGAGTTTTACTTCTCAGGAATCAAATTGATTGCCATCACAGGCTTGATTATCTTGGGTGTTGTGTTGTTTTTTGGCGGTGGTCCAAACCATGATAGATTGGGCTTCAGATACTGGAAGAACGGCGAGGCCTTTCACCAACACTTGGTTTCCGGAGACACAGGGCGCTTCTTGTCTGTATGGACTGCCATTATCAAAGCCGGATACTCTTTCATTATGAGTCCTGAATTGATTGTCGCCTGTTCTGGAGAGACATCAAACCCCAGAAAGGCTTTGCCTAGATGTGCCAACCAATTCGTGTACCGCTTGGCATTCTTCTACATCTTGGGCTCTTTGGTGATTGGTGTCATTGCTGACTCGACAAGTCCGAAATTGCAAGGCTCTGGTAGCGACGTCTCTGCTTCTCCTTTCGTGCTTGGTATCCAGAATGCCGGGATTCCGGTCTTGAACCATATCATCAATGCCGTGGTGTTGACTTCTGCGGCTTCTGCTGGTAACTCGTTCTTTTACGCTAGTACCAGAACATTGTACTCGCTTTCAAAGAAAGGCTTGGCCCCCAAAATTTTCACCACTGTAAATAGATGGGGTGTGCCTTACTACTGCGTTTTGGTGACATTTATCGTGTCCTGTTTGTCATATTTGAACGTATCATCTTCATCCACAGAAGTGTTTACCTGGTTTTCCAACCTTACCACAATTTCTGGATTTGTGTCGTGGATATTTGTCTCTTTTGCCTATCTTAGATGGAATAAAGGAATAAAGGCGCAGAACCTCGAGAGCCGTGTGCCCTACAGGACTTGGGGTCAACCATTTGGTGCTTACTTTGTCATTGTTTTCATTGGCCTCATCACCATCACGAACGGATACGCTGTGTTCTTCGACTTTAAGGTTGCTGACTTCATTGCTGCGTACATCACCTTGCCTATTGTGCTTTTCCTCTACGTGGGTCATAGGTCATACTCTTATTTCTATCTTGGCAGAAAGCGTTGGCTCAACCCTCCTGAGGAATTTGACTTTTCCAAATTGGAGTTGGTGGAGTATGAGCAGACCCAAATTGTGGAGCCAGAGCGCAAGAAATATTTTGAGAAGTTGAACGTCTTCAAGTCCTCTGTATAACGCATTGGCTCACAATTTTAGTTTAAGTATTTTGGAGATTACAGACCGTTTAGAATTTATATATTTTGGAGGAGCCGTTATTGTAATACTTTGCGACAATAAACACAAAGCCAAACCTGCTTTTGTTGGCTCTTGATCAAATGTCGAGAATCAATCTAAGGCAAGCCCAATATCCATCAAATTTCTATACATTGGATTTTGTCTGCAAAAAGATCAAAAATCTCAGCTGAGAAAAAGGTTTCATATCAGAGCACTTTAAAGAAGGTGGATATTCATGTAGGTGAGCGACTGAGATCCCAGAACTGATCAAATCTTCCAAAGTCCCAGCAGAATTTCCATGCATGCAATAGGGAAACAAAATCCTGATTCCAAGTCAGAAAACTTGAAAAGCAATTTCAACTTAAGAGGGAACAAAAATTGTTTATGATGCCCTAAAGTTTTGAGTTGAAGAATGACACTACTTATCCGCGATTTTGAAATTTGTATTTCTTTGTAAGGAAGACAGTTTTCAGCCACACAGCGACTATGCCAACAATATTGCATACAAATCATGCAAATTCAAACTAGCCAGGTAATGAGGACGTGTGATAATGTATACTACAAGACCCTCCTACTAAAGAAATAAGAGGTACGCCCAAAAGGCATTCTTCAGTAACCGACGTATGTATCATTTCTTTTTGCTCTAACGATCTTGATCGCCATTTATTTCTGTGCTTCTGGGAAGCAAAGGAGATGGCTAGGGTGATTTCAGCAGTTGACCAGTAACGCTTAAATATGAAAGGATACAAACCAACAAAGCCAGCTACGAGAACAGTATACACTTTTTCCTTGAAGCTAGTTTATAGTGCGTTAGAATCAATAAATAGGATATCCTTTCAATTGATGATATTCCTTTTATGCTTTACAATCTCGAGATCAACGATTAAAAACCGCATCAGTGGGAATTTGTTTACCGGGGACCCTGGCTGACTTCAGTCTTACGCTAAGACTTTCACGTCAAACAGAATTATGATTCCCCCGCTACTCTGTCCAAACTTCTGATGACCAAAAACGTCAAAGGAGCTTTCACATCATCCAAATTAAAGCTCGTCATAATCGAAGTCTGAAAATTAAAACAACCATCTGTATTATTTTCTAAATAGTCTTGCTATGTTGCCAGTATTTGTCGATTAAGTTATTCAAATCTAGCTGTTAAACGAATCCCTCAGTAATTACCGCGAATGAATAAAAATGCGAAAGTTGTCTTTTAGTTCTTTGTTTCATGAGCAACAATATCTAATTCATTTCCAAATAACTGATCGCTTTAACTATTTCAAAGTTTTTGATAGAAAAGTCTGGAAAATAATTATGATTGTTATTTTGTTACACACGTTGCGTTTTAGACAAACGCCGAGAAAAGCCTTTTATTAAAAAAATTGGACGAGTCAGGAGTTGAACCCGAGACCTTTCGCATGCGAAGCGAACGCGCTACCAACTGCGCCACACGCCCTGTGTTTATTGTCATAGTTATTCCCAGGATTGGCTTAGTTCATACTATGACCGACCTGCATGTTAACCCCGGCGTGACCCTGGAGACTGCACCCAGTCTATACAGGATTCGCAATAAGAGAGGTTGAAGTATTTAGAATCAAGCCCCCGAGAATAGGAAAGGGGCCACACACTCATTTGGCAGGACGAAGCTCCGACAGAGCACCGCCCTCCATAAACAATACACGTTACTCTTATCCAATTGTCCTACGTCTTAAGACGGACCTCATATTCCCTTTCCGGCTTCAATCCGAATAACGGACGAAGACCGAAGTACCTTAAGGTAAGCCAGGCTTCTGAAGAAGACCTTGACCATTTCTAGTGATACGATCTGACGATCCAGATAATTCGATATAACGACAGAGTTAACCAGAGTCGTTATATTTATTAGAAATGATTATAACAATTTTACATGAATGTGAATAAATAACTTTGCGGCTTTCAACACCTCATGCTCTTCATGATATGAAGTTAGACAACACAAGTTTTTAGTTTCTAATGCAAACAAATCTGAAATCATAGTGTATTTGAAGCTTTCTTGACAGGCATTATTTCATGTGTGATCTTATAAAGAAAACACAAGAAATGTCAAGCCGCGAAAGTGAGCTTTGATTTTGGTGAACATATGTGAGCAGTATTTAATCCAATACCTGAATCAAAAAATATTACACTTTGGGAAGCTAATCACCTCTTGAATTAATACCTATGGCCAAGTTCACAGTGATGGTGGGATAGGCATATGTTTTCGTTCTATTTATTTGATACCACGATGCAGTTTTATTTTTCATCTCAAGCCTCGTCAATCTACAAAAGAAGCAACATAAACACAAAACAGTGACCCAAGGGCTGAAAACAATTTCGGTTACGACCCGCTTTGCGTTTTGGACCAAGATCATGACAAAAACGGAGGTGTGTTTTTATATAGAACAATCCAACATTCGCGGGCCGTGTGTTTCGAAAATTTACCTTGTTTATGATGCCCGGGCAAAGTCGAGTTTACAAACTCTGCTGGCTCTATAATGGTCGAATAAATTAAGTCCATAATTCTTCCTGAAACTTCTTCTCATATGTGTTATACGAGACGACTTTTAGTTGGAGTTTTAACTTTCAGAAGAAGTTCTAGTACAAATTTATTAAGTGAACCTGACAATAATAGCATACAAAAAGAGCGTGTATTCACTTTGCTGCTGAAAGAAAACACTATTCCTTCTAGTCTTTTTCAAAGATTATCCATCTTACGGGTCAAACAATACGTCAAAAAATCGTTTAAGCTATGGCTTCAAAATATACAAGATAAAGGTACACAATATGTTCTAAAATCTACATGGTGTCTTAAAAAGGACCTGTCATTATTATCAGCCTACACAGGCCCAGCCTTGGGGCTATGGGAAACTGCTTCTCCTTGGAAGTAGTTGCAAACCACTATTATATGGATGAAGTTCCCGTAAAGTAGTTTGGTTTACTCACACTAATCATTAGAGGTTTACGGAAAAATTCATGCGTGAGCAACGTGCGTTTGGAGTAGCCTTTTGACGAAGACGAATAAAGTTCAGGAGGAGAGTCGAAGAAAAAACCTTTTCTCGCAAATTGAATTTGAAATTCCCAAATAACGGTATCGCGCGCTCCATTTTCAATACAATAGGATTGCTTTAAGTGTCTTGATGACAAGGGGGCCTGGAAGGGTTTGGGAGTTTAAATGCTATTTATAGACTTCAGGCCGCCTGGTCATTTTTCTGTCTACCGGAATGAAAAAGTACGGGTATTATAGGTCTTGAAGTTGAGACAGACAGAACAAAATTCCGTTTCTTATTTTCACGTAGGGGCTATTTTGGAATTACGTTGGACCTTGTAACAGGCGACTTGGACAGCGACCTGGCCGACACGTACAGTAGAGGTTGATGGGGCTTCTTTGTTTGACAATAAAAGCTCTATCAGGCACAATTACTTGCCCAGGGACCTTAGGTAGCGGTTCTAGAGGCTAGCATGGAAATTCAAAACGTGCATAAACCATGATAAACAAATACTTGTCATTCTAATTGTTGCACGGAAAAACTCAGCCAACAAAACAGTGCCCGGTATTCGACAAGTAGTATTGACAGCATGGTAAAAGAAATGCTTTGGACTAAGGACTCAATGTGATCGCAAAAATCAAGACACTCGAAGTCCTGCTTGGGAAAGACTTTACTTTAAATAATAGTAATATATTTGAAATAAATTCCTTTAATTTCGGTTGCGGCCATACCATGGAGAACACACTGTTTCCCGTCCGATCAACGTTAGTTAAGCTCCATAGGGCCACACTGAGTAGTGTAGTGGGAGACCATATGCGAAATTGTGGTGCTGCAATCTTTTTTTGTCGTTTGTGGGAATAAAAAGAAGCCTTTTAATTTTTGAGTGATATATACATGCCTAAGTTATCGGATATATATCTCACAAACCATGAAAGCTTGTGTTTAAAGTCTACTTGACTTTTCTGATTAATGCCGCAGCTTTTGCCATAAGAAGATCAAAAAACAGTCCGCTCATCCAGGAATTAGAACTGGAGGATCGAGAAATGCGTCAGTAGAGAACTGAAGCCGGTCAGAGAGAATACTCAACGCGTGTCTCTTGAGCAAGCCGCATTTGCCGAATTTGAACATCTGCAAAAGTAGTGGCCGCACCAGCATTACGGAATGTGCATGAAGAATGAGCGTGCGATTCCTCACTATCGGCCGTCGCCTTTTAAGCGAGTTCACCAATCAACAGTCGCGATAGAAAAGCATATAAATTCCGGAGTTTATTTTTTTTTTTTAATCAAAGATCCACTTGAGGCATTTGCAACTAGGCAGCGAGAGTATGGGCATGCGATGCACACTAACAACTGGGTGCAAGTGCACTCCAGTGATTTCGAGTTGTTGTGGCGGTGGCATTTACTGGAGCTGCACCTCGAACCCCCGCCCCAACCTCTTATCTAACTGCAATTTATCAAAAGACGTATGTTGTTTGATCTGGATAGATACTCATGGGCCCCATGCAGCCTAGCAGACCAGCTACAGATACGACCACGGCTTTTTTTCCTTTCCACGAGCTTACAAATGTCGTACAATGTCGCGAATCAGCCAGTGCCAAATTGCGCGACCGACTTCCGCATGCGGACTTTCTCACTCGTGGTCTAATCTTATCGGCACGGCGAAATGAAAAGCGCAAGTATTTATGCAAGCAACAGCAAGCAACAGGACTTTCAGCCCGGAATTTTAGCTTTTAGCCCCACAGCATCAGGGTGGGATTAGTTGAACACACGGCGATTATCAGGGCTTTGCAGACAGCCTTTTGTAATTGGAAAAAAGTGCCCGGAGCACGACTCGTAGCGCCCGGCGTTTCTGAGATCCCCTCTCAGGAAAGTCGCAACAAGGCCATATCATTCTAGGACCCAAAGCCTTGCGGGCATCTGAAGCGACGTGATGTCGAAGAGTTTGACTCCGCGCTCTTTGGTCGCCCACACCTGCCGCGACATCGCCGAAACATGCTGTCACGCCCGACTCTTTGGCTTTGACCTTACGTGCACACCCGGTGGCCAGTATCAAGATGCTCCTATCTCCGGGACGCGAGCAGCATTTGGGCCACCTTATCTGGGGGAGCAGTCAATAGCGATCGGGAAACATCTCATGGACCGTTTTGCAGCAACCGGTGAACGTGACTCGTCCCGCAGTTTCCGGCATGAGTGTAGGCGAGTCCTATTTGGGTGCGCTGTTCCGCGATCAGATCGCGCGGGCCATGAAATGCAAGATACGCCAAATGCAGTAGTGCCTTCATATTTGCTCAAAGACCAATGCCATTGCAGTCATTCCATAATCCCACGCCAGGTGCTCTTTTTTTCCAACACTATTCCCTAGGAACCAAAAGTGCGTACTCGGAAAC
Source organism: Metschnikowia zobellii (assembly GCA_939531405.1). NCBI lineage: Eukaryota > Fungi > Ascomycota > Pichiomycetes > Serinales > Metschnikowiaceae > Metschnikowia > Metschnikowia zobellii. The sequence goes on along the minus strand of OW618031.1, from coordinate 2,023,363 downwards.
CATGGTCGAAAACGAGAAGGAGGGGCGTAGACGCCAAGAGAAATTTTACTGGGTGCGGCCGTATATGCAAAGGACTATTTCGCCGCCACGTCATGATGATGATGAGCCATGCAGTCTTTGCCCTGCGTCGCTTTATCTGTGCATGAGATAGCAGATTGCAAATCATTTTGCAATATATTAATTGGCGACTCCTCAGCAGCTAATGCACCTTTCCAGTTGTTTTTTCACTACACAAGCCTGGGACTTTTCCACCTACACTATTATATTTACCAAAGCCATACTTTTGGTGACTTCTGGACCTTCGACTGTTGCTCACCCTTTGGTTGCGTGCTCCACCTTGAATACTTGAAATGACTGATGTCAAGCCTCTGGCCTCACGGCCTTCGATTTACCGGAGCAATTCCGGGTACGTTGATTTCGAAATCTCCAACGCAAGATTGGTCAACATTGACGAGAAGGGCAACGTGATCACCGAAACCAACTCCATCCTGTCCTCAGATGAGGGCAACTTAAAGAAAGGCTTGAAAAACAGACACATCCAGTTGATTGCTTTGGGAGGTGCCATTGGCACCGGTCTCTTTGTTGGCTCCGGGTCTGCGCTATATTTGTGTGGGCCTGCCGCTGTCTTTTTGTCGTATGTCATTTTGTCCTTGGTGGTGTGGTTTGTCATGAACATGTTGACTGAAATGGCCACCTTTTTGCCCGTGCCCGGTGCCGGCGCTCAACAGTTCATGACAGATTACATCGACCCATCCGTCGGTTTCGCCCTTGGCTGGAACTACTGGTATGGCTTTACAATGTTGGTCAATGCTGAGATTGTCGCTGCGGCCTTGATTATTCAGTACTGGACCACGGAAGTGAACATTGCGATCTGGATCTCCCTATTTCTTGCGTTGGCCACTATCGTGAATTTGTGTCCGGTAGAAGTCTATGGGGAGGTTGAGTTCTGGTTCTCAGGAATCAAATTGATTGCCATCACAGGCTTGATTATCTTGGGTGTTGTGTTGTTTTTTGGCGGTGGTCCAAACCATGATAGATTGGGCTTCAGATACTGGAAAAACGGCGAGGCCTTTCACGAGTACTTGGTCCCCGGAGACACAGGGCGCTTCTTGTCTGTATGGACTGCCATTATCAAAGCCGGATACTCTTTTGTTATGAGCCCCGAATTGGTGGTTGCCTGTTCTGGAGAGTCTGCAAACCCCAGAAAGTCTTTGCCTAGATGCGCTAACCAGTTTGTGTACCGGTTGTCTTTCTTCTACATCTTGGGCTCTTTAGTGCTTGGTCTCATTGCCGATTCGACAGACGAGCAATTGAACGGCTCTGGTAGCGACGTCTCTGCTTCTCCTTTCGTGCTTGGTATCCAGAATGCCGGGATTCCGGTCTTGAACCATATCATCAATGCCGTGGTGTTGACTTCCGCGGCTTCTGCTGGTAACTCGTTCTTTTACGCTAGTAACAGAACCATGTTCTCCCTTGCCAAGAAAAACTTGGCTCCAAAGATCTTTACCACCGTCAACAGATGGGGCATCCCATACTACTGCGTGGTGGTCACCTTCTTTGCGTCTTGCTTGTCTTATTTGAATGTATCCTCTACATCCCTGCAAGTTTTTACCTGGTTTTCCAACCTCACCACAATTTCTGGTTTTATTTCGTGGGTCTTTGTCGCCTGGACTTATCTCAGATGGAAGAAAGGTGTCGCGGCTCAGAATCTCGTGGAGCGTGTGCCCTACAAGACATTGGGCCAGCCTTATGGTGCCTACTTTGTCATTATTTTCATTGGCCTCATCACCATCACGAACGGATACGCTGTGTTCTTCGACTTTACTGCTGCTGACTTTATTGCCGCGTACATTACCTTGCCCATCGTGCTTGTCCTCTACTTGGGCCACAGAGCATACTCTTATTTCTACCTTGGTAGAAAGCGCTGGCTCAACGCTCCTGAAGAGTTTGACTTTTCTTTGTTGGAGTTGGTGGAGTTTGAGCAGAGCCAGCTTCCTGAGCCCGAGCGCCTGAACTTTTTTAAGAAGATGAACTTTTTCAAGTCTTCTGTCTAATTGATGGGCGACCTGATAATTAACAACGTTCTGTTTAGTTACATATATATTTCATTACATTGCGCCACCAGATGGTCTTGATAATCCCAAGCATTCGTGAATCTTACTGAGTTTCAGCTATGGCAAGTAGACCTTTCTTTAGGTGATACGCTTTGGTACGAAGACACCGGCTTTATAATCTTGGAACTCAGAAATGAGTAGACGTGCACAATTCGGAGTATGGTAGCACCCAAGAATCATCCATTCCAGACTGAGTCGAAAGTATTTCATCCGAGTGGATTTAAGGTCTTTCATTTCAGAAGAGATGCAAAAAGAATGGACGAGTCCGGATTTGAACCGGAGACCTTTCCCATGCTAAGGGAACGCGCTACCAACTGCGCCACACGCCCGGTTGTTGGGGTTTGTAGCCACCATAAGTTATATATCCTCGCAATGGAAAGATTTTATATCGAAAATACACTCACACGAGATCCATTCAGGTGCGATTCCTGACATCATGTGACAGCTTTTATATTAATGAGGAAATCAGAGGCATTGAAACTTCCTCAAAGCGTAGACGCGTCATTTCAAGCAACTGCACTCTGAAGTCTTTAAAAAAATTTTACACCGCATATCAGGGACTTGAAGAAACGAAGTATAAATTTCGAGTGTGTCGTTGGAAGCAGTCTGCATATAATACCATCAATAAGTAATGTTTAACGGCACATGGTGATGGTGGCAGTGATGATTATTCAGGCTCTGCAACATTCCGCTGTGCGTAGTCTAAAATCTTTTCCGGTGCAAATTTTGAAGTTAGGATCCCAGGTATTTTGACGCCACAGTCTTGGTGACAGCTCAATCGTGAATTTACACTAGAGACTAAACCGTTTGCTGGGGAAAACAAATTGTAATAACAAAGAAGTTTGTAAGGAAAAAAAGAAAAGTGAATCTAGCCACTGATTTCTTATGCACAGAATGTCGGCCATATGTCAAAGACTTTACTCTGGTGAGCACCGACAAGACATCACTGAAAAAAGAAACGAGCGCGTGATATAGGCGCCGCACTTTTGCAATCGTCTCCGCATCTCACGTGATGAGCACACGGAGCCAGTTGCCAGAACGGCGTCAAATCCCACCTGGTATATATATGTCCCAGTAATTAGCGTTACATAGAATCCAAGAACCTCAGTAGTTTTTTTTTTCTTGAAATCCTCCAATACAAGAATTCAAATCAACATTAGAAAACGTATTGAAATGCCTCTTTCAGTCTCTTCATTAGAGCTGTGGTCTGCATCCATAGCCGCTGATTTGAACACTCAATTGGGTGCCTCCGTGTTAGCAAATTTTAACGCTGAAGAGGCTTTTATCAACCAGAAGATCGTCATAAAAAACACCGCTCCTGTTTTCAATACGAAAATTGTTTCGGAAGGTGCTCCCGTGACCAACCAAAAATCCAGTGGCAGGTGCTGGCTCTTTGCTGCGGGAAATGTGCTCCGGGTTCCATTGATGGCTAAATTAGGGTTGAAGGAGTTCCAGTTCTCGCAGAGCTATTGGTTTTTCTACGACAAGTTGGAGAAGTGCAACTTTTTTTTGGAGCAGTTCGCAGCCAATATTGACTCGACGCCCTCCGAAGACTTGGATTCTAGACTCAACCTGTACTTGCTCACCGACCCCACCTGCGACGGGGGCCAATTTGATATGTTTATCAACATAGTGCAAAAGTACGGCATGGTGCCTTATGGCTTGTATCCAGACACATATAGCAGCGCCGCTTCTCGGACATTGAACTTCATGCTCAAAACGAAATTGCGCATGTTTGCCCAAGTGCTACGCAAAGCCAAGACACAAGCCCCTGCAAGTGTGGCGGGTCTTTTGGAGGAAATGCAGCAGGAAATTCATCGGTTGATGGTGATGTTTTTAAGCCAACCGCCACATCCAGACCAGCACTTGACGTGGGAGTACAATGATAAAGATGACCAGGTACATGCGTTGGACTTCACACCTTTGCTGATGTACAAGGAAGTGGTGGGCGTGGACTTATCTCTGTGGGTGTCGCTTTTAAACGACCCCAGGAACCCATACGAACGTGTGGTGAAAATTGACAAGTTGGGTAACATGGTCGGTGGTAGACAAGTATCTTACTTGAACATAGACATTGATGCTTTGGCTTCCTACGCGGTCAAACGCATACAAGGCAACAACGCCGTGTTTTTCGGCACGCACACACCCATTTATATGGATAAGAAGCGTGGCATCATGGATGAAAGCTTATTCAACTATGAGCTCATTGGTTTCAAGGCCCCGCAGAGCAAGGCTAGTCGCATTCAGTACCACCAATCGCTCATGACCCACGCGATGGCGCTCACTGCTGTTCACTTGAACGATGCAGGTGAACCCGTGCGATGGAGGGTCGAAAATTCCTGGGGCAAAGATTCGGGGCAGGATGGCTACTATGTGATGGACCACCAGTACTTCCGCGATTACGTGTACCAGATCGTGACGGAGAGCAAAGAGTTGGAGGAAAAACATCAGGAGGCCTTGCATTCCGAGCCAGTCGTGTTGCCCCCATGGGATCCCATGGGGGCGTTGGCTACTTTTCAGAATAGGCCAGACTTGTGAACTTCAGACCTAGGGGGTATATGCCTTAGCAATAATGGTTGAGCTAAACTTCGAGCAGTTATGAGCAGATAGAAGTTGCAGAAATATGGCTCTTTTATACAGCCGCCAGTTCAAGCGAAGGATGCTTCTTTCGACTTATAAAACAGCAATGTAGTTGAAGATTCCTCGACGAGACTGACAGGCGTGGCCGAGCTATATATAGCTGATCTGTTCAGTGGGCTCTTACCTGCCACTCAGATTGTTCATTTTTGATGTGCTCATGGTGATTGAGCAGAAATGCAATTGTGAACATCTCAGAAAATTGATTTAGCGAATCCGTGTCTGTTGTGGATGCGAGGAATTCGCAGTTGCCAAGCTAGTGGTGTGCTAAATTTTCACGAGCCATCCGGCTTGTCATCATATGTGCAAGTAGGATCGTGTGAGAAAAAATTGAAATGTCGAGCAGAATTGGAAATTACACAACAGGCGTTTGCGATTAGACTACCCATCATCAAGTGTAAAGCCAAGTCAAGGTTATCGGACTCACCACTTGGGTCCAAATACCTCTATTGTATTCCATGTGTATTTGCATGTTTCATCAAGCAGAGACATTCTCCCCCGTCGAGTTTGGTGATTGCTTTAGAATTGATATGAAACTTACTGCTGCGATATCCCAGTCGAAAATCCAGGTGTCTTTCATGCCATAAACAGTCAATATTGGGGCCCGGTGCGTTTGAATATAAGCCATACATGAGGGTTTTTTTTTGCAATCCTAGTGACCGGGAATGAATGAGTTACCCGCACCGAGGCTCTCTATAAAAGCAAGCGAATTGCTCGCTCAGTCGATGTTGCAGCATAGATATTGTGAGCCTTGCAAATTTTCAGCCTGCCACGTCGCTCGCTTAAAAAGACTTGGAATCGTACAACCGTGCTTTTGTGACAATGTCACATGTTTGAGATAGTATGTTTACATTATGTTCATTATAATGATGAAAAAACTACACAGACCTGATCTGACGAGAGCCTCTGGGTTCCAATGCAGACAAACCGTATTGCCTTTTTTTGCTGACATGATGACCTCACCAACACTTTGGAATTTCGTACTAACAAGTCAGAACAAGAAAATGTTGTCTTATTTCTTGTTGTGTAATACCGTAGTACTTGTGGTGCATGCTCTTTCTATAGAAGATTGGAACCTGCCCTTTACATTCAGATGTGCTAATTTTGTTTGTCGACGGATTGGTGCTTGTTTGTCTTTTTTACAATCTATGGGGATAAACCTCTCACCAGTATTTCCCATTCGTTAAACTTTTTGCTTCGATTTATCCTGAAATCGACACATTGTCTGAAACAGGCATAACGATTCGCAAGCCCTTGGCATACAGCCCATTCAAAGCACCAATTCTGACAAGAGAAGATTTTCTAAAGAGGCTTCAACGTGAAATTGTATTGCTATATTTAGAGTCAGATAACTTACTTCTTGGCAGTCAATCTTCTCAAGTAGAAGGCCAACTCCTCACCCTCCAAGATGTAACCGTCACATCTACCGGATTGACCTGGTCTGGAAGAGACACAGGCGTACAACTTACCGGCGGTGAACTGGTGCTCGACGGCGTCCTCGATGTTAGCGGAAGCAGATCTGGAGGCCAACTTTCTCTCAACCTTCTTGGACTTCTTGACTGGCTCCTCAGACTGGTTCTTACCCAAGACCTTACCGTAGTGGGTCTCGAACCACTGCTTGAATGGAGTGGCGTCAACCTGGACGATGGCGGACTTGGTCAAGGTGTTGGTTCTGACCAACTCGTTGTTGGATGGGTGGTAGACGACAGAAGCAATTCTGGTCTTTCTGGCGACACCTTCGCTGGCCCAGGAGAAGTTACCGGTCTCGACTCTCAAGGCTCTGAACTTCTGGTTGCCACCTCTGGTTCTGACAGTGTGGATTCTCTTGCCACCAATCTTGGTCATGGCTGGTTGTCTACCCAATTCGAACTTTCTCTTCTTTCTGAACTGGGCCCTCTTGGCACCAGTGGCAGCACGCTTGTGGCGAGAGTCTCTAGAAATACCCATGGTCTGAATTGTTAGTACTTGTACGAGGTCAATGAGCGCTGGTGGGCACGTGCGAGAGAAGTTGGGATGCTTCAATTGGGGGGTTGCCAAACCCGAGGCCCTGAGAAAACGAGAATAAGAGTTTCCATGTGCCCCAGGTGGTTGCTTGGGCCGAGCACACAAAACACGTCTTGGGAAGATCCACTCGTCAGCGGCAAGTGAACGGCGCGAGCTATAGCGTAGATGTTCTATCCATTCCTTCGGCGATGATTGTTTGATCATGATATCCCATCGGCATTTCTGGTCTAAGTTTCTCGCCACCGTGTTGGCATATTTGGGTCACACATACTTCTTTGGTTACTGTCTAGTAGGAAGAAAGAAGGGAGAGATTTTTCTTAACTGTGCGAGGAGGATAGAAAAAATTTGCAGCGAGGGTTGGGGTGCAGGACACAATGATCTTCAAGCAGAGGATGCACGGGTCTCCAGCGCTTTTTGTCCTGTCGTGGCGCTCACACTACCGCGCTGCGGGCGCGCAGCGCAGCAAAAGAGCACCAGCAGGGGACAAATAGTGTCACGTGATATATCTCATCTCAGTGCGCACGTGTCAGATAGGGCTGCAGCCCTCAATGGCCATGCAGTGGCGCCGGTCGCCGTTGCAATTGAGATGCAGGCGCGCAAAATCACTCAGCCCAGGGGGGCCCTTCTCCATGCAGCCAATGGGGATGCCACAGAAATCTTGCATATATATATATATATATATATATATACGAATTTTTTTTGGCCATTCATGCTTGCTTGCAAGTAGACGTGCGCCCCGACGCGTCCCTCCTATGGCAGAACAGAATATGCTGCCCGGGAAGCCGATTTGCAATATTCCAACGTGGCGGTGGTTTCGGATAATTTTTGGAATCTGTCCCGGAGCCCCCTTGCCGAAGCGGCATTTTGTATAAATCCCGTTCGCAAACTTTAATTCACTCGTCACCGCAGCGGCAGGCCAACGCTATCTACCAACTTGACTTGCCATACTACAAAAGCTAGTTTCGCATTTCACTTACCGATTTGGGCCTAGTTCCGAACGGCTATGCAAGTGCATCCATCGGGACGCTGCATATACCTCGGCGAATAGAGCGGGGATCAGAGTCGTGCCCTTGGCCTCCAGAGCCACGTGGGATGCACGGGTGTAGGCACCATTTGGTCATGCTCATCGCATCAAGACGCTGTCTCTTGGCCACACGAGGCGTAAAGCCGTGCTCACGCTTAAAGACGCCTTTCGTCTCAGATCCTATTGAACACCAGAGCCCAAGTCAAGCAGCCTGACTTGCGTAGAAGAAAGATAACGAACAAAAATAAAACAAAAAAAAAAAAACAAAAAATAAAGAACCAAGTCCGTGTTCTGTCATTTCATTCGCAGCACTCCACTAGTTAGCACGACCGCAAACATAAACCTTTGAAGCGGGCCATGGAAACTATCTACGACGAGATCGAAATTGAGGACTTCACCTTTGATCCTGTGACACAGCTTTTTCAGTACCCGTGTCCTTGTGGTGACCGCTTCGCAATAGCTTTGGACGATCTTCGCGACGGCGAGGACATTGCTGTTTGCCCAAGCTGTTCCTTGATGGTCCGCGTGATTTTCGAGGCCGAAGATCTTGAGGAGTACGAGTAGTCTTCCCGGGCTTTAGGGACCGAAAAATCCCGCAGAACTGAAAATCCACATGGCTTGGTCTAGAACAAGCAATGGTGGTGTGAGGATTTCTGGGGTCCTGGCAATTTGCGCGGTACCGGCCTCCGCCACTTTCCAAAAGATCAATCAAAGTCGCTGGCTCAATTTTTTTTTCTTTTTTTTTTTTTTAATTCTTTTTGGAGCCTCACCAGCGGCCGTGACATGCAGTCTTATTTATTATGAGGTTCTCCAGACAAAGTCAGTCGTTGTCTGTTGATGCTGCCAATGTGTCGTTGAGCGAGTAGCCATACCCAAATCTGTAAATAGATGGACGTGAAAAAAAAATAAAAATACAACCTGCAACAACACAAATTCGATGATGCGGTGAACGTCGTGCCAAGCAAAGCGTTCCTTTCCCTTGAAGGCTCGGGTGTTTTTCTTTTCATCTAGACAAGAGCACATCCTATCATCGGGTGTTCAAGCAATATGCCTCAATGTAACTGGGTATCCCAAAAGGGTATTGCATTTCCGGCAGACCGGATATAGCCGAGGTGAAGGTGCGTCCGATCGCCGAACAAGAAGGCAGCTTTACCCGGATTTGACCCACAGTATAGTCGCATAAACATTTTGCGTGCACACACGTACTTGGCGCGCATATGCGCGGATAAAGTTACCCCCTTAACGACGAGAATAAGCCAAACAGCTGAAAAGCGCAATTCTCTCACTATTAGCTTGCAAATTTGTCTCTGGTTTGCCGCGGCGTTCGTGGCAAATACAGCATCACGTGATTTTGAGAGATAGCACGAGGGATTTTTGTTTTTCCCAACGGCTGATGTATCTGTTCTGTGGCTTAGTCTGCCTTTCAAATTCCCGTGTCCCGGACCAACGCCCCGTTAGGCTACTTTCATTTTTTTTTTTGTTATCCCGCAATCTGCTGATTGTCGCCAGCGCAAATAGTTCCCCGCCGCTCACATCAGAACCGATTCGTTTGCCGATCTCTTTTTTTGTTTACTATACCAAGAACTTTTTGTCAGCAGCTACGCAATTCGTTCTCCACGGGCGCGTTGGTGACCAGGACATATGCATAAATGTAAACACGTCTCTTTCTTATCTCAATTTCTTGAACCTGCCGCTTTCGTCCGGAGTTCTAGGTAATGGACGTAGTCTCGGCTTTAGGAACATTATCTATGAAGAGTTCTGGCGTGTACCGATACGTACCGCAATCGCCGGCGAGCTATTTCTTTTTTCGGTTGTGTTTGAGCGGCCGCGGCGCTGATGCGTGGCCGCATATGTCCCTACATATATGATTACGAGTCGTGCCTCGCATGCAAGACGAGGAGATGCGCAAGAGGTTGTCTACCGACCTATTTTTGACCCGAACGGAATCTCAACTGATGTCTGGTTGTTAAAACCTCATGGATTTCTCGCGGTTGTGACTATTCACCCCCCCCCAATACACTCTGCTTCACGCATTCACACGTACACGAAAATTCTAGCTTACTTTCTTACTCAAGGGCGCCAATCAGCAACTCCTTGATTGTCCAAACGCAAGTATTTCGCCAAACCCCCTCGTGTTGGCCCCTTTTTCAATTTGCCCAAAGCCAGCTATAAATTCAAGCCGGCGTTAAACGCGTGTGCCCATCTCCAAACGACCTGTCGGACACCTTCCAGAGTTTTACCGCAGTCTAATTTATGAATCACAGTCTGCTGAATTAAAAGAGATCCTTGACGTTGTGGAACACCAGCACAGATAAGATTTCCTCGTTGAAGCACACCAGTTCTCATTGCTCCCCCAGCCACCCCGGCAGCCACGTGCCCTGGGAACCCCGATATTTGACACCGGACTCGGCACAGCACACCCAGCCGGCCGCAGCGTACCCCTCGCCCTGGCCGCCCGTGCATGCCTCCGAAGCGCATGCCGAACCCGTGCATCGAGTCTCCGAACCAAGCACAGCCCACACGCCTACAATGGACAGAAGCTCGTCATCCACTCGCGGGGCGCAAATGTCGTTCCACGCGGCGCCCGCCTACAGCCAAGAGTACCGTGTGCCGGCACTCGGCGAAGCTGACAGCAAGGACCGCACCGGGCCCGAGACGCTGCGGCGCGGGCCCTGGAGCCCTGAGGAGGACCAGAAGCTCATGGCCATCATTGCTCTTTACGGCCCGCTGAACTGGGTGCGCATCTCGCTCCTGATCAAGACGCGGTCCCCGAAGCAGTGCCGCGAGCGGTACCACCAGAACCTCAAGCCGCTGTTGAACCGCAACCCTATCTCGTACGAAGAGGGGCTTTTCATCGAGCTGTTGGTGGCCAGGTACGGCAAGAAGTGGGCCGAGATTGCGCGCCACTTGAGCGGGCGCTCCGACAACGCCATCAAGAACTGGTGGAACGGCGGTGCCAGCCGCCGCCGCCGTGCGTCGCACGTCTCGCTCCCGCTCTCGCGGTCTGCGCCGCCGGCGGTGCCCATGGCGCTCCCGCTGCCAACGCCGCGTGCCGGCGCCGGCGCTGGGGCCGACATGCCGCAGACCCCGCCGGCCCAGAGCCCCCACTTCCTCTGCTCCGCCGTGCCCACGTACCTACCGCCGCCGCCGCATCAGCATCAGCATCAGCATCAGCAGCACGGGCCACAGCATCAGCAGCAGCAGAACGGACCGCCGCCGCCGCCGCCGCCGCCATTCCCGAGGATGCCGAGTCTCCCCCACGTCGTGTTCAACACGGCCATATTCAGCGACGGCGCGTGCCCCAGCCCGAAGCCCGACCTCCTCCGCCTGCGGTCGCTCGATTACACGCCGCAGCAGGGCCCGGGCCCCGTGTGCACGCCGCCGGTGTCGACGCTGCCGGCGCTCTACCACGCGGGCGACACTGCCGGCGCGTGGCGCCCCCACCGCTCCTGGGGCTCCGGCAGCTCGCTTGGGTGGCCGCCCGCGGGCGCGCCCGTCCCGCTGGGCCACTACGACTACGTGCCCATGCCCTCGCACGCGCCCGCGTGGCCGGGCACGCAGCTGGCACATGCACTAGCGCAGGCACTGGTCCCGCTGCCGGCGGGCCTCGACGCAGGCACGCAGCGCACGCAGGGCACTCTCCGGGGCCGCCCCAACTGCGTGCCCGGCCCCGAGACGCACGGCGAAGACGACCAGTGCGTGGTGCCACCGTTCCGGCTGTTGGTGCAGAGCATCAACTCGCCGCAGGCGCGGGTGTCGCCGTCGGCGGAGAACCTCCGCGTGTCGCGGCTCATCAACTAAGCGGCGGGCCGCCGCCATGTCCATATCTCCAAATGCACGATCCCATTTTGCTGGAGTGTCTCTGTAGACAGGCCGCTGGTAGGCCGCGGCCGTGCTCAGAACCACGCGGGGGGCCGGCCTTCAAAAGCACACGGCCCCGTGTTCTTGGCGGGCCGGGCCGCCCCTTCTCCTGCTGGTGGCGTAGCGCCCTGTTGTAGTGCTGGTGTGCACGCCCTCTGTGCAAGCCCGTCGTGTTGGAATCTACACCCAATCACCCTTGCGTGCCCATGCCAGAAACCGCCGGCAACCTCCTCCCCACCCCCCTCCAAAAAAAAATTACTGCCAGTGTCAAACACTACCTGGTCCACCGGAGGTCGTCGGCGCATGAAACATGCCCTCGCACCAAAGGCGTGAAGGGCGCTCCTGGCACCATACAACCATGTCCAGGCACGTGCTTGTGTCTTGGTGCGTGCCCTGCAAACGCGTCTCAGGGGTTAAGCTTCTCGGTACAAGTACACCGCCATCACGTGGTGTGATAAGCGCCTGAACCAGCGAGGCTTGCTTTAGGCGCGGCCTTCTGGTTTCGTGCCCGGGATTTTCACTGGCAATTCCAGCCACAAAAAATAAAGTAAAAAGATAGGAAAAATGAATAAAATTAGAATTTGGGAAACTCACAAGATGCAGATGCCCGTCCCATGGCCGCGCCTGGCAGACTTTGTGTTTCGAATAGAGCCCGGCGGCAAATCTTGGTCCCCCCCCCCAACATGCGCAGATGGGCTCGAAAACACAGCTCTGCACGCCATGCAAGCGGGTCTATTACAAACAGGCGGGTCCATGCGCACAGGATGCAGTGAGCGGCGCCGCGAGCGTGTGGCGCTGACGCGCAGCATTCCCCTCCCCAATTTGGCGACGTTATTTCCAATTCGGGGGCTGGTTTCGGATTGCCTCGGGCGTGCACATTTTCGTGCTTTGCTCGTATAGGCAAAGGAGATGGCCCCACCACGCCATTCGTTCGTCGTGTGTGTGTGTGTGTGCCTTGCACGAATGCCCGCCTCTTACATTTTGCCACTCCACACCAATCAGCGCTCCCGCTGGATTCCGCCTTAATCCGTTCTGCCGCATGGCCTGCTCCCCTTACATACGAAAAGACGACCTACAGCTTGCAATGCTTCTCCAAATCTAGTCACGCCCTGTAGCTGCCAAGCGTACAAATCTTTTTTTTTTTTGGTTGTGTTTCTGCGGACTTGCCAAGAAGCTGGGCATGGCCGAACAGCGCGCATGTACATAAACCAGGGGCACATGAACGAGGACCCTGACGGGCCCTTATCCTGTGTGCCATCGAGTGAGCATTATTTTCCATGGCTGCTTGTCTCATACGAAACATCATGGCACAGTGCTGTGTCTCTCATTCCTGTTATCCGAGGGCCTCGAGCTTGTTGCGGGATAATTTTCATGTTGCACATGTGGTTCTGACACCAAAATCACGTTTCGCATTAGGCCCGCTGGCGCATGCACGCATGCTAGCCTATGCTTTTTTTTTTCTTGCCTCTTTGGATGTGTCCAGTGTCTGCAGTGCCTCTGCGCAACTTAGTATACGGCCCAGTAGGGGTCTAAAAATAATTTGGCCTATAATGGACTGCCAGACTCATCAGACTGGGTTCTTTGGTGTACTGAAAGCAAGGCGTGCTAATTTATTTGGCTTGAATCACTCTGTCTTGGCTTTACAATTGGCTTTCGGGGGTCTCACTCCATTAGGCTCGTCATTCCACATGCCCCGCAAGCGTGGGTTGCGCAGGACCCTTGTCTTCAGCACGTCTCAGCAAAAAACACAACTTCTTTCGAGGCGGGAAAGTGTGCTGTCTTGGGTTAATGCTTTGTTTTGCAGCATGTGTCTTCCGAATCTCTTCCTACATTGGTACTGTTGTCTGAACTTGAATATCATTGCAGATGCTGCGTTCTCGAAGAACGTGTATCTGAAAAAAGAGCATTTTTTTTAGATTCTACAAAGATATTCGACTGAAGCCAGCCTCCTGTATTGTGCCACCCAAATGAAAGTTTTCTTGGCATCATGCTCCACCGGAGCCCTTCCCCCTGCCCCTCCCTCCTGCTTCAAGAAATGGTCAGTTTGGGGAGGACTGATATTAATAATATCCCACTGTCATATATGCACACCTAATTTCTTTTGATTTCTGATTGGACACGGTTGAATAGTAGGTATTCAGGGATTCGAACTCCAAGTTGGAAAATCCGGCTATAGTGAAATTCGAAAGGTTCTGGCGGCATTAATCTCCAGGGGTCATGCTACTGTTTCTCACTTTGCGAGTATGCAAGCCGCATAATGCCCAAAATCAAATATAGATTCAGGCAAAATAAAAAAAAAAAAATTGGCGATTCATATCGCAGTCAGCTTTTCTACACCACAAACAAACAAACTCCACGCTTTGAGTAAACCAACGATGGCTTTGAGTAAATAATTGCGTGTTTTCTATTTGTTTTTCCTGAAGCACGCGTGGTTAGCCCCAAATCTTTGCAAGTATTTGTGAGCACAAACCCCCGTGCATTCGCAAGCCCCTCCTCGGGTTTATGGTTCTCATCTCAAATATCGCTGCGCACAGATAGGCACAGGATCCCGCATGAGCTCGCCTACATTCAACGTGCGTATATCATCAGCACACTTCTATGCCTCATGGTTCCTCTTCTTGTCACGGGTGGCACCGTCTTGGTGTTTGATGTAGATCACGTGCGTGTACTCAGAGAACATGGCGTTGTGGGCGTGCTTATAGGCTCGTTGCCAAAAGCGCCCCAGCAAAACGTGTTTCTCGGGCTTCCTCTACAATTGAGCATTTACGAGGCAATTTGGCTGGTTCAAGCGGGAATTGCAATACTTGTGGATGGCCTCAAATACAGCGAGTACTTGGCGCTTGCAAATCCACTGGAACCGGCAGTAGTTTCCCTTCCGAACTCAGTTCAGTATGCCATCACTTTGGACACCCTCAAGGCGAGCGGGGATGCGGACTTGTCACCATACACTATCCTGCCCATGTCATTGATTGAACAGTTCTGCCAGACCAATTCGGGCTCTCGCAAGGCTTTGGAATTTTGGCACTCCTATCATGCTTTCAAGTATCTTCGCGAGTTGCAGTACTTCATGATGCCTGGGCTTCGATTCGGCGGTATCTTTGTCGCGTATCCTGGTGACCCACTCAAGTTCCATTCTCACTTGATTGTGAAGATTTTGAAAATGGGCGAGCAGTTGGATTTGCTCAAATTAGTAACCAGTGGTCGATTGGCCACGGCGGTGAAGAAGTCGTGGCTTCTCATTGCAGAGAAACCCGGAAAGAAAGCAATTGAGGAACACAGTATTCGTGAGTCTATGGAGATGCAAGCATTCTCCATAGAATGGGCAGGGTTTGGGTGAGTATATCACATACATACATTTATTGAGATATACATTCTTGTAGCGTGGGCTTAAGCAACCTGTTTGCGTTCTGAACTTCTGTGGGATTTTTTCCCACACATGCGATGACGGTTATGCTTGTCGGCATGCTCGTGGTGCTCTCTTTCATGCTCCTTAAAGGAAGACTCGTCGCTGATAATTTCGCCTCCTAAGGCCGCCACATTTCTTTTGTACACAAATTTACTAGTTGGCCTCATCACGACTGACTTGAATTTTGTAAGCAAGGATCCTGTGCCGTAGTTACCTGCCTCACGGAGGTGATATGTAGATGTGCCGTTTTGGAAGTTGCTTTCGTCCATGACTGTCTTTTCATTTATCTTCAAAAGGGTGTCTTTTCCATGGACCAATTTCACATTCAAGTCGATTCCTTCTTCCACGAGATCCTCGGTCTCGACGACCGTCAAAGGATACTTGAAAAGAAGGTCTGTTTGATGAATGAGCGTGTCATCAGCATTATTCTTCAAATAAAAAGACTTGGTAGACTTTCCGATATGAACAGTTTTTCCAGACTTACCCAGCCTGCTGTACAACTGTACACTGTTTATACCACCTTTGGAAACTGAGGTCATGGTGTTGTTCAAAACGCTACCGTTCGTCAAGTTGAAAACAAATGAACTGGTGATCTCAGCCTCAAATTCACCCTCCACAAACTGCTGCAATGTTGAAGTGTAGGGCAAGGAGATACCAAATGAGTGGGCTGCTTTCTTGTCATCAATAAGGAGGATCTCACCAGAAGACAGCGATATCTCTGCATTCTCATAGGTCAATAAGTTGGCGCTGATAATCCAATCGTTTCCAATACCTGATGTCTCACCCTTGACTTCATCCAAGCCATTATCGACCAGAATTTTCAACTCGTGAGGCTGAGAGTCCCAAAGAAGAGGCAACAACCCGGAGATATCAAGGTCTATGCTTGGCAAATCAAAAGCATCCACCGGGACAACAGAATTCCACAAGGCAGGGGAAAATCCGCCCGTAAAGATAAAGGGCTGAGGTGTCTGCGAGGCAACCTTCTTTCCATCCACCCAGATATTCACAAATCGGAGGGGCCCGTGGCCGTGGAATATTGTGCCATCTTTCTCAAAGCGGTGCGTATACTTGTCCAAGACGCTATTGTACCAAAACTCCTCATGCGAGTTTCCACTTGCAAACACAGACAACTTCAAGCGAGTGGTGTTATGAGAAACTTTGGGAAGCGCAACGGCAAATCCTTGGTATGGGAGGTGCTTGATGGGTGGACAATCCGTGATGTTGTTCTCACCTAATGGGTATACCCTGTCAGCAGCCTTACGCGTTTCGAAATACTTGTATGCATCGTCAAGATATGTAGAGTTTCCGGTTTCGTGATCAGGATCAGAGCGGAAACTCTCGCTCCAGTAGAATTCGGCGAACAATTGAACATGGAAGACACCAGTCAATTCTCCTGTTACAAGATTGTCTAGCTGAAACAAGACCTCGGTATTTCCCTGAAACAAGTGAGCATACAGCGAGACATCTTTTTTGTGAGAGGAGAACACGGATTTATGACCAGGCTCGATTGTAGAAGTTCGCCAGATTTCCGCGCCGCCCACATAGAGATGAGCCAAGCGGTCATACTGAACACCATTTACTGTTGTGTTGAGTGTCAATACCACTTTGTTGTATTTAATGTCTTTGGGGGCGGAGAATTTTGCCACGCAAGGGTGGCCCCAAGAGTCAAATTCGTGATCGATTAAGACATCAGAAAACACAGGTTTTCCATATCTTGGTTTCGGGACAAACGGATAAGATACTTCAAAGATCTCCTTAGAGGTGTCATCTTCGATTTGGAAGGGATTATGATCAACATAGCCGCCGTAACTTTTCAAAGCCGCTGGGTCCGTATTGACATGTCCCGAATATAATTGCTTGAGGCCTAACCAAGTCTGAAGCAAAAGAAATGCTACGAGCATGAAGTTCCTCAATATTTTGTAGACTGCTCCATTCTTGCGATCCGCCATCGAAAGACTCTCTGTATGAGCCCCTTTCTCGTTAGAGTTGCTGTTTTTCTCAGTTGGCTCATAGACGTTTTTTGGTTGCTGCCGGGAAATGCCATAAATCAATCTGTTCCAAACTGCAGTATCCTTTGCCAAGTGTTTACTCATGGTTGTCCAGTGTGTGTGGGTGTGTGTGAGTGAAAGTACTTAGTGGCAAATTACTCACTCCCTGTGCCATTGCCGGGACCTTATAATACACAGCAACATGCAGGAAACCAATAATGCGAACCTAATTCACAGTTGCTTTCCACGGAATTGCTACGCGAAAAACAATTAAAACTTAGCTAGTCCTCGGCACAGAAAGTTTGTATTTCGACATTTGTGCGAAGAAGATTTCTTTTTGATTTCACACGCTTATCTCACGAAAGTGATCTGTGGATTCTTGATGACGCCGCAAGTATTCGATAGTGCGGTCAAAAAGATGCTTCAAACAACTCAAAAGTTTGGCTTCTTGATCATCATCGACTCCGGATAAATGACTCTCCTCAAAATTCGCAAAATTAGTTCGGATCAAGTCAATTAGCCCACTTATATATCGCGCATCAACCATGTAATTGTCGTAGATGTTGAAGATTAGACAACGATTCAAGATCTCCACAAAAAGCTTCAACAGCAAGTAGGGATCCATGCAGGAGTCCGCCACACGTAATGCTTTTTGAAGACACTCAAGAACACGTTTAGCATCTCGGTAAAGAGCGGGACTGGTCGATACGCGAAGTTCTGTACCGTCACATTGTGTGTTGGTTGTCAGAGACTGATCGTTGCAAACCGTGCCATCGGCATTGTTTGTCTCACCATCCGATTTTGCAACGATCGACTCGTCTTCCACGGTTGGTGACTTATCATCAATTAAGGTCTCACACCACCACCACAAGTGTGCACAGAAATAAATTGAGCGGCATTGATCCTGCTTCTTCAACAATTTTGAACCATAAAGGGTGACTTTTGTGATAAGATCTTCGTAGCTTTTTTTACTAAAATACCGCAGGCTTGCCAACCGATTTGCAATCGTAATGATGGACTGATACGAGAGAGATCCACCCATGGAGTCTTGCGGGTTGATTGTTTGTCCTTGAGGTGACGCGAGTACAAGGTTTTCCTCGTATACAACAAAGCATTGATGGAATAATTCGTAGGCAATGCTTTCTTGACGCAACTGATCTGCAACACTTGCCAAATTGAGATATAGTTTCAAAGCAAGCTCTGCATGAAATTGCTGATGGCGGTGGTAGAGCTCGTCGATGACGATGGAAATATTTTTGAAATTGCTGCTGATCACCAGCTTGATCAGGTCGGATGCTTCCTTGTGTTTCCGGGTCAAATGACGGTATCCAGATATTCTCAAAACTCTAGTCATTATCGTGACGAGAGTGGGGTAAGTATAAACAATATTTTCCGGGGACTTGCTAAGGTATTTTTTTTTGACATAAAGAAGATTCGAAAGAAATTTAAATTCTTCCGTGTGCCCAATTGAGTGAAGAACTTTACTCACCGTTTCTTGCAAATGTAAAAAATCCAGCGATACGAGTTTTTCGCCACCCTCAATTTTTATTGTTTCTTCAATACCCAAATCTTTCGCGGTTGTCAAATGAGTACCCGAAGTTTCAATGAGCACCTGTAGGTACTTGAAAACAACATCAATGTCTTCGGGTGTTGTGAGAAGGCCCCCTGAGGCAGAACTTGAGTCCAAGAGCTTCTGTGCGATTTTACAAGCCAACTGCCTCTGCAAATTTAGATTAGTGATTTTGCAGAACAACTCGTAAAAGAACGGGAGCTCAAGCAAGCTCTTGACTGAAGCGTAGTGCTCAACAGGAGTTGTCAAGAGCTCCTTCCATGCGTTCTGAATATCATCTTCAGTGTTTCCCGAAGAGCCCAGACTTTTAAGGTCTTCGACTGCGAACAGGTATATTTTATCCAAACTCAGTACATTGGACGTGTCAAAAGCAAGCAGCAATTTAACGAGCAGCTGAAGAATTGGAACAAGCTCATCCGGGTGCAATGACGGCTCCTGAGTCCGCAAGTTAGCGTAAAAATCCCAGAACGCAGGAAATATTTTGCTCAGTGACACCGGGTCTGGCGAG
Organism: Metschnikowia zobellii; assembly: GCA_939531405.1. NCBI lineage: Eukaryota > Fungi > Ascomycota > Pichiomycetes > Serinales > Metschnikowiaceae > Metschnikowia > Metschnikowia zobellii. Next base: position 2,004,251 of record OW618031.1, on the reverse strand, counting down.
TCAGCGCTTTCCAATGAGATTTTCGCGGTCTTGTCCACTAGATCGTCTTCAAATTTGCGATATGTGACAAAGCGTTCAACTAAAGACGCGATTATCTCAGACTTTTTGAGCATCGGGTGTAGTTTCAAGAAAACCTCGTTGAGCAATTGGCTAAGAGTAGCAAAGTGGTATTCGTCCGGAAAAATCTGAATGACGACGTCAATCAAGTAGCTTTGCGCCAAGTGATCTTTGCATTGAATAATTTGCTCGGTAATCATTGGGAAGAGTTTGCTTTCGTAGTACTGAGCAGCGGAGTAGCCTGGTGCCGAGAAATCGTCCACGACTTGCGATAAGCGCACCAAGTTTGAGCCCACAAGAATCTTGAGCTCCTTACGCTCCTGATAGCGCAACTCGCGCTCGCTCAGGTGCCCCTGGTGCTGCAAGCGCACCCAGAGTTTGTTCATCTCTACAAAGTTTGCCACTAGGAAATCCACGGTGTCATTGAAATCAGCCATGTTTGCCAAGGGGAACAAGTCACGCGTGCGCTGACACAAGTAGTGGCGCAAAAATAAGCCGCGGATCGGATGCTGGACTCCGCGACACATCTCGATCATGTCCTTCATGATATCCTTCGTGGCCGCATTTTCGGCAGCCATACATGTCGTGCCAATTGCAATCATGAGATAGAGCCGAGGCACAATGTTGCCAGAATACTGTACTAGCTCGTAGAGGTCCGTCAAAAAGGGCACATCTTTGGTCTTTGCTTGCTTCAGTTTGTGCAGCTGAAGAAGATACGTGGAAAAAGATTCCAACGCCTCAGACGCGGCCATGTACAATTCGTAATACTCTTTTGGCGAATATGCCAGCGAGCGCAATTCGTTGAGGAAGTTTACGCAGTTTTTGATCGCTTGCATGAGGTGGCCCTCTGTCAAATTATCCCGCATGAGTTTCGCCTGATGCCGGATGCTTCCGAGGCTGCTTGCTAGAGCGGGAGAGTTGGGCATTGGAAAGCTTACTTGGCGATCTTTTCCCACCGTTTTTGGAGCGATTGTTTGAAGATTTTAGCGGCCTTTTTAAGGGAATAGAAGTCGACTGGAGAACACTAATTGCCAGAGAGGAATGATCCGAAAAGGATTCAGGAATGCAAGAAGAAATCTGATAAGGCTATGTTTGTCGAAAAGGACGAGATTTCAAGATTTTTTATCGGAAGGTTTTCAGGAGTGACAAAGGAAGTGGTATTGAGGTGAAGGGACACGGTAGATTATGGCGCCCTCTCCGACCGCGCGAGGCTGGAGATTCCTGTACACAGACTACCATCCGGGCTGTGAAGCGGGGCCGTAGACCCCAGAATTTTTCAGGTTTCGAGTTTGACATGTTCTTGAATTTTCATTGATGCCACCTGGGGCTCGTGAAAACCTGAAGCGAGACGTGTGATTTTTCTAATTCCGTTTTTTCGAATCATAGGGCATCTCGCTGCAATAGAAGACGGTTTACACATGTATTTCGTCGCACGTTCCTACTTTGCAAATACCCGTGTATGATGTGAGTAATTTTCGGTAGCTTTCACATAAATAAAAAAAAATTGGATTTGTCGAGGAAGAAAGCATCTTAGATAAAGCCGTGATTAAACATTATTTCGTACACAAATACTCATCGCTAGGTGGTTTTGAACAGCCAAAGATGACTTTCGCCCCCCGGAATGTGTCAAAGATGATTGTCTCTTTTCTGAGAATGCTTGAATCGGAATAGCTTGACTTACGTTTGCAACAAGATAGTCATGGGTTCTGTCAAAAACAGTTATCACATACCGCAAGACATTGCAACTTGTTGTTTTCCTGACTCGAACTACATCAGCAATGATACGCATTCGTCACCTTTCAAATGCCCTGAATTGAATAACAGGGACTTCGTATCCGCTTAGAACGCAAGCAGAGAAATGGTGAAGAGAAAACAAAAATCTCAATGGAATCAAGTCTTACATTTAGTTCCAAGGGTTTGTCTCGAGCAAAACACAAATGCACGACATTGAATCGTTCTGGAACGATGCATCAAACCAGAGGAGTTGCGCTCTTACCATCTAACCATCCGCAATTTTGATTTATGATGAACTCCTACATCTTCCTCGTGATGGTTTATTTGCTAAGAAGCCCGGAACTATTTTATACAGACAGCAAAAAAAAAAAACCACGAGGAGACATGGCTGGTATTCCTCTTTGCTGCTAAAGCTTGTGAAGGAGAACCATTTCTCTCTGGATTATTAACATTTAGCATTTAGAGGACGCATGAGACTGAAGCCGCCAACTACTGAAGAAAGGCTATATGCGTTTGAATCCCCGTACCGGAAGCATTGTCACATGCTTGTATTTAGGAGAAGATCCCTATGGCTTTCAGGCTAAAGGCTGCGCCCAGAACCATGTTGAGTATTTTCATAGGAACTCACGTTTAAGTGACCACTGTTTCTTTTAATTCCAGTGATAGATGCAAAGATATGAGGATGACAAAGTATAAGCATTTATTAGACTTGGATCACGAAGCACTTTCGGTTGCGGCCATACCATGGAGAACACACTGTTTCCCGTCCGATCAACGATTGTTAAGCTCCATAGGGCCACACTGAGTAGTGTAGTGGGAGACCATATGCGAAATTGTGGTGCTGCAATCTTTTTTTTGATTTGAGATTGATTGCCAACGCTTGCCCTCGATGGAAGCGCCATGTTGATGGAAGCTCAAGACACCACTCATGCTGGCTCAAAGCTTTGGGCTACAGAGCATGCTACGGGAAAACCCCACATGGATCGTAAACAACGGAACATGTGCTTTTGCAGGCCAGAAAACACACGGTTTTCCACACATGCAACGATCCAGATATCTGGTCTATAGACTGGTTTCCAGACACAGCAATCTTTGCTTGCTTATACTTTGCGGCGCGCCTGCCCGGAACATACGGAACATACACGATCCGGCCCGCGCGCCGGCGAGGCTTCAGAGCCAATATTCGCTTTCGCACCGAGGCAACCGTTCCAGGCGAGAGGCTCACTGGTTTATATTCTCTCTACAGAGCGTGGCGGTGGTTCCCCTGATTATTTTCCCTCTTTCGTCTTCCCTCTTTCGTCTTTTTTCTTTTTTTTCCTTCCTCCTCCCTCCTTTCTTTTTGCCCTATTCGTTCTTGTCCATTTCCATCCTCAATCTGTATTTTCTGTCCATCTGGCTAGAAGCTTGTTGATGCACTACTGACGGCGAAAACGGGGCGCCAGCTCCGGAGCCGTGCGCATCGCGGTGGCCTTATCGCTGGCCGCAAAATTACTAGCCACGAATCGAGAGCAATCCTAAACATTTGAAATCAGAAATACAGGAGCGGGGTTTCGAAAAAAACCCGTGTGTTCTTTTCGCCGCTGCCGTGACAGTAATTTTTTTTTTTTATTTCAGCTGCCAACCAGCCAGCCCTCTGACACACTAACCCTTCATTCTCGGAATAGCACTCGCTGCTCAGATTGTTGCTGCGACTTTGGGCGGGAACATCCATCAACACTAGGCCTAAGCGATACGCAGGAGGCCGCTGTGGAGCTTGCAACGTGAGGGTCTGTATTGAAGCAGCCCCTCCCAGATATACATCCGCTCACTTGAAGGGGCCGAGCTATTGTCTGACCATCGGGCAGGGCAATCGACACGTCCCCCAGCGGCTATCAGAAAGCCAGCAACCCCCCTCATTCCGGCGAGTTTTCTTGAAGCCTCTTCCGGTTTCCTCCGACCCCAGAGACTGCGTCGCCACGAACCCGCGAGCAGCGCGTGTCAAAAGGGGTGCCCCCAGCTGCACATTCACCGTCCCCACCCCCTTTCCCGCTGGCAAAAGCACCGGGCGCCAGCATGCGACCTGCAGCCACAAAAAGCAAGTTTGCAGAGACAAACGCAAACGAGGCCGCCGCGCTTGGCCACGCCGCGTACGACTCGTACTCGGCGGTGATCGAGGATGACGAGGCGGCGCTTCTTGACGAGGACGCCGCGTGGCTTCGCGACCAGCGGCAGCAGCACAAGTCGCTCCACTGGCTCCGCCGGCCGTCAGTGGTGATGATGGGCGCGGTGATCTTCATGATTGCCTTTGCCGCGGGGGCCGCAGAAGGCACGCGGCAGATGATCCAGTTCCGGCTCGCGTGCAACTCCGTGCGGGCCGGCTCGAAGCACAATGTCTGCGACCCGGGCGAAACCCAGGTGCTCGTGCTGAGCCTCCAGCAGGCGCTCTCCGTGGCGCGCGGCATCGCCATTGTCGTGGCGCTGGGCAAGGTGGGCCCGCTCTCGGACCAGCACGGGCGCAAGCTATTCTTGGTCGTGGCGCTTCTGTTCGCCATCGTGGGGCTCTTTGCCAAGTACACGCTCATGGCGAGGTACGCCACGCTCCAGGCTCGTGCGTTGGTGGTGGCCGAGCTCGTGCTGAACTGCGCAGGTGGCGGGCTCACGATCTTGACCTTGGCTAACTGCTACGTCTCGGACATTGCCGAGGCCCACCAGCGTACGTATTACATGGGCATCAACGTCGCGTGCTTGTTTGCGGGCATGTCCACGGGGCCCTTGGCGGGCAACTTCGCCATGGCCTTCTTCCGCAGACGCGCTCCACATGCGGCGCCCGAGGCGAAGTACGGGCCGGGCTTGGCCAGTGCCGACTACGCGCCGTTGCGGCTCGAGCTCGCGCTTTTCCTAGGCATCCTCGCGTTTGCCGTGCTTGTGTTGCCGGAGTCCCGCGGCGAAGCGGCCAGGCGCATGTCCCGCTCGCTCTCGCTGAGCCCGCTGATGTCGTCGTTGCGCCGCCCGCAGGCGCCAGCGAAATGGGACGGCCTCGCCCGCGCGCTCAACTTCCTCCGCCCGTTGCGCCTTGTCTTTTACCCAAGGGACAGCGTGCATGTACTGCGGCACCGGGCAATTGCACGAACCCGCCTTGCCGTGCTCCTGTTGGTCGCTGCCGATTGCTTGATTGCGAGCTTGGGCGCGGCCATGGGCGAAGTCTATGTGCTTTACGGAATCTACCGCTTCAATTGGACCGCCGCCGACATTGGCCACTTGATGGCCATCACCTGTCTGAGCAGGGCCATCATGTTGGTGGTGGTGTCGCCGTTGCTCACGTACAACCTCTTGCAAAAACGCATGGGGCTCGAGCCCAATAAGCGTCGTTTCGACAAGATTGACTACGCGGTCGTCGTAATCGCGTTTAGCTGCGAATGTGTCGGGCTGTTTTTCCTCGGTTCTGCCAAAACGGGCCCTGTCTTCCTTGCATGCTTGGTATTCAATGCCGTGGCGTGTGTCGCGTCGCCGGCACTCAACTCTGCAATCATCAAGTTCTATCCAGAGTCAAAGATTGGCGAGGTGTTTGGGGGTATCGCCATAGTGAAAAACTTGTTCTCCATCATCTGCCCAGTGGCAATCCTCGCGCTTTACAAGGTCTCTGTCGCCCGTTGGAATTACCCGCAGGTGATCTTCTTGGTTTTGTCAGGTGTTTTTGCGTTGCTAGCTGTCTTGATGACTCTTGTGATTGTGTCGCTCGAAGATGTCGACGCCAGGGCGCTGGAGGAAGAGCCAATCCGGGAGGAGGACTAAGGAACACAGGAGTAAATTCAATAATATTGCGCGTTTATACTAACTTATATACTCTCGCCCCGGCCTGGAATTTGCTGCGAGTATCGAATTATTCTGATTGACCTTCTGCAGCGTATGGAGATGGTGACGATACCTATATAGCGTGGACACACGTCTTTTTTGCATAATATTTTGGAGGGGGGGGGGGGGTTTTTGAGGAAAACTGAGCTTGATGCCATTGTGTGATTATAAAGAGATGCTATACTAGCGCGTATAAATGCTTAGAATCATAATGACGCTCTTTGGAGCTTATTTTCGGAGGGCAGCTGCATGGTTGACACGGCAGCAGACGTTTCAAGCCCGACACCGTACGTTTTGTCTGATATCCAGCAGTGAGCTAGCCGTGAATATGATACACTCAAGATCATAGTACATCACAAAATTTTCTGGAAGAAAAAATTTGTTAAATTTGGATGCATTCTTCGGCATATGACATGAGGACAGAAGAAAACCAACCATTCTATTGACCCACATCTACTCGAGACCAAGGTGAAGGCGCGACTAATAGCATGCATTGCTAGCTCCTACAAGATAACCAAAATATGAAAAATATGCCGTCCTTCTAAATGAAGTCAGAAATTTGCACACCTGGGCTACAGGTACAGTTCAATCTTGTGCCGTGTGTACGAAATTGCGTATTGAGCTCGCTTGTTGGCGCGGTCACGTGCTCACAAACCGCATACTAGGCTTGGGCTATTTCCCTTCTGCCATATGCGAGCATGACGACGAACATTCTGAATGCAGTACCAGGGCTACCCAGTCTCGGGCCTGCACAACAAAATTTTTCTAATCTCTTAAAAGCAAAACAACAATTCTTGTCCCCACTTGCTTTCGAAATAATAAAAAAATTGAAGCCACGCCGCGCCCCAAAATCACAACACCCTGCTTTCGTGAGAAATGGGCGCAGGAATCACGTGACGACACAGAAGACCCGATTGTCATTCCAAGTATATAAACGTCGATGACCAGTGTATTATGTACAGGAACAACTGACCGCACAACGCACGCAAACCGCACAAATACCGCAAATCCTATTATATAAGAAGTCCTGGGGCGTCTACGGTAACATGCACTAGAAAAGCACTAGCTAGAATTCTATTCAGTTTTTATATATAATCCCATCACACAAAATCTCAACAATGTGCCCTTGTTCGTCCTCTCAAGCTGCCTGCCAATGCAAGAAGGCTTGCCAATGTGAAAAGTGCCAGTGCGAGGCCTGCAAATGCTCCACCTGCCTGTGCGAACAGTGCAAGTGCTAAACTTCTTTACAACTTTTAAATTTATTGGGTACGGTCTCTCAGGATATAGGCTTTAACATGAAAATCAATTCAAAAAGATCTCTGTAGACAATGAATGGACTGGCAACCTTTCGCTGGGGCCACGCTCATTTTGACCCATGCCTGCTGGGCCCGGAATCCAAAACTGCCCGAATCTGAGCTCGGATCTGCGCGAGCATTGTATCAACAAATAAAGGAAAACAAGAGGCAAAGACTCCGTTAATCACAAAAAAGGAGACTGCCAGCACCCAAAACCTAGAAAGAAAACAACGAGAGGGCTGTTGCGAACTCCAGCTTCAGACAACCGAAAGCGTCTTCTCGAGCCAATCAATTGTCTTCACTTTGAAAACTTGTATACCTAAATACTCGTTGATTTAGAGGACCACACCAAGATGATGGTCCCACGCGGTCCGAAATACGACTCTAGTTAATAGTTCCCGCTGGGGAATATTGCTTTTGGGCGCCGGCACTTCCATATACCTTTGATATATCCGCTCTTTTTCTTAGAAAGATGAGTTGTTCACCACCATTCCCGATACTGCGGCAGACATCATGGTGGCAATAAAGCCTGAGAACAAAGCCGAGCCAATGTTCTTTGCAATGTCTCCCGCTCTCTTGCCCTTACTAAGAGTGTTCAAAACACCCAATGTGATCCCCATAGAACCAAGGTTTGCAAACCCACAAAGAGCGTATGTGGCGATGAGTGTGCCTCTCGTTGACATCGCGTTATAGGGGGTATCGTTGATCAACATGGTGTAGGCAACATACTCGTTCTGTATAAACTTGTAGGCAATCAAGTTCGAGATCATGAGAATTTCGTCTCTAGGCACACCCAAGAGAAAAGTGGCAGGGTACAAAATGTACTTGAAGATCAATTCCAAGGTTAATCCGTCGATATTCCAGAATTTTCCGAACCACGTCAAAACACCATTACACAACGCCACAAGAGCAATGATGCACAAGCATTGAATCATCATTGTGGATGCAGTGATGAGGCCCAAATTTGCACCCTCAGAAAAGGCCTGCAAAACATTCTGGGATTGCTTGCTCTCCTCAAACTTTTCCGTGAGCCGTATGCTACCTTTAGTCGTGGAAATCTCGGTTTCAGGACACCGCAACTTGGAGACGGCGATCGAAGCAGGGATTGACATGACACAGGAGGACACCAAGACCTGCGGACTCAAACCCAAACCAATATAACCCACTAGAACAGCGCCGGAAATGGTGGCAAAACCAGAGGTCATGACCTGATGCAACTCGGCAATGGTCAAGTAGGGTAGAAAGTCTTTGATCAAAATTGCTGATTCACCAATTCCAAGAAATGGGGATGCCGACGCAGTGATGGACTCGGCACCGGATATCCGCAAACTCCAAAAGAAAAATTTGGCGAACTTGGAAACAAACCACTGAACTACGCCGTAGTAGTAAAAAATGTGAACAAAAGCAACAAAAAAGGCAACGCCAGGCAACACGGTGAAAAAGAACATACCTAACTCAGAAACATCGGAATTGGTTAAAAAAGCCACACCTTTTTTAGCGAAGCCCAACAACTCTCTTGCCAAGGTGGAGATGAAGTTGAAAATATCGTACCCGCATTTGGTGCGTAATACAAAGAGAGAAATGACGTATTGCATCAATATACCACCAATCACTGCATTCCAGTTTACCTTCGCTTTGTTTCTTGAGGTAAGGAACAAGCCCAAGATAGCGACAACAAGACCGAAAAACGAAATGGCCCTATCTTTCCTCTTTGAATATTCACTTTCTGGAGACACAAAGGTCCCAAGCAAGATTACAGACAGTGTGATGGTGCCACCCGCAAGCAATCTGTATATTCTTTTAGGAAGCAACTTGTTGTAGATGATATCGCAGATATGGTTCCATCCAATACTGGCGACACCAAGGGCTTGCTTTAAGATTCGGGTGTGCCACGAAATCAAACGCACCATGATCATTCCCCAGAAAACGGTAGGGATCAACCACTGTGACCTGTGGTTTTTTTGAATGATGATAGAAAGCCACCAAGACGTAAAAAAAGTGCCAACGAGAACATGAATTGCGGTCTTGTACCATGGGTACCGGAGCTTTACCTTATCCCACCGTCCTAATTTTTTAGCAGCGTCCACCTCGTGTTCAGAGTCTGGAACGTCCTCGGAAGTAAACTTCTTGGAGTCTATTTTCTCACCAATCTCTGCTTCTAACGATAGAGAGCTTCTTTTGATTTCAATTGGCTCAGACATGTTGCGAAAATGGCCTTTGGAAGACGTTTCAAGCCGCTGGAAGCTGTATCTAAAGGAGCCGGCAACAGATGAAAGAAGAAACTTTAGGTCATTTCCCAAACCCCCCACATATGATGTGAATCCTGGTATAAACACCAAGAAGAAACAAAAGAAATTTAAAGCCGTATGTGTTTTTACATACAGGCCGTTTCGCCATGCACTCTGCCGCCGGAATACACTGAAGCCTCCTGCAAACACCATGTTCTCGCACGGCATCAAACAGCGAACGGCGTTGAGGCGTCGCCGTGCGCAGCTAGTGTGGGGATCCAAATTTTGCTCCAGGCATTTCTGAGAAGGTTCAATTGGAGTTTGATATGAAAATATAAATGAAAATGATTGCTCAAATTCCCAAACTCTCAAGATACTTAGACTGGCAATGAGTTTATAGAAAGATAACACTTTCTGACAAGTTATTCCCACAAGAAAGCTGTAAGCTAGATACGCCGGTATTGTGCAGTACTTGGATGTTGTCTGGTAAATGTTTTTTCCAGACTGTCGTTGACGTGCGGCTGTCCTGAGTGCAATGGGGCTTTGAGGGGTAATCCATCACTACGCGCAATTTTGAAACACGCAATGATGCAACGAAACAGGCCAAGCTTTTTTAGACGGCCATTAGAGAAGGCAAATAAAATGAGATATTTCGAATTTCTCATTATTTGGTAGGAGTTTAGACCGAGAGCTAGACTACTCATCCTCTTTCTCTGTCCCGTACTTGTCATGGCTTTCCTGCAACGCCCGCGAGTCGATGCCATTGCTAATTCCCATTAGAGTCTTCATAACTGCCTCAGTCCCGCCTATGAATGGTCGAATCACAATTACTGGCGAATTCTTTGCTAAAGAAATGACCTGCTCCTGTAATGTGTCTGCATTCTTTAATTCACGATTAAGCTCACCAAGTTTTTTCCGCGAGCCTTTCAAATTGTGTTTCATCGCTTTCACTGCCAATTTTAAGCCTTCTTTGGCATTTGCTGGCTGGCTGGAGTACAAGCTGGTAATTTTTCTTTCGGAATCCTCGGACAAGTAATCTTCGGAATCGTCTTCCTCACTTTCACCATCAAACACTAATATCGATGATTGCAATTTTCCCATTTCGGGTTCCAGGTCTTCCTCATCAATTGCGGAATGAATGTATTGAATTGGCTTCAGATACTGCTCGGGGTCATGAATGATTGAATTTCTAAGCATCTGGGAAGATTCAAGTAAATTTGCACGCTTGTCCGATTTGAGCTTTATCGGCTTGAGTCTTTGATTTGAAGACTTTCTCAAGGGGCCTCGTGCCAAAGCGCCCTCTCCACCGAAGTATTCCTCCAGATTTTCTAGCGCAACTTGAGCGCCGGATGCAAGCTTCACCCCGAACTTCAAAAGCTCATTGGCAGTGACTTTTGCAAATGAAACCGAGCCTTTTTGTAATCCGTAAAGCACTCTGCCATCACGTTTATATTCCTTGATGGGAAGGCTAATAAGATCTCTAACACCGTTACCCACATTGAGAAAAGATTTCACTGGCGGAATACCAGAAAGTAGACCAGATAGCTGACACTTCTGAATGTAAGGTCCGTAAATTTGCGCGAGGCCCTTGCCAAGCTTTGGAAACCCATGTGCTCCATAAACAACTGCTCTTTTCAATTTCAAGTCCGACCCATCTAGAATGAATAAGTTGGCTAGTTCTGCGTTATTGCCGGAACGTATTCCCGCATAATCAATTGATTTGGGCTTGTAATCGAATTTCACATGCACCGGATCAATTGTGAGTTTTTGAAAAAATGGAGTTTCGTCGACAGGAAGAGCAAATCTCGAGTCCCGGAAGCCAAAATATCGAGTAACGAAACCGAGAGTGTCTTGGTCGATAAATAACCTGAGCGGAAGAACTTTTAGATCAACAATGGTCTCAGCAAACAACATCCTTGAGTCTGGTCGCACACTGGTGATACGTAGTTCAAGCATGCTTTTTCCTATTTCACGTTCCCCAAGTGCATTGAGGTAAGTCAACATTGTGTTCCATGTAGATGATTGCACGTTGTCGGTGACATCGATAGAGTCCAACTCAACTTCAAGACTGTTCATTACTTTGGACTGGGATACATGTTTCAGCAGTTTATCGCCACATAATGTGTTGTCGAAGTTTTTAGCCTTCACGTTTATATTTTGAACCTCAGCAGATACTTTATGCCTTTGAGATCTTTTTAGCTTGAGATCCTTAAAGTTTTTATCAACTTTCACGTTCGTGTGAGCTCCGTTTTCTGGCTTTGCAGAAATGTTATCGCCTCTAACTTGAGCGTTAATAATCTCAACAAGATCAGATGTTCCCATAGTTTTGTCAGTCTCTATGTGTATTGATTGGAATAGAGTTTGTTTTAACATAAACTCTTGCAGTTCCTGAATGTTCTTGTTTTCCTCAGAATGATTGTGCCGAGTTGACTTTGATTCATATTCGCCTTCTATATCAGATGAGCCCCGTCTATTGTTTAGCTCTTTCTCGAACATATCTGAGGCTATGTCACGAGATTGCTTTTCCAACTCTTTTACAGCACTTTTGATAGATTTTCTTGTTAACTTCCAATCATATCCATCGTGCAAATATATGTTGAGCAGCTTAACATTCAAAAACATGAGAAATGGTAGCACAGATACGCGTGGCGCGTATTCTTTTTCGATGAAATGAGTGTCAACAACCTGAAGAGGTGAGCAATTCTTTGAAGTGCTAAAGGGACTGTTTATATCCATATCACTCAAGGTTTTGAGGATATTCTCAGTTGAATGATGTTCGCTATAATTTTCATCAATAACGAAAAAGTCATCATTGTCTGATCGAGTGCTAATTTTTTTTTCAGCTTCCGAAGACGTTTTCAATTTGTTTAATTGAACTTCTTCAAAGATAGTTGTTGGCATCAAAAAATCTGTTTCGACACGGGTGCGATACTTTTCATTGTCTTTAAATACGACTGGCTCTTTAAGGTCACTTACTACTTGCAATAGAGTGTGAGTAGAATCAGCGCATGCTGCAAGACATACTTGGTCAATGTTGATCTTGAGCCCAACTTCAGAAGGCTCACTCGTGTCATTCGTTTGCTGAAATTTAGTATCGAAGCTGTCTTTTTCAATTGAAATCCCTACATGTATGAGATTGATAGACCCAATATCGATGTAACCGACGTCAATGAAGGCTGAATATATGGTGGACTTTGGATGGTTTGTTTGCTGTGGGAGACTGGTCATTTTGTCGATCAAGAGCATTCTTAAATCTCGTATCGAGCTTTTCATCGAGAACTGCTCTTTTTTTATTGAGATATCCAGACTACCATTGATGCCCGTCACGCAAAGTTGGCTTTGAAGTCTTCCTGGTATCATGCCAACGGCAAAATCGTGAAACGTTATGCGTATATGCGTTTCACTGTCAATTCTGGCATTTTCTGTCGCATTATTCGGAGGAGGGGATTTCTGGTTCGAACTTGCTCTTAATAATTTGACCCAGTTGACATGATAATTGACGAGAAATCCACGCCAGACCATCTCAAATGCAAGTCTTTCAATTCCCTTTTGCCGGAACTGTATCATAGGAAATTGATTTGAACAGATTGGACGACTCAAGAAAGCCTCTTCATTCGAAGTTCGCTCTATTAAAAGAGAGCTGACATGACCCAGGACTCCAGTATTGGAATGAAGTAGTTCAACTCCGTCAGCTTGAAGTGATAACCCACCAAACATTTCCGAAATGTCAGTAAGAACAAAATGTATCAGGTTGAGGCTTATTTTTAGGGATAAAGTTGAACTTTGCACGTCACCAAACATAATTTGCGTGTTGTTCATTCGTCTGTACCTGTTTTGCTGCGAGTAGACTGAACTGATGACGTTTCCTGCTTTGAAAAGATGTGATTTCTCAGAACCAAACTCATCAGTGAATGCAGCTTTGAAGGAATTTACGCTATCTGCATTTTTAAGAATGACCAAAAACTCTTTTGTATCGTCCAAAATACAAGAGAGCATCTCGCGTGTCATCGTTCCATTCATGCTACCCACTGAGATGGATATTGATGTTTTGAAGAAATTTTTTTTTGGAGCAGAGCTGCTGACAGAAAAGTGATAGGATTCGAACTTCTGTATCGAAAAGTGCCCGAGAATATCCATAATATTCAAAATTTGTGTTTTGGTCTTGTTTTTAAGAAGGTCAACACTTATTCGAGGAATTAAGATGTGATCCATTTTTTTATTGTAAGAAATGGGGAGTACCAGTAATTTAAGCATGCTGAAAGCTGAGAGAGCTAATTTTGCCTCAATAGATGAAGTTTGTAGCACAATTTGACTGGAGATTTGTGTGTCAGTTCGAGATTTAGGGATTGCGGCCAGCCGTGGACCCAGTATTTCTTCAAATTGTTGGATATTTCTCCGTAGTATACTCAAGGTTTTGTTGACAGCCAGTAAACATTGAACAAAATTGAGAATATATTTCAAAGATTGGGCGTCAAGTTCAAATGTTCCGGGTTTCGAGACTAAAATAGTAAGCTCAGTTTTTAAAGGCTCACTATTGTTTGAACCCACAGAGTATTCAAACCTGATATCGGCTTTTTTGGGCTTTGCCGAAGATTCAGAATTAATATTTTCTTGTTGTGATGGAGAAGTAGACTTTGGCTTATCTTGATCACTGAATCGAAAGACATGGCTTTTTTCACCCTTATTGAATCTTAATATTTCAAATGTCTCCAACCCCCCGTAAAATAAGTTCTCGTTCTTGAACCTCACTGAGAAGTTTGCAAACACCACATTGACTTCATTTTCAAATGATTCAAATGTACCTTGTTTGTTTAACGCAGATGTGAGGCTGATATCAAAGCTCTTTACATGGAAACTTACCAATAGACTCAGACCTGTGTCTTCACCTGCAAAGCTTGCACCAGGAGCTGGGTCATTCTGGTGGCAATTCAGGACCCTTCCAGTAGACTTTTCAAAAGAATTACGCTTCTTGAGTTGGTGAATACTGAGCTTGAGAAGCTTTGAGAGACTGGCTAAGATCACAGACAGTGTTGGTAGAAGCGGAACAGCGGCAACCTTTATATCTTGAATATCGATTCGCAAGTTTGATAGTGGAGATACATTTTCAAACAGGATATTGGCGCAATCAATGTGGAACAAGCATACCAAGTCAGACGAGTCTTCAGCTGCTGGTGAGGGGTTTTCAGCTGATTTGACAAAGCTTTGTGAGGCAGCACTCATGTATATAGAGCTTGCCTCGTCGTGCGTGAATATCATGCTATCCATCAAAGACTCTTCTGCATGCTCATTCTCGTCACTTTCATTGCTCTCGTCACTTTCGTCGGATTCCTCGCCTTCGGCACCAGACTGTGAATGGTCAGGGTCACCGCAAGGGAAGGTTCCAGAAGTTTCGCAACCGCTGCTCGCCTTTGCGTCAGATTCGAAGCCGCTGGTTCTGCCCCTCATCCCAGCCTCTGAGAACGGTGTATCAGCGAAAACCGCGATGCCCTTAACACTTACAATTTTCGAGCCAGTCTTGTAGGAGAACACAATCTCGTCGATTTTTATGACAAGGTCCGCGGGCTCAATGACGATCTTAACGGTAATGTTTGTGACACGTACCTGGAGTTTCAGAAGTGCGATGTCGATTGCCTTTGACATGACCCCACTCAAGGACGAAGGGCGTTTCAAAGGGTCTGCCGAAGCTGCAGCAGGATCGCAGGCAGCAGGCATACTGCCCGGGAACATGGGCAGATTTGTGGCGGGAGGTGGAATGGTGTCTGCACCAGGCACAGAAACGGGTGTTGTGTCGCCCAAATTCGAGACGGAGATGTCGGGCGAGACAGCGGCGTCAAGCAAAATTGTCTGTGTCAAGTCGGCAGAGCTTTGCGCCAACAGCGCGTGTGCGTTTTCGATATCCTGGCGCAAGCTGTCGATGCTTGGCGCCACAACCAAGTCGACGCCGCAGATTTCTAGATGCGCTCCCTCCTTCACACTTCCCTTGAGCGCCACGCTGCGAAGGAGCCCGTGGCGGAGCCGGAGCCCGGGGATCTGCGTGATTTTGTCCGGATCGATCGCCACATCACGGAGATGGATATTGTTGAATGAGACCTCCTCCAAGTTCGGGAGCTCGATGCCGGAGAAGAGCGAGAGCTGCTGCAAGATGTAGAGAAAGACCCGCTTTTGGATATTCTGCGGGATCCAGTTCAGGTACATGCTGGGTGGGAAGCGGGGAGTATACTGGGAGCCAGGCGGGTGTATGCGGGGGTGTGTTTGGGAGGCAGTCAAAACCCGTGCAAAGAGACGGAAGCAGACTGCTCAAACGAGCACTAGGTGAGCACAGGCCAGGAAAGTCTGTTTACGATAACAGAAGCCGGGCTGAGGTATTGCAGGGGTTTTTGTTTTCTTCTAACCTGGCCAAATTCTCGAGTGATGGTATGTAGCGTGTGCGCCCTAGACCCGCGCGTAAATGCTGGACCAGAATCTGTGAGCGAACAGAACAGGAGGGTTTCCGAACCACGGGGCCACAGGAGATAATGGGACAGTGTTTGCGTATCGTGGCCCACAAAAACCAGGAAAATGCTTCTGAGCCGCTGAAACCTTTTTTTCTTTTTCTTTTTTTTTTATAGTTGCGCGGTTCTCCAGCTACGTGACGCTATGGTTTGCTGATTGTGGCACCATATAAATCAGCACCGAGTGCGTGCCACGATTAGATAAGAACGACTAGACAGCTACGTGCAGGCCATCTGCTTGGGTGCAAGGTGGCGAGCGAAGCGACATTGCAACACCAAAAAAAAGCCCAATACATCACCGTATTTGGTCACAGAATTAGGCCCCGTATAGACCGGATGCCTCATGCCATGCCTTTGTTCTGCCTAAAGTCTTGTTTGTAGGCGAAAGCGCTATTTTTTTTATTTTTTTTTGGCATAAGCGGTGGTCATTCAGAGACAAAGAAACCACGATTCTACACCACAGCTAAGGAAGCATCTTCCGGTAGCAAAACCACTACGCGGGCGTGACTTTATGGACCCAAGTTGATCATTTTAAACGGTTGAGAAAAGAATCTTTTTCTTTGGGAGTAGCAAAGACACCAAGGGGGCGAAATGGTGACTTCAGCATCTCCCAGCTACTGCTTGCCTCTTCTGGCTCTGTCATCCAATTCAAGCACCCGTTCGCCATACTGCACGGCTTTAGTCTCCGGCAAGTCTCTGGTCTTGTCGCCCTGTCCAAAAGTCGCAAATGCCGAGATGACTATTTCTTCACACGTACCCTCCGCAGCATTGAATGCAGTCAAGGCATGCGTAGGATTTTTGGCTTTCGTCTGTTCTAGCGTCGGCCTCCTTGCACGTGCATGCTTCCTTAGTCTTGTTCACCAAAACACCGTCGTTCATGATGTGGATTTGCTCTCTGGATAAGCCCCTCGCCCGATTTTCGAGCAGCGTGACACCTCTATGTATTGGCGCCCGGCTCCGGGCTTTGCTACTCTTCCGAAAAGGGAAGTTTGGCCGCCTGGCGAGACCCCAACAATGTCGTTGAACTTGCTTTGCATGCCGTGGCGTTTGAAGGAATTCCAAGTCCATGAGATTCTTTCTGTTTTTTTTTTTTCTTGTTGTCTCCTCACTTTTTCTCTTTTAATAAAATTAAAAAAGCCCAGATTTGGAACTCTAGAGTGATGACTACACTTATAACAGGCGATATTTGAAGCGTTCCCCTTTTCTACATGCGCAACTATGAAAATCACCCCTCTCAGAAAAAGGTGCACTATATCTATGCGGCCAGTACCAGACCGCAATTGGGATTCTTCCAAACAAAGCGCTTGAATTGTACCATGCACACAGCCGAGTGAGTGGCGAAAAATCAGGTGTGAATGCTTACTTGATAAACAGATCGTATCGAAAGACCCCATTCTTCAGCACGCCTGAATTTCTGCCCGGACTCCCAATTTTAACACATTTGCAGTACGAGTGGACTTCATGCAAACTACAAAACGGGGTCGCTTATCGATACATTACGTGCCCTGGGTGTGCATCAGGAGGCGTATATGTAGAGAAATAGCAGTCCTGCCCACAATTTGCTGGTGACGTCAACCTGGACTCGGCCAACATTCCCGTGTACTCCTTCGTCCCACAATGCTACGCCTTTTCCATTGATGTTTTCTGTATTCCACCTATGATAATAATAAGAAAAATAATAAGAAAAATAATTCTATAGCTCCTACTTGCTCTCGGATGACTTGGACTCGGCTGGCTCGGACGACGTTTTGTCGGCATGGTCCTTTTGGTACTCGGAGTAAGCAGCAGAGGCTTTGTCGGTGTATGAGCCCTCCGTAGTAGAAAAGGTCTTGTATGCCTCCTGTGCGTCTTTCTGCATCTCGCTGTAGTCGATCTTTCCGTCTTCGCCTGCAAGAGCCTCCTTGCCTTTGTTAATCAAACTGCCGAAATCCATTGTTTGAAAATTTTGAGGAAAATTTATCGTGGCCGAAAAGAGAAGACGCGCTCGTATTTATACTCGGCTTACGCTGCCCCTGGTTGTGGAATCCTCTCCCACATTATATACAGGAGAATGTTCTATGGATGACGTCATGAACACATCTGCGCCCCTTTTTGGAAGTTATACCAATCAGAATTGAGCTGAAAATGCCCCAATCAGATTATAGATCCTAGTACTGTAAGGTTTGTCGTTTCTGGGGATTTTGAATGGAATCCAACATGATTTGTGAATTTGAGATAGGCTCAGACACCATCTCGACACTTGAGGGGTTTCAAGCACCCAGGAGACAAGGATAATGTGAGCACGAATGAATTCAGAATACCTATATATACACACCTTCACACACCTAGAGTTTTAATTTCTCCAAAATGGCGATTGTTTGCTCGTAGCCCTCCACCTCAGCCTTGAAGTTCTCAGCTCTCTTGAATGCGGCCTCCTTTGCCTCCGGCTTTGTCTTGTCGGTGAATTTGCTGATAGAGTCCTTCAACTTGCTTTGCAACTCTTGCGTGTTGCCCAACTTCTTGCTGACCTTGCTGATCTCTGCGTCAATATCAATCTGCCCTTTGACCATCACGTGGACGTTTGTGTTGGCGCTAACACCGTTCAAGGCGCAGCCACTAGGCACTTCTGCGTTGGCTTCAAGAACATCGATTTTTTCCACACCTTTGATTAACGACACAATGGAGTCTTTTTGATCTTTGCAAATGCTTCTCACCATCTCGTCGCTAGTCTCAACATAGACTTTTCCGTTCTTTAAAATGTTGTACTGAGATAACAAGGAACGAGCACCCTTGGTGATGTTCAATACCAACTCATAGGCTTCCAAAGAGGCGATATCATCGAAGTTCTCCTCGTAAACAGGGTATTCAGCCACAGTTATGGAAGGAGCGTTGTCGCCAGCTCTACGCGGTAATCTTTGCCACATTTCTTCGGTGACATATGGCATGAATGGGTGAATCAATCTCAATGCACCGTCAATACATGTGTACAATGTGTCCTGTGCAGACTTCTTCTGCTCAGGCGTGCCTTCCTGGATCAAAGCCTTCGAGTTCTCGATGTACACATCACACAAGTCGTACCAGAAGTTGTAGATAGCAGACGTCGCCTCAGAGAACTCCCGGCTTTCCAAATGAGAATTGGTGGCCCTGGAGGCTTCGGTCAACTTGTGCAAAATCCACTTTTCCACTAAGCTTTCGTTACCGGATCTGGCAGAGGAAACAGGGGGCACGTAGTCATCACCCAATCTGCCCAAGACGAACTTGGTAGCCTGGTAAATCTTGTTGCAGAATTTTCTGTATCCTTCCACTCTCAAGATGTCCAAGTTGATGTCTCTACCGCCCGTTGTATACGCGCACAAGGCAAATCTCATGGCATCAGTACCACATTCGGGAATCCCGTTAGGGTAAGACTGCTTCTGACCTGCGGCGGCCTTTTCAATCTCCTTTGGATCCAAGTTACCTGTCTTCAACTTTTCGTGCAAAGCATCCAAAGAGATACCAGAAATAACGTCCAAGGGATCAACAACATTGCCTAAAGACTTGGACATTTTTCTGCCCTGCGCATCTCTGACCAAGGAGTGGCAAAACACTTCCTTGAAGGGCACCTTGCCAGTCAATTTCAATGTCAACAAGATCATACGCGAGACCCAGAAGAACAAGATATCCCAGCCGGTCTCCAACATGGAAAGTGGAGCGAAAAGCTTCAAGTCCTCGGTGTTGTTTGGCCAGCCCAATGTGGAAATTGGCCACAAACCAGACGAGAACCAAGTGTCCAACACGTCTTCATCCTGCTCCAAGGTGAATTTCACGTCAGGGAACTTGGCGGTTGCTTTCTCCAAAGCCTCCTCGTAGGTTCTACCAGCAACCCAATAGTTGTTGTCCAAGCGATCGCCCTCCTGGTTGTCAACCACAACAAAGTACACCGGACATCTGTGGCCCCACCACAACTGCCTGGAAATACACCAGTCCTGGATGTTCTCCATCCAGTGAAAGTACTCCTTTTCGGAGGTCTTTGGCGAGATGGTGATTTCACCATTCTTGACGACCTTGATGGCCTCCTTGGCCATCTCATCCTGTCTGACCCACCACTGAGGTTTCAACAAAGGCTCGATGACGTCGCCGGATCTGGAACACGTGGGAATTGTCATTTCATTGTCTTTCTGGTCGACGTACAAGCCCAACTCCTTCAACTTCTCGATGACCATGGCTCTAGCCGTGAACCGCTTGATACCCAGCCACTCGGGCCCACAGTTCTCGTTCAACAAGCCGTCGTCGGTCAAGATGTTGATGAATTCCAAGCTGTGTCTCTTACCGGTGTTGTAATCGTTCTGGTCGTGCGCCGGCGTGATTTTGACGGCACCCGTACCGAAGTCCATGTCGACCGCCTCTGCGTCGGTGACAATCGGAATCTGGCGGTCCAAGAACGGGTGCTGGACACACTTGCCGTGCAAGTGAGTGTAACGTGGGTCCTTCGGGTGCACGGCGACACCGGTATCGCCAAACAAGGTTTCTGGTCTGGTGGTGGCGACGGTGATTTTCTCGTCGGAGCCCACGACACGGTACGAGTACAGGGTCAAGACACCAAACTCGATCTTCTCGTCGTAGTCCGGCACGGCAAGCAAGGTTCTGCCCGCGACGTTCTTGTTGTCGACCTCCAAGTTCGAGATGGCGGTGTTCAACTTCGTGGACCAGTTGACCAAGCGCAGCGCACGGTAGATGGTGCCGTCCTCGTGCAAGCGCACGAACGCCTCGGTGACCGCGGCGGAGAGATCCGGGTTCAACGTGAACGCCTCACGCAGCCAGTCGAACGACGCGCCGATGCGCTTGACCTGGTCCTTGATGCGCGCGTGGTAGTCCTCCTTCCACTCCCACACCTTCGCGACGAACTTCTCGCGGCCGTAGTCGTGGCGCGTCTTCTGCTCGGTCTTCCAGACCTGCTTCTCCACCACGGACTGCGTGGAGATGCCCGCGTGGTCAAAGCCGGGCAAGTAGAGCGTGGTCTTGCCCTTCATGCGGTTGTACCGGATCAAGCTGTCCTGGATGGCAAAGGTCAACGCGTGTCCAATGTGCAACGCGCCCGTCACGTTGGGCGGCGGCGCGGCTATGGTGAAGGCGCCCTGCGGCAAGAGCTGGCCCTCGGCCAAGCGCGGCTCGAAGAACTTCTGCTGCTCCCACCACGCGTACCACGAGCTTTCGACGTTTTTCGGGTTGTACGCCTTGAAGGCAGGGTCGTCCAAGGGCGCCATGGCCTTCTTCTCGCCGGGCTTCGTGGTGTCGGTCCACTCGGGCACCGGCTCTGCGGCAGGTTTCTTCTCTTTCTTGGGCTTGCTGGCGGCCGGCTTGGAAGCCGCGTCCGCCTGCTGCTTCTGCTGTTTCGCCAAGAACTTCGCCATTTTCTCCGCCTTCTTCTTCTCCTTCTCAATCTCCTTCGCCGTCTTCTCTTTCTTCACCTCGCCGGCGGCGGGCGCGGCGGGCGCGGCGGCTCGGGTCGCTTCTTCGGGTGCAGACATCGTGCTGGCAAACGTACGGATATGGGCCAGGGGGGTGCGGGGGAAAAGCGAAACTTTCAGAAGAATAAATCTGCAATTGGCCATGGCAGACCCAGCATGGAGCGAAAAAAAAACGACTCATACCTCGCAGAGAGGCACGGGTGTGTGTGTGTGAGTGCGCGCGCGCTCTCTCTCTGGTAAACTGGACTGGAGTCTTTCTTCCTGCTGTGGTTTAATTTTAATCTGCATGCACGCAATATGATTGAGAAATACCTGGTTCATTCTCATCCGTCTGAGGCAGGGCTCGCCACAGAGCTTGGTGTGATTCAAAGATCAGTCTCATTCTGTCTTTTTTTTAATAATGCTTGTAGCTTCATGGATCACATAAACCTGCCGTACGTTTTACTTCCAAAGAATTCTATTCCTTGCAGCCCCCATCCAAAAATGGTTTGCTTGACTATTCATTTTTTTTTTTTTGGATACTGAGGATTCTAGATCATTGGCATACTAGAGAATGGCTGTTTCTTCTTGTACCTCTACATCCAGCCTTATACTTCAAACATACGCCATCTGGCAATATATTATAGCCTTATTCTTCAATCAAATAAGTATACAGGCGTGATTGTATAGTTCCGGGCATGTCAACTGCCAAGATATCCGGAGCGCCGGCGCTCTTGGCATCGGCTGTTGATGATTTTGCGCTCCTCCTCTTGGGTCCTTGAACGTTGTCTGTACTGTTATCCTTCCCTTGGCTAAAGTGCGGCGAGGCTCGTCCATAGTGAGCAAAAGAATGAGGCCGGCTAGTATTTTGTTGACCGTTGTAGCTAGGAGACCGAAAAGTAATTTAAGTGGCCAACTGCATGGGATTTTCCCGTATGCTGAACTTGTGGCAGAACAAGCACTATGATATTGGAAAATGCATCCCTGAGGCACAGCCCTGGAGGGCCCGCTGTAATGCAAAGCAATGACCCAGTATGCCCTCATGCCTAAAGATTTCTACGCTTCAGAATCAAGCCAGCTTGGTCCAATTTTCCCAATAATTGCCAATCTGAAGAGCCTGGCGGGGTATATTGGGTCATTTCATTTGTGGCTTTTGAGGCGAATGTTTTCCAAAAGGTCAGGGCAAAAGTATGACACGTAGCAACAATTTAAGTATGGCCTTGCGACGGTCTATCTCCATGGATATGTTCCCAAATGAATGGCACTATAAACAGAGTACCTGGGTGTTCATCGCAAGCAAAAAAAAAAAAAAAAAAAATTGGACAGGCACGAATCCTGGTGTTGTAGTCTTTCCGCTTCCGCTGAGAGTTTCTATCTATTAAAGCGGATGCGAAGTGCACATTTACATCACTGATTCGAAACTGGGTGACCAAACAGAAGCTGTTTTGAAGAACAATCAAAACAACGGCTGAGTGTGTTGTTCTTTTAGAGATCTACAGGAAAGTAAGGGCATTAAGAGAACGGGGAGTTAGGTTATCTGTTCAGAAAGATGTACACCGTAAGACCCAATTGGATGCGTTGCAAAGAAGTAAGAATCAGGACCCAAGTATCTGGAACGGGCCACTACGCTGTGTGAGATAGGCAAGAAACATTTTGGTTCAGTTTGACAGGCTCGTGTGGTACAGACAATATAGAATCATCGCCTACAATTTTTTTTAACGAAGCTGCAAGTGAACCCCATCCGACATCCCGCCTGAAGTGTATTCGCATATTCCTGATTTGCTGCTGGCTTCCGAACTCAGAGGTGAGAGGAGTATCGGGCGGATTACATAAAGCGAGTTTTCAAATAGATCCCTGGCTGCGGTTTTATCCTGGAGAATTGTCGCGATGTGCTGACCGAAGAGTTATTGGTTTGAGATATTCGTGGTGTGCAGTGGGGGGAGGTTATAATGAAAATTCAGCGGCTCAGAGTGATTAATGAGAAACGCCAAAGAGCCTGTGTTCTGGGGCTTTCAGTTGAGAATCAGGCCGCTTTTTCAAGATAGCGCTTACCTGGGGATTGCAAGCCACACGAGACGCCACCAATATCCAGCAATACTTTGGTTCCAATGAATGCTGGCCGTGCACCAGGACCCCCAGTCAGCCAAAAATTAATGCCTCACGACGCGTGAGGCGAACCGAGCCCTGTTTCCCCAGCCCAGCTGTATCGAAGTGCCATTGCAGTGTCGAGCCCAAGCGGGGGCTCGGTGATAATCTGGCCATGGGAGCTGGATTCGTACTAGTGCTCGGCCATGTGGCCCTCAGTTTTCTGCCTCTTCATGGTCCCCCATTCGCCATGCGGCTCCAGGTCACGGGCGCGTTTCTCAGCCACAGGAGCCAACACTATCGTGTCCAAGGTATCGCGTTGTTTCTGCAGCTGCAAGCGGCTGACCATGGCCTTCGACATTCTGGCATCGGTGTTGCGGTTGACCAGGATGCTGTCGATCTGGTGGCTCATGCCCAAGCCGACCTCCTCGCCGAACCCATCCACCACCGACTGCTCCTGTTTCCCAAACAGCATCTTGTTCTGGGCCTTGCGGAGGTCCGACATCTGGAAGCGCTCCTTCATTTTGCGGAACCGCCGGCCGCCGCGCTTCTTCAGCTTCTGCTCCTTCGGCACCGGAAGGGCCTTGGTGGTTGCGAGTTCTGGTGGTGCAAGAAGCCGGTCGATCTTCAGCTCAATGTCCGCGCGGTACTTGCGGCCCATGGCACCGTCGGGAGAGCCGCGGGCGTGGTCTATTCTTGCGGCAAGAACCACCTTGGCCGAGATGATGCGGAGCGCCTGCTTCACAATTTCTGGCGGGAGCCCCACCACCAACGGGCAGTGGTAGAGGTAGCCCGTGGCCCGCACAAACGGCGCCGCCGCGGCCCTGCGCTGCGCCAGCAAGTCGCGCACGCCCAACGAGGCGAGGTTGCATGCGGGCGTCTGTGCGAGTTGGTGGAGCGAGCCGGTGCTGATCAAGAGCTGCGACGCGGCCACGGGTCCTACGACCAGCGCCACGTTCGGCGCGTACTTCAGGAGCTTGCCCGCGACAAAGCGCGAGATCTCGCCGACGAAGCTGCTGAGCTCGACGCATGCCTCGCACGCCTCGCGGATGCTCTGCATATCTGGCGAACTGAGCTCGAAAGCCAGCAGGAACTGCTGGAGCGCGGCCATCACGATGGTGAGCACGCGCTCGCTCGACACGATCTGCCGGAGCTGCGGCTCGTGGCTGCGGATGCCAAGAAGGTCCTGGCCAATCTCAAGCACAATGCGGCAGTAGTCGACCGGGCTGGCCACAAGCTGCTCCAACTCGGAAAACACCACCTTGTACCGGAGCGCCACGTACCGGTGCAACATCCGGATTTCCTCCTGGATCAATGCAGGCAAGTCGCTCAAGTCCGCAAGGAAACGGTGCTCGGCGCTCATGCCCCGCTGGTCGTGGATGCTGGCCACGAGATCCATGTACTCGGTTTCAAACTGGTCTGCGTGCTTCTCGAGCTCTGCGCGGATCTCGGGAATGAGCCGCTGCACCTGCGAGAGCTCCGACGCAGGAATGTTCGCCGAAACGTCCACCTGCTGCAATCGCCGCTCCACACTAACGCCCGGGGACTGCAAGAGCAAGTCGTGGAGGGTCTGTGGGCGTGTTTCTGGGCGTGTCTGGGCGCTGGGGCCGTGGCGGGCCGCGGGCACCGCAGGAATCGAAGGCTCCGCGTTCGCGGCTGCGTCCAGCTCCTCTGCGTCGCTCCAAAAGTCCTCTCTCAACGCATTTTCGTAGTCCATGAGGGGGGCACAGAGTGCTAAAGAGGAGAAGATGGCGCGAGGTTAACGTTCGTTGCGCGCGGCACGTGACATGCACGTGACTCGGGTTGGCGATGGCGCCTCGTGGGCTTCTCTCAAAAGCCCTTCGCTGCTTCCAGGAAACGCATTGATCTTTGTTCGAGACACTCAACCCAAGATAGGAACAGAAAATATAAAAAAAAAAGACAAAAAAGCAGCAGTCGTCATGAGCAGTCCTTTTAGTGTCTCGCCCGGAGGTCTCACCGAAGTCGACGGGCTGGCCAGGCTCACCGCAGGCAGCACCACGGTAATGGTGTCTGTATCAGGGCCCATCGAGCCGAAGATCCGCCAGGAGTTGCCCACGCAGGCCAGCTTGGAGTTGATTGTGCGCCCCAGCAGAGGCGTGTCGACCACCCGCGAAAAGAGCTTGGAAGACTTGTTGCGTGGCGTGCTCCAGCTGGTGATTGTGCGGTACAAGTATCCGAGGCAGCTCATCCAGATCGTGGTGCAGTTCTTGGCCACCGACGCCGACGTGAACGGGAGCGTTGCCGTCGCGGGGACCTCCGCCACGTCCGGCGCCGTGTTCACGTCGAACGAGCTCAGCGCTGCCCTCAACTGCGCCTACTTTGCGCTCATCGACGCCAACATTGCGCTCTACAACTCGTTTGCCCTGGCGTCGCTTGCTGTGGACTCGGCGGGGCAAATCTCCATGAACCCGTCGCTAAAGGCATTGCAAACCTCGCGGAGTCACCACGTCGTGTGCTTCGACGTCCGGGAAAAAAAGGCACTGAAGATCCTATTGGTCGAGAGCAACGGCGCTTTTGACGACGACACCCTCGTTGCCGCCGTGGAGCGTGCTAGTGAGCACTGCGAGATGGTGCATGCAGAGGCACAAAGACCGTTTGTGCAAAGCATGGTGGCGCAAGACTTTGTGTGGGCTTCTTAGTCTTGGCATCTCGAGATTAGCCCCACCCCAATAGACGGCAACAGCGTGCCTCGGTTGAGATGGCGTGCGCCGGGCAAGGAACCAACGGCATCGGCGCTGTGCCGAGGCGGCTGCCCCACCACCGCCGGCTACAACGTGTGGCTGCGTGATGCCTTCGACCAGCTTTGTTTCGGGGCGAACCTGTGCTTCAGTGTGATTGACGAAGAATGGCTGAGGACATATGGAACTGGCCAACCCTGCACCTGCGGGTCGAACAGATTTTAGCGTCGCCGGTACCACGCCTACATGCTGCTGGGGCATCGGCCCTACCTACATATATGAGGGTTTTCCCCAGTCCGTGTACCATAAAAGTTCTCGTTATTCGAACATGCATTAATACAGATATCGCTTTTTGGACCTTCATCTCCTTGGGCCTGAGGAAAGACCGTGGTAAGAGTGGCTGATGCTTGTCACAGTAGAGTACCAGATCAGACTTTTCCCTGGAGTGGCTCGGGAATGGGACATGTATGACCGCGTACATTAGATTGCACCTTTCCACCTCTAAAGCCCCATGTGGCTTTGTATCAAAGTGCGTTTTGCTTTCTGAGGTACAAGACCAGGCATGACCTGCCACCATTCACAATGCTTGGAAAAGACTCTAGGACACCAGCCATACATATATATATATATATATATATACAGTCTGTGTGGGTTTTGGTATATCCCGCAAATCATTTGAGTCCACGGAGACGTCCCAGTTAGAGGTAGTCTAGAAATCAGGCTCGTGAGCTCACTACTGAAGATTGCATATTGAGTACGTAACAAAACTAGTTTCAAAAATCACGCATAATGAATCAGACGTCTTGAGCAGCATGCTGGACGAGAGTACATGAGCAGAATGCTGGGATGCCAGCAGTGGAGAGACTATTTATTTGATTGAGCTCACTTCATCAAGAATTTTGTGATTTGTAATTGTAATTGTACTAGTCATGGATTGCGGCAATCACAATGGAAATAGGTCCTCCTGGATCTCAAATCTCACATCATGCGCTAGCTGCCTCTATGGACAGCCCTTGTCTATGATATGCTTTGAAACATACAGCCAGCAATCAAGGTCCACTGGGAAGCGCACCAAGCAGCAGATGTCTAATGGTCAAAGCACGCCCGCTAGTAGAGCGTGGCCAATGGATCCAACAGGGTGCCCCCGAAAGGCAGTTTGCGAAGCGATTGGCCGCCGGCACTCAAGAGGTTAATTTCGCCACCCAGGAACTTATTGTTTGGATTCGACTTGTGTTTGAAGGTGAAGCCGATGAAATTCTGGTGGTTGGCCAGCCTGCGGCCATTCCGCAGGCCATCCAAGAGCGTCTCGTTTTGCTCCTGGCGTGCAAACACGTCCTTGTATTTCATCATGCTCTCCTCATCCTCGAAGTCGTCGAAGTAGCCCGCATCCTCCTCGTTGTCCAACTGCGGGGTGAACGGTGGCGCGCGCAGCCTCAAGTTTTCCCAATCAGAAACATCGCTGAAGTACGGCTGCGCCTGCACCTGCTTGAAGTTGCGCAATCTGGCGGAGGGCGAAGCTATGAGGCGGATGATGAGCTGCCAGGTGCGGTCGCTGAACACGAAGCGGCCGTCGCGGGTCTGGGGCCTGCGCAACGCGGTCTTCCAGTTCTTTAAGTTGTAGTAGGTTTCGTCTTGCTTCAGCCCCAGGAAAGGCGGGTATCCGCAGAGCGCCTCGAAAAGCATGCACCCCAATGACCAGTAGTCGATGGTGTAATTGTAGTTTTTGCCCTCCAAGACTTCGAGCGCCATGTAGTCCGGCGAGCCGACGATCGAATTGGCGAGGTTGTGGTGGCCCTGCAGCTGCTTGAAGAGCTGCTGGCGCTCGTACATCAGCTTCGAGGGCACCTGGTAGTGGTCGCGGTCCTCCAAGCTGGCCAACTTGACACGCATGGACTCGATGCGGTCGTTGGAGACTGTGCCCGCAGCCAAGCCGAAGTCGGTGAGCTTTATGTGCCCCTTGGAGTCGATCAAGAAGTTTTCCGGCTTCAAGTCGCGGTGTGTGAAGCCCAAGTAGTGCAAGGAGTCGACGGCCGCAAACATCTCGGCGATGTAGAAGCGCGCGTGGGGCGGCACGAGGTAGCCGGTGTTGTTGAGAAGCGTGCGGAAGTCACCGCCGGGCACGAACTCCATGGCGAGGTAGACCTTCTCCGGGTCCTGGAACGCGTAGAGCAACTTGACGAGCCACTCGGAGCGCGTGTTCGTGAGGATGTCGCGTTCCGTGAGCACGTGGCGCGTCTCGTCGAGCTTGACGAGCAACTTCTTGTTCAAGATCTTGAGCGCACACACCTCGCGCGTGTCCTTCTTGCGCGCGAGGAACACCTGGCCGTAGCCGCCCTGGCCGACCTGGGTGATCATCTCGAAGTCGCGGTGCTTCGGTTTCAAGCGCCGCTTGCGCAAAAACGCCCGCTCACGACCCACATAGTTCTTCCACTCGAGCTGCTGCCGGCGTGGATCGGCCAGGTACTGCGGGTCTGAGGCCAACCGCTGCTCGACCGCGCGCGCCCGCTCGTGCCGCAGGATGACGTAGTCAAACATGTCGCAGTAGTAGTCCAAGAAGTAGAGCTGGGCGACGGACGTGAGCCGTTTCGTCTTGGCGGTGTTGGCGCGCTGCTGGAAGTCCGCGGGCAACAACGCGTTGCGTGGCTGGAGCTGCGAGATGTCGTTGTGCAACTTCACGTTCTGCGGCTGCACTAAAGAGCGGTGTTGTTTGTGGAGTGGCGACGTGTGGAGCACCGATTTTGTGGGCGAGTTTGCGGGCGTCACGTTCTCCTTTTCGGCGCCGGCCTTGCACGGCGGCAGCCTGCACGGCGTGTCGATATCCATCATATTCAGCGAGAACGACACGTTCTCCAACAGCTGTGAGATGTCGGCGACGCCTACATCGTTTTTGCGGGGCGACCTAAAGAACGCCATGGCTTGTGATGGGGTGGAGACGGGAGGGTCCGTGAAGCAGAGGCCTGGATCGCGCTGGGAGCTCTGGGGAAGGACTTCGGGAAGGTCGTTTGAAGGACTTCAGAACTGGCTCTGGAAGGTTTCTGGAAGGTTTCTGGAAAGTTTCCGGAAAAGGCTCTTGGCAGACAACTGTGAGTGTCTGTGGGAGCAAGTGTTGCGAGAAGAAGGGCCAGGTGCGGGGACCATGAATAACAAGACCGCAAGGAAACAAACACACGAAGAAACAGGCGCAACGGGAATGATGGATTCGGGGCCCGTATTTACAAGCCGGCCGCTTTGGGCAAATGACGTGCACCATGCAGGCAGGGCGGGCAAAGCCGCGGCGCGTTGCTCGGGGTCTCGTGGAACTGGCCCGCGCCTGGCGGCGCTCCGGTTGCTCCAGGCAACGGTTCAATCACGTGAGGGCGGTGGGCTCTTTTCGGGAACATGGCCGGCGTATTCTTCTTCCTTGTTGTTGTAGAGCCCCGAAAGTTATTTTTCTTATTTATTTTTCTTCCACACGGTGCCGATCTCGCTGGAGCTTCTTGGCCAGAGCCACTTGCCGAATGCACCTGGTCCCCGTATGATGCGTGGGTCTAGGAAAGGCGACACCCGCAATATGATGGCTGTGCAGGGAGGCAACCCGCCTGGGGCTGGTCCATCAGTTTGCACGCAGCCTATGGCGGCTGCAAACCGGGCATAGCCACGCCGAAACGTGCAGTTTCGTGGCATGGGTCTCTGCAGACATTGCTTCATATGCCTTGGGCCCACTGCGCCCGTCGCCACACTAGGAAAAAGGATGACAGGCAGGTGTGTCTGTCGGCTTTGCTCTTGCTGGAGCTTTTCTTGCGTGCTTTGTTTTTTTTTTTTTTTTTCTTTTCGAGTAGAATACGAACCACGTCAGTATGCAACGCAACGTGCTCTGGGAGCTGGCACCCGGGATCGCGATTGCCTCTGGGCTGCTGCCAGATTCACAACTTCAATTCATGTCCTGTTCGATGGAAAGACCCTTGTATTCGCGGGTCCAGAAACCGGCGCAGATGCTCAATCAGGACCCGCGGGCAAGAACGACATGGTCGTTTGCGGCAGACGTTCAGTGCGGCCCCAAATGGGTCCCGGACCCTTTCACGCCGTACTCACAATCGGGCCCGCTTGCTGGTCGAACATTGGCTAGTGTAGAGGTGCAATCGAAGACAGCCGGGGCCTGCGAGGCCCGCAAGCTCGAGCCTGCCGCTGAGTGTTGCAAGAACGCAGGCCCCGCGGGCGTGGCGGAGGCAAGAACGATCCTTGGGGTCAGTGGATGCGCCCTGGCACCAGGGCCGTGCCTCTACAAGGGCATTTTGTGCATGGCCAATGGCCCACCCAATGGCCCGGGCCATGGTCGAGGGTGGCGCCCGGCCCACCTTGGCGTTCTAGGGTTATACGTGATACGTGGTCCGGGTGGCTAGGTGCGTTGACAGCGGAAAGGAGAAGTGGCCCTCCCGGTGTCTTCCTAGCAAGTGTTAGACAGCACCCCGAGCAAGCCGGGCGCAACAACAAGATGGGGGGGGGCCCGGCCATGGCCATTAATGGATTTCCACACGCCAATATGCTTCTTTGGCTTTTGGCTTTTGGCTTCTTCCCACAAGACTTTGCCACCACTGAGAAGGTGGGGCCAGCCGCCGCCTCCCCACAGCGGCTCTCGGTCGGATGGAGTGCTCGCAATAGCCGCAACCTAAACTCTAATTGAAAAAGAGGGGGCTGCCTGTACCAACGGGTGCTCGCACACGGACCGGGCACTAGTCTGTCGCCGCGGCCGACCCCACTGGATCCACTGGGTGCCGTGCCTGAATGCTAAAAAACACTCGTAAACTTTTTTTTGGGGGGGAACACCAGCATCGCCAAGCACCGGGTTGCACCCACCACAATAGCCCCGGTGCCGTCCCGCTATCAGGGGAGGCACAACCCGCAACTGGGGGTATGAAGAAGAACATGAATACATACATACATACATATATATATATATATATTTTACATGTTGAAGTAAAAAAAAGGAAGAGACCCGAGGACGCCCGAGTGAGTCAAGAGAGACGCAACGGCGAGGGGGGTGCTGGCAGTTTTGCGCGGTGATCAACAAGGGCTCGCTTAGGCAGTGCTTGCTTAATCCATTGTGGTGCTACCATGCGGGACGCGGGGGGGCCAAGAACAGGGCTTCTCCACTTTGGTACAAGGTGCCCACTTACCACGTATCTCTCGCCATGCGCGAAATTAGCGACATTGGGCAAGGCATAAGCCTCACGGGGAACCAGTGTGGTAAAGTCCGAATGGCTCCGGCCGCCAGAACTCAATATGGTGCCACCGCGGGTTCCCCACAAAACAGCGCGGCAGGATGCCGGATGCACTGCAGCCCTGTGCCGCCCTCCCATTCTTGGCCTCGACTTCCGGGGTCCCTGCTGACGATCAAATTTTCCCCATGGCAATAATTTTACTGAAGCCTGGGATCGGACATTTGCACTAGAGAAGGGCGACAGGTGCACGTGGGAACTGCGGCAGCACCAGGCTCGGGCCATGGCGTTTTATTTTCTCTCTTCTTTTTCCCTTTGTTTCAATTTCTTTTTTCTTTTTTCTTTTTTTTTTTTTTTTTTGGTCAGTGCGCCCCCGAAGAGCAGAGCGGCGCCTGTTGTTGGGGTCCCAGCCCGCACCGGGCGGGTGACGGAATCACCAGCCATACGAGCGCCCGGGCTCTGACAAATTCGCTAAACCGAGGGCAGCGCCCGCAGGCAGTACACCCGTGCACCGGCGATTCAGCCCTACGGGACGTGCGCACACCAGGCCCTCGGAAGTGCTCGGCGCGCGCGAAAAAAATTGCAGAAGAAAAAAAAATAAAAGCCCAACCCCACAAATCTGGTGTGCGGACCCCCCACCACCGGCGCTGGATTATATATAAGCGCATACTCCTGCTCTGGAATAGCGAAATTTAGTGCTTCTATATCACCGATTGCAACAATCACACAAGGCTTGAAATCCACACAGACGTCTCGCGCCTTGCCATCGACCAGCTCTACCTCGTTCTCGTCGAACCCTCCCCTATTTACTTTTGCGCAGCTCATTTTCTCTTTCTGCTAGAGTCCCCTTTTTTCTGCTAAGCCCAGAAACACAAAATCTACAAGCAACAATGTCGGACTTGGAAGGCCAGCAATCCCGCCCCGATGCGAAGACCCCCGTGACCCGTGTGGTGCACGACGACGAGTACATTCACTTTGGCAGCGAGCGCTTCTTGAAGACCGACCTTGCATCGGCGTTTGGTGGTGACTTCAACCCCGGTTCTGCGCCTGCGCCCAAACACAACATGGCCAACCCCGCGCCGCTCGGCCTTTCGGCCTTTGCCTTGACAACCTTTGTCTTGTCGTTGATCAACTGTGGCGCCCGTGGCGTCACTGTGCCAAATGTCGTTGTTGGCTTGGCCTTCTTCTACGGAGGCGCCGCGCAGTTTGTTGCCGGCATGTTTGAGTTGGCGGTGGCCAACACCTTTGGTGGAGTCGCGTTGCTGTCGTATGCCGGCTTCTGGTGTTCGTGGGCTGCCATTCAGGTGGACTCCTTCGGCATTGTCTCGGCGTACGGCGACGACGACACGGAGTTGGCATACTCGCTCGGAATCTTCTTGATGGGGTGGTTTATTTTCACGTTCTTCTTGACGGTGATGACCTTGAAGTCGACGCTTGCCTTCTTTTTACTTTTCTTTTGCTTGAGTCTCACGTTCTTGCTCTTGATGATTGCGGAGTTTAACGGGTCGGACGCCACCAAGAAGGCCGGTGGTGTTTTCGGTATCATCACTGCGTTCATTGCCTGGTACAATGCGTACGCCGGTATCGCCAACTCGCAGAACACTTACTTGACCGTCAAGCCAGTCCCATTGCCAACCTTTCTGAAGTAGGTGGTGCGCGGAGTCTCTACAAACGACGATGCACTCTATTCTCCGAGCTAGTCTTGGGGAATGCAGCAGAGACCAGCGCAGGCATTGGATGCCTGAGAGGAGACTGCGGCATGTTTTTTATGAATATCGCGAAGCAATGTAACCTAATTTATTTTTATCTTTTGACTATCTGGTGCCCGCTGTGCAATTTTTTGCAGGCGGGCCCCAACAATATGTATTACTCCGAAAAGACCGAGGCACCCCCGCCCGCATAGCCGCATGCGCCCGTGCAAAGTCGGTGCTGTGCTCATGCGTGGGCATCGCGCGGCCATCGCCCGCCCCTGCAGGATCTACTCTATCTGCAAGGCCACTCGGCGTTCTGCACTTGGCCCTGGCGTTTCGCCGCGTCAATGCAGCAACAGGCAGAATGCCGAGGAGATGGCATCACCTGACCCGGTGACTCTTGCAATGCTGGCGCCCGTTGCTTGGCCAACAGGCCCGCGTAGACTCTGATCAACTGCCACGGACTTTCCACACACAACGTGAAATTCCATCCACGTTGCCTTGCAGACTGCACTCACTTCCCCCGGCCCCACGTAATTTTTGCAACCCTGCAGACATTGTGCCAAACACCTTTGCGTCTTCGCCTTACATGAGCATGGGCGCTTTTAGAAAAAAAAACAGTCTTGACTCGCGGGGCTCGGCCCCGATTCTCTCAGAGCTCAAGGCGTATGCGTCGGACGAGCTGGCGGCGAAAGGCGGGCTCTGGGCGTCATTCCAGAGAAAGGCGGAGAACGACACGCTTGCGAAGCCGCTCCAGATGTCGCACCTTGCGGTGATTGCGCTCAGCAGCGGGCTCGGCACCGGCCTCTTGGTGGGTGCCGCGGACAAGTTGCGCGTGGGCGGCCCGTTGGCGATTTTGTTGGCGTACGCCATCGTGGGCCTCATGTGCATCTGCACGATGAACTCGGTGGGCGAGCTCACGGTGGCGTACGCGGAGTTGGAGGGCGGCTTCAACGACTGGTACCGCAAGTTCATCGACGACTCGGTGGCGTTTGCGTTCGGGTGGACGTACTACATCCAGTGGACGGTGGCGATCTCGTTGGAGTTGGTGACGGCCGCGATGACGATCAAGTACTGGAACACGCTGATCAACCTGGACGTCTTCGTGGCGGTGTTTCTCACGGCGATCGTGGCCATCAACTTCTTCGGCGTCAAGGGCTACGCGGACGCCGAGTTCGTCATGAACCTGGTCAAGCTCCTCATGTTGACGGGCTTCGTGGTCATGGGCCTCTGCATCGACTTGGGCGCCTCCAGCTCCGGCTTCATCGGCGGCCGGTACTGGCGCGACCCGGGCTTCTTCGTCAGCTTCAAGGGCTTCGTGCAGTGCTTCGCCACCGCGTCCTTCTCCATGGGCGGCACCGAGTTCCTCGCGCTCAGCGTCAGCGACGTGCGCAACCCGCGCCGCGCGTTGCCCGTGGCGATCCGGCTCGTGTTTGTGCGCATCGTCTTCTTCTACTTGGGCACATTGGCCTTCGTCGGCCTCTTGGTGCCCTACGACTCGTCGCGGCTCTTAGGCGCGGGCGCGCTGGCAACGAGCGCCTCGCCGTACGTGCTCGCGGCATCGTTGCACGGCGTGGCAGTCGTGCCGCACATCATCAACGCGGTCATTTTGAACTCCGTCATGTCCGTGGCCACCGCGGCCATGTACTCGCTGGCGCGGCTCTTGCGGTCGTTGGCGCAGCAGGGATACGCGCCCAGGTGGCTCGACTACACCGACAAGGCAGGCCGGCCCTTGCGCGCGTGGCTTGTCAGCGTCGTGCTCAGCTGCCTCTCGTTCATCGCCACCTACGACGACCAGGACGTGGTGTTCAACTGGTTGTTGTCGATCGTGGCGCTCTCGTTGGTGTACATCTGGTCGGGGCTCTGCGTGTGCCACTTGCGCTGGCGTGCGGCGTTGCGGCACAACCGCGTGCTGTTGCACACGTTGGGCTTTGTCTCGTACACGGGCGAGTGGGGCTCGTACTACTCGCTCCTCATCAACTTCTTGATCTTGATTGGCCAGTTCTGGGTCGGCCTCTTCCCGGGCGCCTCGGCAGACGCCAACAACTTCTTCCAGAACTACTTGGCCATCCCGTTCACGTTCCTCTTGTACCTCTGCCACAAGACCTACTCGAAAACGTGGCGCAAGCCGTACATCAAGACCGCCGACATCGATCTCGTCACGGGGCGCAGCGTGTACGACGCCGAGGTCTTGGCCTTGGACAGAGAGGAGAAGCAGCAGAAGTTGCTGTCGCTGCGCTGGTTCGTCAAGCCGTTCGTGTGGTTCTTCACATGAGGCGCAGCGCTCCGCTGCCCCCTTGCCAGTGGGCCCGGCGGTGGCCCCATATACCTCAACCCGCTCCGTGGCACAAGACCGCGACGTACATACTACATACTCATTGCATTTCATTGGTTTGCAATTGTCCCCGGTTGGAAGGGGGCACGTGCTGTTTCGAGCAAACCCATTCATAGCCAGGCCACGTCTGCCGGGATCAAGCTGCCAAAGTTTGCGGGCGTGTGTCTAAACGGGCCTCCTTGTCCTCTTCAGTCAAAGGCCTCCCCGTTTTCAGCGACGTGGCCCGCCCCCGCACGTGATGATGTGCGTGTTTTGGAAGAACGGATAGGGTGGCCGGGCGTAGATGCCGTGCCCTTCTGTTCAAGATCCTGCAATGCTGCAGGGAAGCCTGTCGAAAGCAGAGGCGGTGTTTAGACTCAACAAGCGCCTGCTTATGGACACGCCACAACTGGCTGCGGCATTGTCGCTGGCTGCAATACTGCCTATTGTCTTGCCTTCTCTGCGCCAGGCGGACTCCCGCTGCCGAAAGCTCGCCCTTTATCCTGCAAAACAAACAGCTGAGTTCTTTGTCCGCGGCACTAGATCACGAGCAAGCGCACATGGAGCACGGCACCCAAAACAAGCAAGGAAAGACTTCACGGATCAGGGCCATGCTTCGGCGCGCCCCAGTACCCAGGCAAACAGCGTTTTCTGGGCAGTTAAACAATCAGGCATGGCTGTGGAAGAGAGGGAGAGGGAGGGAGACAGAGGGAGACAGAGGGGGGAGAAAGGAGAAGGAAGGCGAAGCATCTTGACATAGAAAATACAATAATATTATAACACCTAAACTTCAAACTAATTCATAATAGAATATATTATTTCAATTAATATTATTGCTAAAGGAATTAAATAAGCTGTTAATATTAGTAGGACAATAATTGAAGTTTCTAAATTTCGAACCTTATCCGATATTATTATTGAATATATCATAATTAAGGCCTGTATAGTTTAGATTATATATATTAGCTATATATTATTTAGTGCTTTATTAGCTTTATATATAATAATAGAATTACAAAGTTATTCACTATATTTATCAACATGATAATATGATCGTTCAATTAATGCATCTAGAGCATCTTTGCTTTATCAACTACTCTTATTATACCAGATAATAAATAACTATAAAACACAAAATAGAAATGACGCCGGAATCCTTATATAAAAGTATATACATCAATGAGGACCTTCGGCTTTTGGCATTGGTATCGCGCGGCGCCGTGCTCACGTGACCTCAGAACCGATGGCGAACCATCCTCCCCCTCCAACCTTCAACAAGTGCCCTGGGTTTGACCACGCCTACCCTGAAAAAAGCTGCCGCACAGCCATGGCCGGACTCCCACGCGACCTCGGCGTGACGCTCGTTGACCAGAACGAGCTCGAGTCCTCGCTCACAACGCAGGCGACCCGGGCGCTTCTCACAAAAGAACGCGAGCTCGATCACAAGCGGCTCCAGAAAACCACCCACGCGCTCGAGACGGCACGTGGACGGGCCGCGGCGACAGAGGCGCGGCTCCGCGACCCGCGCACGCCGCTCGCGCGGCGGCGGCAGCTTGCCGACGAGCTCGCATGGTGCCAGGAGCACGAGATTGCACGTTTGCTCGCCGACGTGCAAGATATCCAGGCCCGCCTCGCTGCCAGCGGTGCTCTGCTCCGCGGCGAGACCAGCGGCGTGCACGACGACGAGACGCGGCGCGACGCGCTTCTCCGGACGGGCAAAATCACCGCGTTCGGCTCCGCCAGCGGGTTCCAGGCTGCCAGCAGTGCTGCGCCGGCGCTGCTGGCGCTCCATGAGCCCGGCTTCGGTCCGCGGGCAAGCTCGGCGGCGGTGCTGGGGGACACACCTGTGAACGCAGACGCCGAAGGCGATGAAGACGAAAGCGCCAAAGACGAGGACGCCGAGTTCAAGCTAGATGACGAAAGTGCCGAAGACGAGGACGCCGAGTTCAAGCTAGATGACGAAAGTGCCGAAGACGAAAGCGCCGAGTTCAAGCTAGATGACGAAAGCGCCGACGACGTGCGCCCGCGCCGCAACGTCGACGACGGCGACGAAAACACATACCAAACGCGACTCGCGGACTGGGTGCGCCAGCGGCTGCACGCACGCGCCGCGGCCGGCGGGACGGCGCTGCACGGCCCAGAGTGGCGGCAGCCGCACCCGACTGTCGCCGACGCCGTGTTGGACAGCGACTTCCGCGTGCCCGGGGACGTGTTCCCGGCGCTCTTTGACTACCAGAAGACGTGCGTGCAGTGGCTCTGGGAGCTCCACACGCAAAAGACAGGCGGCATCCTTGGCGACGAGATGGGCCTCGGCAAGACGGTGCAGGTGATTGCGTTCTTGGCAGGGCTCCACTACTCGGGCCAACTCGACAAGCCCGTGTTGTTGGTGGTGCCGGCCACGGTCATGAACCAGTGGGTCAACGAGTTCCACCGCTGGTGGCCGCCGTTGCGGTGCGTGATTCTCCACAGCATCGGCGCCGGCATGGCGCGCGGCCTGCTGCATGCCGAGGGCGGCCTTGAGGACTCCCCCGAGGACAGCCTTGAGGACCCGCTCACCGACCCGCCCGAGGAGCTCCTGGAACACGCACCAAGCGCCGCCCACGCTCACGCCAGGGCGATCGTCGACCGTGTGATGGCCCTGGGACACGTGCTCGTGACCACATATGTCGGGCTCCGCATCTACCTGCGGCTCATCTTGCCCCGCGAGTGGGGCTACGTGGTGTTGGACGAGGGCCACAAGATCCGCAACCCCAACTCCGCGGTCTCACTCGCGTGCAAGCGCGTGCGCACGCGCCACCGCATCATCTTGTCCGGCACGCCGATCCAGAACAACCTCACGGAGTTGTGGTCGCTTTTCGACTTTGTCTTCCCCGGCCGCTTGGGCACGCTCCCTGTGTTCGAGCAGCAGTTCGCGGTGCCCATCAACATGGGCGGGTATGCCAACGCGTCCAACGCACAGGTGCAGACGGGGTACCGCTGCGCAGTCGTGCTCCGCGACTTGATCTCGCCGTACCTCTTGCGGCGGCTCAAGGCCGACGTGGCGCAGGACTTGCCCAAGAAAAACGAGATGGTCTTGTTTGTGCGGTTGACCCAGCACCAGCAGGACTTGTACGAGCGCTTTCTCGCCAGCGGAGACGTCGGCGCCATCTTGAAAGGTCGCAGAAACGTATTGATGGGTGTCGACTGGCTCCGCAAGATCTGCAACCATCCAGACCTCGTCGACCGCGAGCGGCTATTGCACAAACGCAACTACCGCTACGGCGCCATGGCGCGGTCCGGCAAGATGGTCGTGCTCAAGTCCTTGCTCCAGTTGTGGCAGAGCCAGGGCCACCGCACGCTTCTTTTTTGCCAGACAAAGCAGATGCTCGATATCTTGGAGTCGTTTGTCGCCGACTTGCCGCAGCTTCCGGAAGAAGACGGCTGCTCGCGACCGTTTCAGTACCTCCGCATGGACGGTGCCACACCAATCGCCAAGAGGCAGCACTTGGTGGACTCGTTCAACAACAATACGCTCTACCACGTGTTTCTTCTCACGACGCGGGTCGGGGGCTTGGGGGTTAACCTCACGGGCGCGGACCGCGTGATCATCTACGACCCCGACTGGAACCCGTCCACGGATCTCCAGGCTCGCGAGCGCGCGTGGCGCTTGGGCCAGAAGAAGGACATCACAATCTACCGGCTTATGACCGCGGGCACAATCGAGGAGAAGATCTACCACCGCCAGATCTTTAAGACGTTCCTCACAAACAAGATCCTCAAGGACCCGAAGCAGCGCCGCTTCTTCAAGCTCAACGACCTCCACGACCTCTTCAGTCTTGGCGACCCGGATGAGCGAGGCACGGAGACGGGCGAGATGTTTAACGGGTCGGAAAAAACCTATGGGGGCGACAGGGCCCGCAAGCGGACGCGCTTGCTGAAGAAGGCCCACGCCAACGACGACGACTTCCACAGCGTTGCAAGCATAATGGGTGTCTCGAAACTAGATCAGTTTGCGGGCGATGCGGACGAAAATAACGCCAAGAACAATGCCGAGAACAACTCTGCAAGCAACGATGGAAAAAGTGGTAACAACAGTGACGACGCGCGGATCATGGAAGGGCTCTTTGGGTCCTCGGGCATCGTACACAGCACGCTTCAGCACGACGAGGTGGCTGACGGCTCGCACCCTGAGATGAGCCTCGTTGAGAAAGAAGCCTGTCGCGTGGCAAAGCAGGCGGCTGAGGCTTTGAAGCAGTCGCGCATGGCGGCCCGCCGCAAGGCCATAGGCACACCCACCTGGACGGGCAAGTTCGGTACCGCCGGCCGCTTTGGTATCTCGAAGAAGAGCACTCCCTTGCTGTGTCCAGCACCTTCCAAGCCGCAGGCGGCAGACCCTTTGTCCTCTGCTTCGATTTTGCAAGGCTTCCGTCGGGGAAGGGCATCCGAGCCCTCACCTTTTGCGAAAAAAATCGTGCAGAAACGTGGCGAAAAATGGGACAAGCAGGCGCTTCTCCAGCATATTGTCGGGTTTCTTTCGCGCCAACCGCGCCGCTTTAGTCAATCCGATGCGATTCTTCGGGCGTTGCCTAAGTCTGTCGACACAAGCAGCGATTCTGAGATGGTTGTTGTACGTTCGTTGCTTCGTGAGGCTGCCCACTGGGATCGAGAGGCAAAGGGATGGACGCTAAAAGCTGAATTTGAGACGCAAGATGAGAAAGACGCCAGTTTACCCGGGGTTTAAACAGATGACTCGTGGTATGATGTACTGTTCTCCATGCATCTGACATTTCTGCTTATTCCGAATATGCCTTACATTTGTGGTCCTGACGCTTATACATGCCTCCTAACTTAGAGCCCGACATACCGAATATTCATGCCTAGGACAAAAGTCTGCTGTTTAGCTTTCAAAAAAAAAAAAACGACGGGACGCGCCGGTGTCGCATAGCGAAATCAAGTCGAGCGCCGTATTGGATAAATTTGGGAACGACGTCTACTTGCGATTTTTTTTTACAATGAAGATCTCTCATGTTCGCCTCGCATCAAACGCATGTTTTTGTTTTTCCATAAGCAGGGCTTAAAAGAACACTTAATATTGTCGGGAGATGATTTTTTTGCTCAATGAGCATACAAGGACATAAAAAAAACAGTCGTAGTTCTGGTAACACAATAAGCAACTATCATCCAAGAGCAATAGCCGCCGAACGTGGCACTGAACGCGAATAAATGCATCATTTTGTGCGAGGCAGAAAATGTGTAGACCAAATTGTGGGGATGTTTGAGGCGAAAGTCATAAAGGAAGAAAGAATAATGGCTTTTTGTGGATTTATTGTACATAACGCAA
This sequence comes from Metschnikowia zobellii, assembly GCA_939531405.1. Classification (NCBI taxonomy): domain Eukaryota; kingdom Fungi; phylum Ascomycota; class Pichiomycetes; order Serinales; family Metschnikowiaceae; genus Metschnikowia; species Metschnikowia zobellii. Next base: position 1,963,906 of record OW618031.1, on the reverse strand, counting down.
GAGGTTCTTCTAGTTTAATAATTTGATGGTACACTCAAACATCGCATACCTTTGCTCGTTGGCATTGTGCATAGAAAATCATTGCCCCAACGCAATGCTTATTATACATTGAATATCAAACATAATACTAGCGGGACTTTCCAAGTCTGGGGGAACACACCGTGTAGGTGTTTTCAAAGTATAGTAGGCTGCTATTATATTTGTTCTAATAGAGACAGGTCGGTTGGAAAATCGGTTGCACGAAGCCGGCAACACACTGGCCAATTTTTGCAAACGGCTTCTAAAGAAGTCTGTCATAGTCAGAAAGTGGTTCTTGAAGATAATCTGTGCCGCATATAGGGCATCCTGAATCTTGAAACTTACCGTTTACATATATAGCTTTGTCTTGCTCCCTAAATGCCCTGACAAGCAGACTCGGGAATTACATTTTCCCAACGTGCTAGTTGAACCAAGGCCAAGAGTGTGAGTATCTGCATCTAATGGCCTCCAAATTGCAATGCGAGCATGTCTCAGAGGCAGGTAAGTCTAAGAGACAACACAGGAGCTTCAGAAGTTTCCTTCTAGTACCAGTAGCACAATACTCCTATGTGCATTTCCACAAAACCAAGTTGGCACATTTCCTATTCACGTTCTGTTGGAACTCTATTTCTATCTGCCTGTCGATAATGCAAGACTTGCTTACAAGATTATCAGGCACTTGTGTACTTATGTCGAGAGACAGCGCTCAAACGAAACAACAGTTGTAAGAAAAACTGAATTGAAAAAAAAAATTGCAGCACCACAATTTCGCATATGGTCTCCCACTACACTACTCAGTGTGGCCCTATGCAGCTTAACTAACGTTGATCGGACGGGAAACAGTGCTTCCTGCATGGTATGGCCGCAACTGAAAGTGAATAAACTTATCAAAATTATTCCTGCTCATACATATTTACATCAGACTTTTTTTATGGTTTTTATCGTATATTTCATGATAATTCTGATGAAGGTGAACTTATCGCTTTGTATCTGTGAACTTATCTCCCTTTATTATTCTTTTTCAGCAAACACATTCATCTCGCATCATTCATGCTCACGTCGCAATTTGGTACTGAAACCTATTTCAAGTGTTTCTCATACGCTCACAAGATTTTTTCTACTTGCTAGTGCCTCTAGGGAAACGGAATCAAAGATTGGTTTAGGTTTTTCTAGCAATTAGAATATCCACAAAGATGTTATTCAAGTACGAGAAGCTGCGGCCGTATGTTGTGTCAAATACGTCTGGAGTGGTAGCATACTAGATGGTTGATGAATATATCCCAAATGCATGAGTTCCTCAGTCGGATTTTTTCCGTGTACTATTGTCCTTTAAAAAATGAAACAAATTATTGAGGGGTGCTTTTCCTCCTAACATATCGGCATGCGCAGATTGAGCATAAACGGAAGGTCTGCAAAGCGGACAGCGACAAACTGAGCATTGGGACTACTTGTTCTTTTCTCTGTACCCAGATTCAAATGAATTCTCTTAAACCTTTTTGCTTATGAATCCACTTTCGTGAATATTTGGCTGTACTATTCTTGATCACTGGATACCAATGCGGGAGCCGTGAACCATGTGGAGCAGCACGACATGCTGATTTCCGGGCAACCAATTTGTTTTCCTAGGTGCGGCTTCGGCTATCTTAAAGGATGGACCATCAGGAAATGATTGGATTGGACGCAAGGCCTAATACCTGGGAAATTGGCTCAATTTTTCACAGTGTCACAACGAGCTAAAATGTTTTTTGCAGTTTTTTCGATTCATCTTCCTTTGCCATTTCAAAAGAAACCGAAGCCATTGTTTATGTGTTCTGGTTCAACCTCACACTAGTGACCCATTTCTGATCCCGTTGAACCCTTGAGAGAGTTAAGTCCTTAATTTTTATTTACTAAAGCTGTTGAGCAATTTTTTTTGAATAATCATTAAAGGAATTAGGCTCAAGCCATTTCTGTTTTTTTTTTTTTGATTTTGCGGTCCAGAGAACTCTAGAAGATTCCATCTATTTTTTATCTGTTTTTTTTTCTGTAATATTTTGAAATATTCAGTTAAACAATAACAAAAGACTGGCAAGCATTCTAATCATAATTCCTTGGGTCACTAAAGTTATAAAAACAGGACTGGCAAGTTGATGTAATCATGCTATTTCACCTACACTAATATTAGGCAAAATATCGGCGACTTGTGACTCAGCAACAATCTCACAATTGAAAATATTACAAGACTTGTCCAATGGGAACAGCGTCCACATGTATCCTGCGCGTTGCGGGTTTCCGTATACATGACGTCCTTCGCACAGGTCGGTGGACACCATAAATGGACATGCCGAAAGAATGAGACGCAACCAACCTCTATTTGGCGCGAACCCCGATAGAAATCTCCGCGTTTTCGAAATTCGTTTAGGCATAAGTACACAGCTACACGACATACATATCGGGCGGCCGAACGCATCTGCACATCAGAAATGTACTCTACACACTTTCATCGAATCATGTTGCGGCCTGGAATCTACAGCCAAAGGGCGTACGCCACCAAGTTCGTACAAATGTGTCCAAAACCAAGATACGACACCGGATGCACATACTGCCGCATCCCTGACCTCCCGCAGGATAAGCAAATAAACTTCGAGCATAACTTGAACGGCACCAGCGCAATACCATGGAAGCACGTGCTAGTTTTGCTGCACGGCGTGACAGATTTTGCAGACATGGCACTGAAGATCAACCTAATCCCTGGATCTTTGGCGCAGGACTTTGAAGTTTTGAAGAGAGGACTCCTCAGCCCGACCCATCCGGTCACGCTTTCCAATGCCCTGATCTCGGGGCATAGTTCGACCTCTCAAGGAACCCACCGCGTCAGATTATACCCAGACAACGTCGAGGTGGAATTTTCACCGAAACACGTACAGCAATTCATGGAACACTATCTTCTCCCGGAAGGCGTGCCGCAAGAGGTGTACAATCCATTTACAGAGAAGCAGACTTTGTCCAGTATACGTAAACAGCACCCTGGGCTTTTCCGGGAATCCACACCCAAAAATGACTTGGTGCTCATTTGCGGCCATGCTAAGCGAGACGTGAGATGTGGCGTGTTGGCGCCGCTCTTGCAGCGAGAATTCATCGAGGTGCTTAAGCGAGAAGACTTGTCGGGCGATGTAGACGTGGGGCTTATATCACACATCGGGGGACATGCGTACGCGGGCAACGTCATCTATTTTCCGGCCGATGCTAGCCGGATGCCTGTCACGTGGTACGGCCGTGTCTTTCCGGAGAAAGTCCAAGGAATCGTGCAGGCGACCATCAAAGAGGGCAAGATCATCAGGAGCATGTACCGGGGCCCCCCCGAGAAGTGCTAGTGTCACTTGTGAAAAGAAGGTCTAGGCGACTAATTGTGAGATGTACTTCTTTCAAGTCGGTTTTTTTTTTTGCAACACGGGCGCGAGCGATCTGAATATACCCGGGTCATGTTGACCAATTCTAGATTGACCGAGCTGCCAATCTAGATAATCTCGTTTGTCAGTGTAGGCGTATCAGGTGACTCGATTGAGCTGCGCTTGCGTGGCAGAGAAAAAACGCGTGCCAGGCACATAACGAGATGCGGGAGCCCCAACACAGGCATAGCGCTGGCGGAGCGCAAGCGAAGGCCACGCCCGGCGCACTCAGCACGCCGCGGCAAAAGTGAGGCGTAACTTGAAACACAGAAAAATAAGCTTCGTCAGGGGCCCCGGAACCCTGCGCGTTGCTTGCGTTTGCGTTTGCATTTGCGTCTACGCGGGATGGATCTTCTCTACCCGAAATCCCGATGTCATATTTTCGAAGTAGCTATATAGGGTATCTCATGCCAGATTGGGCGATGCGTGAATATCCGTAGTCATTTGTTTGCAGGTAGACAGGCTATGCTTGATGCGCCGCGCCGTGAGTCTAGCGTGCCTGTGTGACTGACGGGAGTGCGGGTGCAAGTGTGGCCTCCTTTCTCGCAGAAACTTGCTTGAAACAAAGTTTCGAATTTAGCGCTAAGGCTTAACACCTGGGCAAAAGAGAATGTAAACATGTAGAAGCATGATGCATTGTTTCCCTCAATCAAGCGGTGCACGTGCTAAGCGCGTCGTAAGCAGATATGAGACGCAGGTATGGGCTCAGCAAAAGACACGCTGTAGGATTTGGAAGCCCGCTTCATCGTGCATCTGGGTACATCTTAGGACTGGCATAACAAGGTGATTCGAGATTGCAATTCGTTTCTCGAATGCATTGCTTCATCCGTGAAATTCGGAATGTCCCACGGGCACCCCCGCTTCCTTGGAAACCACGTAGAGGGGGGAGGTCTCCTTGACGGTGCCCAAGCCCCCATGCTAAACGAAAGCCCACAAAATACCAAGAAAATTGCGAGACGTGTATGTGCAAGCTCATGCAGGACACAGAGGCTAACAAGTCCCAACTTTTTTTGGTCATTCACCAGGCCGCATGCACAAAAACACCCTCGGAAGAAAAGGTACAGCTATTCTGTTCCAGTCCGTGGATACTGACAAAAAAAAAAAGACTCTTGTTGAAAACACTAGAGGAAAAATCCTGACAAAAGAGCCCATATACATTTAAGAAACTTTAAAGAACCGGCTTCTTTGAAGCTCGACAAACAAGAGAGATGGCGCAATGCATTGCACCACATTGCTTCTTATCAGGTGCAGGTGCTGTATCAAAAAGAGCGCCGGTTCAAAAAATACCGCTGTTTTTCCCGGCCGATTAAGTTTGGCGCCGAAAGTAAGGAGTGGAAAACAGCCCGACTCGTAGTCAGTAGCGGCAAGGTTGTGTGCCCCTTCACCCCGAAAACCAAAAAAATCCAATCATTCTCGATCGTAGATAGGGGGTCCGGAGGCGAAGTGGGGGTACATGACCAGTAGTTGCTTAGAAACACAACCTCGACGAGATCTCCTCGTGAGGCACTATGCCGGCTGGCCAATTGCAGACCGCAAAAGTTACGATGGACACACTGCAGAGCCTGCACGGACTCGACGTGCGCGCACTGCTCGTGCGTGCACATCATGTGCATCTGCCGACTTGCACTGCGCTACATGAGGTCCGTTTTTCCCAGTTTGTACCCGGCCGTTCATTTTACACACTTCTTTCTTTTCACTTGTCTCCGCCACAAGCCCAAGAAGCACGACTCAGATTCTGCCCGCTCCACCACTTTGTCTGCAGCATTCAAGATTCGCCCATTTACTTTTTTTTTTAATCGCCTACTGTTTCCAAAAGAGCTGGCGGCTAAGCACTGTATTTGTTTATATCCTGTGCTTTCTCCACGCGTCCCCACCCGAACCTCACAAACCAGTGCCAACTTACAGCACAGTTGAGGATAATACATATCGCGAATTCCCCGCCTGCATCTTCTTGGCTTTTTCGTTGATTTGCTGTTGAACCGTGTGTGTTTTGGTTGCTAGATTTACACCGATACTAAGCGCCCGCACAAATCACAACAAAAAGCCTCCCCATTTCGTGCACTGACCAAAAAAACGGAAGTTTCAGCATCCCACGAAGAAATAATCAGGGTTTCTACTAAGTACCTCTACTGCCATTGAGAATCAGTTCTTTCTCGCCTTTTCTGGTTTTGCCGCTTTTTTGCACGCCTTTTTTCTCTCCACTACGCGCGTCGTGTTGGTATTGCAGAAATGTCTACGCAGCAATACTCTCAGGTTCCCAGCTCGTACTACGGGCTGGAGCATTATCCTTACCATCAATACATGAGCGGTAGTCAGGCTCAGTCGGGCCAGGTACAGCCACAGACGCAGAGCCAGGGCCTGCAGCCATTGACTCAGCAGCAGTTGCAGGCACAGCTGGCGCAATACGCGCAGCAGCCATACGGCCAATACTACATGGTTAACCAGCAGCAGCAACAGCCGCAACAGGCACAGCAGGGTTCTCAACTGAGTACCGCAGGCCAGCAGGCACTGTACTCGCAGTACCAGCAGCAACAACCACACTCGCTGAGTGGACTGGCGCCTCAGTCTCAGCCACTGACAGCGGAATACGGCAACCACTACTCCAGCTATGGCACTGCTGGACAGGCAAGCCTGGGCCCATACGGCCAGTATGCAATGTACCAGCAAAGCTCACAGGCACCACAGGCAGCAGGCGGTAGTGCTCTGACAGCCGCCAGCGCGACTTTACCCCTGGCTCTGCTCTATGCGGCTCCCACACAGCCGCTGGTGGCGTCAGCAACGCCTGTGCCACCCCTGTCCCTGAGCACTGGTGCCAATTCTCAAGCGGGAATGCCCGGATCGTCTGCTTCAACGGGCCCGACATCATCCACTGCAGCGTCTTCAAAAAGCGCGACCGGCGATGGTTTATCTTTACCGCCGAACTCAACAGTTGGCCAATACCAGCCCGCCGGAATCCGCCCGCGGGTGACAACGACTATGTGGGAGGACGAGAAAACCTTGTGCTACCAGGTGGATGCCAACAATGTTAGCGTGGTGCGTCGCGCGGACAACAATATGATCAATGGTACAAAGCTTTTGAACGTCGCCCAAATGACGCGTGGTCGCCGTGACGGCATTTTGAAGCTGGAGAAAATCCGCCATGTGGTGAAAATTGGATCTATGCACTTGAAGGGTGTATGGATCCCGTTTGACCGCGCGCTCGCCATGGCTCAGCGCGAGCGCATTGTTGATTTGTTATACCCGTTGTTTGTGCGCGACATCAAGAAAGTAATCCAGACAGGCGTGACTCCTGTGGCCCTGGCCTCTGCGACATCTGCGAACCCCGTGGCGCCCTCCACCTCCGCTACTGCTACTGCTGCTGCGGCCTCGAAGGCTCCTGCGGTGTCTGCCTCAGGCTACCCTGCGGCGTCAGCTTCGAATGCAGCAAACGTAAATGCCAGTTACTATCAGCAATATCCGTCGCAGTACCTCCAGTCGGCATCGGGCTCCATGGGAGCCATGAGCGAAGCGGCTGGCTCCGGGAGTGCTCCTCAACAACAGCAGATGGCAGCCCAACAGCAGCTCTACGGATACACACAGCAGCCCTACTACAATCAATATTATGCCTATAATCAGGGTGGCGCGGGTGCTGGAAGTGGATCTACGGGCGCAAACTACTCCTCGTACGCACAAGCCCCAGTCTACTCGTCCTACGGCGCGTACCTGCAACAACATCCACAGAGCAGCGGCCAGCCCCATTCCCAGGGTCAGCCACAGCAGATGCACGGCCATACTCAAAAAGCCTCGCCTGCGCTGAAGGAGGAGAAGAAACCCGAGAAGAAGTGAGCATGATTGTATAAGTAGTGTAATTGTATTAATTTTATTTTTAAAGCCTGGCCTGAGAGAGCCTCAAATAACACACTTGCATTGCTAGAGCGCAATGCATGCGCCAGGACGCCACAGCTGTATGCGCTGAAGTAAAAACGAATGTGGTTTAACCCGCGAAACGCGTAATATTAAGGACTTGCACATCCTACATGGTACATGCGCATGCCTACAATGACAGCATTGCATTGCGCCTGGCACAGTGTGGGAAAAGTAAGCCTACAATATACGGGAAGAAAAAATATATACCAAGAACAAGTTCACACAATTTATACATAGCGTATTTAGGGCTGCCTTCCTGGACATGCCGTATATTATCAGAGCGCCTGCTCTACGGAAATATGGAGAATCGGCACGCGGCTCAGGGGAAACAATACCAACAGTTAGGGCCTTTCGACCTTGCTCGCAAAATTTTTGACGTTGCTCGCCCTTCTTTTGAACGGACTTGTTTGCTATGAATGCACGAGCCTAGATCATCAGCCAGCCCCGAAATATGTGATTGCACCGAACATTCCCAGACCTAGTCATCCTTTGAACGCTCTGAAGAGGCAGTTAAGCCGTCGTACGCCTTTTGTGTACCTTCAATCTGTTTTTTCATGGCGGAAATTTCCAATTCACGCTTACGAATCTCTTCCTTCAACGAGGCTATCTCCTCCACATCGTCTTTATTTCCCTCGTTGCTCTGTGCATCACGGTAGAGGGTCTCTTTAGCCACCAATTTGCCCATGATCAGGAGCACTGTATGAATGGAAAGGCCTAAGTACAAAACGGCGCCACTCAAGTACAAGTTGCGTTGCGCATAGAATTTGGAAGCGAGGTGTTCAGATGGAAGCCCGACGCCCATATGCGGGCCCAGCACAGCCTCAGGATTCTCTCTTCTCAGAAACTTTTGTAGCTTCTGAACACAGTCTGCAAACTGGAGAACCATGATGCCAGAAACGAAGATCAGGCCGACCTTGTAGTTGGCGTTCTGGCGCAATGCAGCCCATCCATGCACGATTTTTGTTCGGACCACGTGTGGCAAGGGCACGAGCAAAAAGGCCACCACGACCATTTGCGCGAGAAGGGCGCCAAACACCATTGTCATTTGAATCGACATCTTGGGAATCTTAAGGGGGTATTGGTATTTATTTGGACCAGCAATGTATTTGTGAGTGGTGCCCTGTTTTAAGAAGCAAGAGAACACTTGAAGCGCGTGGAAACCAAAGCGTGCGCCTACCGTTCCAGGACTCATGGCCACGCTTTCTCGTCTTTCGCTACATTCAGCGCAACTGCCATAAAACTGCATGCGTGAGACCTTCGCTCGATGCATGAATATCTGTGTCCTGCGGATGACGCATTTCGAGAACACTACGCATGAAACACGACATGGGGACTGGTGTTGACGAAAAAAAAAAAAAAACAACAAACGCTCAAAAAATAGTCTATACATAAGCACTGTCACTTCACAACCCAGTGACTTTTCTGGCATATATATAGGAAACAATACTAAACACGGTGATGGAGAAAACAATAGCATTGAACCACGTCAAGCCCTCATGGTCTTGGCCAGGCACAATACAATTCATACCCCACAATCCAGTCACCACGTTGATGGGCAACAATATCGTGCCAAGAATTGTGACCTTGCCCAAGATATCGTTTGTGTCGTTGTTGACCTTTGTCATGTCAATGTTGAGCTGAGCCAAGTAATTCGAATGACTCCGTGCTAGAAGCTTTTCATAATGGTTCAACGATTGCACCATTGTGACAATGTGGTCTTGAATATCGCCAAGGTACATAAGAATTTCTTGCTTCAGGGCCAAACGGTTACTCTTTGAGTCGAGTAGGCCGTTTGGACTCGATATTGTCTCGTTTTCGCTGAATCGTTTGCTGAACCCTTTTATAACATCTGCCTTTGTTCCCAAAAGGCGCATCACCGACATGACACGCTTTCTGCACTCACCAATACGTCTTAACATATCTCCCTTGCGTTTCCATGCGACAATTTTTGACAGCGTCGACTTGGAGCTTGATGAGGACGACTTAGTACGTGTGGATTTTGCAGACCCGATGGACAAGTAATCTGCACCTGAACCCCGTTTGCCTCGGCTGCGTAGAAACTGCAGAGCCTGCGGCGCATCTACAATAGACTTGGACCGCTGCCTTCTGTAGAACACGTCATTGTTATGTTTCTTTGCACGGTGCGCAGAAAGGCTGAGCTCAGAAGCGGAGTCTTCTTCATCCAGTTCGGAATCAGTCAGATCTCCCGAATGCATGCGCATGATTTCGTCCTCTATATTGTACACCTCGTGTTCGATACTATCGATCATCGGCGCGAACGAGTCAGTGATGTCGTCAATCAACGCATAGCAAATCCAGTCTGTGGAGACCGTCAAATGGTCCTTGAGCATGCGCGCACGCCTTCGCACATTGATGGGATGAGGCGTGGCGTTGAAGTGGAATGTCAAGACACCGGTTTCGAATATGATCATGTACATATTCAACGGACACAACTCGCCACTGCGGATGCGGTTGTTGCGGGATACCGTGGATTGGCTCATTGACAACTTGGAAGGCGGCTTATTGGAGCGCGACTCGTCACCAAACATGCGTCGCACACGATTCAAAAGCCCGTTTTTGCGCTGTGCGGCACTGCCGCCATCCAGATCGTACTCCATCAACTTGCTGAGCTTCTTCTCGTGCTCCATGGCGCGCTGCTTACGACGTTCATAGACTATGTCGAACGACGTGAAGCATATGAAGTAGTACAGGCGAAACAACTCGACCTTTTCCCGAGTTTCGCCGAGGAAGATGTCCTCAGTGGTCAAAGGATGAAGTCCAAACGTCTTTGCGAGCACCTTCATTTCCTCTTCCAGCGGGTTGGTGACATCAAGCCAAAAGGGGGCCACGAGCCTGTCAGCGAGCGCGGAGTGGCCTGAGGTCGAAGCAGGATGCTCCGACACCAGGGGCATCGGCGAGTCGAGCCTTTGGGACGCGTCTCTGGAATGCGACCCATGTGTCAGCTCTCCGTTTGAAGCCGTGGCGGGGGAGGCGGCAGCGCTGCTCGGCGAAAACAAAGAGTGCAACTTGGCAAGGATCTGCTCACCCGGCACGTGCGGCCCCTCGTGGGCGACAAGACCGGAAAGCGTGGGCGCGTGGAGAGTGCCGTCAATGTCTTCACGGAAGTACGTGAAGCGGTATGCGGCCTCGGGGTTCTTTTTATTGAGAATGGTGGGCACGCGGTCGCGGGACTTTTCCCACGGCTGGATGGCCTTGGGCCGCACGCGCAACGACAGCCCCGTCAGACGTACCAGCGCCGTTTCATCGACCTGCACGCTGTTGAGCAACGGCGACTCCTCTGTGGTGGGCAGCACGTTGTCGGCATAAGCTGCCCGCGAGGGTGCGGGGGCCGGCGGTGGGCCCGTGCCACGTGAGTGGCTCCCGATGGACGGCGCCTGCCGGGCAACCGGGTAGCGGAAGTTGACGCCCGCAGGCACGTCTGCCATGGCCTCCTTCAAGTCCTCCTGCTCCTCGGCAATGTACAGTTCGAGCACCGATAAGTCGGGCCACGCGGCGCTCTCTGCTGTCCCGTCCTCGCCGAGGCCCTCGTAGTAGTCGGGGAAGCAGACATCGTCCAAGCTCGTCAGGTCGCTCAGGTGGTCCAGCAGCGGATTCAGCTCGCCAAACTCGAGCAGCAGCTCCTCCGAGCAGTGGCTGTATAAACTCACGTCGTCATGCTCGCGGCCATACGCGCCCATGTCTAGCGCCACAGCGGAGCTGCGGTTCTGGAATGAGGGGTCGCTCTGCTCGAGCAATGTCTGGAGGTTGCGGCCCGTCAAGGGCACGCGGGCGTTTTCATGGGGCCCGCGCCGCAATGGCTGCTCCACGCCGCCGGTCCTTTCGGCGGCTGTGTTGAACACAGAGCCCCGAGGAATCTGGCCGTGGAAGCCTGGAGGCTGGTGCTTTGGAGACGGGCGGTCTGCGGGCTGGTCGCCTGGCACGTGACGTTCGAGGCTCTGCTTCGGCCGGCCCCCGTGTGGCGTGTCATGGGTATCACGATGGCTCCGGGTATCATGATGGCTCCGGTTCTCGAGGTCTTGGTTTTGTGGCTCTCCCTGGCCGCGCCTTCTGTTGCGCGAACGCAGTTTCTTGGCCATGCCCAATGCTGCAAAAACAAGGGCCCGAGGTCGGCAAGGCTAGCGTGGATCCCCGGCACTGGTGATATGGGCAGAAATCCGTGAACGTGATAGGCCAAAGATTTTGCCAGAGTGGGTGGGGCTCTAGGTCTCGGCCACGCCAATGCAATAAATGATGCGAGAGATCGAGTGATTCAGCACACAAGAACTGAAGCTGCTGTTTAGAAGTAAGCGGCTGGCGGGTGTGCTTCAAGTCTCGATTCAAGGAGGAGGAGTGCCCGGGACGAAAAGACAAGTATGCGCCAGCAACGATGCCTAATCTCTGTGTGCAGGCCGGTGACGTCACGTGCCGCACGGAACCGCACGCGACCTCCCGGCACTGCTTTTGGGCGGGGCTGCTTTTGGGCGGGGCTGTTTGCCGCGCGCCCTGTGCGAAAAAAAAACGGCGCGTTTCATGCTTGTTTGAAGTCTGGCCCGCTGGTTTACGAGCGGCGGCTGCGTCAGCACGCCTCTGGACGCGTGTTGCTGTGCGGGAGTGCAAGGCGTCTATCTGTTACTCATTTCGTGCATCCCTTTGCAGCAACGGCTCATGTGGCTCGAAGACACTAGACGCTGGTTTTGTGTACAGGTCGCTTGTGCTTTGGCAGTCGCTGCTGCTGCTTCTGGTTGGTTCCAGGGGCACAGGAGCGGTGCGTGCGACCTTGTCCGGCATGCGCCAAGGTTTCGAGGCGCTGCCCCACGTACCGGTGGGAGCGTTGCCTGGGCTCGGTAAGCTCTCGGCTAGACGCATCTTGGTCATACTGTGAGGTTGCCCGCTATTGCCGCATTGCTCCATGAAGGAACGTGGGAATTCCCATGCAACGCTCAATGAGTCAATGCCAATTAGTCAGTGTGATGATTCTCCCTGCGAGACGCTTCAAAGATTCCGAGGAATCTTTTGCGCAACCCGAGCGACTTGCACAACGAGACAGTTGATGTCCGTCTGCCGAATGATGTCCGTCTACCGAGTCAAATAATTCTTTGCGCCCAAAGTGAAGTGTTGATCTTTACTTTTATTTCTCAATGTATGGACATGCACATACCCTCATTTGTTGCGCTTCTGAAGCGTGTCTCCATATGCATATTTCTACTGCCCCGGGTGTTGCGGAATCGCTAGTCTTCTCCGCTCTCTACATCCTTCTTTGCTCCAGCAAGCTCAGTTTCATTGTGCCTTTCGGTCTCGCCTCGAATCTCCAGAGTCTGGTCATTGTCTGACACATTGACAGTCTTTAATTTTTTCTTTTCTCCCTCATCCAATTCCTCTAACGCCCTGTTGATGACGTCTTTTTTGTCAAGCAAAGCTTGCCACACCTGCGCAGAGAGAGCAATTCCTTTTTTGCCTGGCTTCTTCTCGTTGGTGTTCTTGTCCACGTAGAACTCGCGTATATCAACTAAGTTCATGCCATTGAACTTCGATATGGTGACGCGTTTCTTGGAATCGAGCTCAACCACTGTATCTGAAGAAACGTTTTCCGGCGCAGTGCGCTTGGGGGCCTTTGTTTTGAATGCCATTCTGATGAAGAGCTTTGGTTCACAAACAATGAACAGATTCAGCCATACGCGTATAGCAAGTCTGCGTGGATGGGACTGTACATTGGGATACAGAGGCGTGGGTCCGGAAGCCGTGCGCAACATTTATTAACCCCGCGCCTCTTCAATGAAACCAGTCATGACCTCAAGCAATTCGCTGGGGCGTCGTAGACTTGGTTGTGAAATGCCTAAACATGTTTATTCGTAGATGCATATATTCACTTGGACTTGAATTAACAGGACCAAGCCCGCATATGACTCTCCTATACCAGCTATCTTCTTCCATGAACGTGCTCTAATCCAATTGCCACTCGCGGAAACAACTTTTGGTATATTACACGCTAGGCCAGAAAAAAAAAAAATTATATGAGCAGGCTTTTCCAAGTCCCAAGTCATGAATGTGCTTGCAGTGGTATTGCTCAATGAACGATTCCGCTGGGCCACGTTTCGTTGAAGTGCACGGGCCCCAATTCTTTTTGCACCTTCTCATACAAAGCCTGCTCATTCAAGTTGTTTGCTTGAACGCTTTCATATCCCTCAATGGCAGAAACCAATTCTTCTACACTGGAAACTCCCAACACCACCGAGAACTTTCTGTTCCATACCAACCTACCCTGCCCGTCTGTTTCAGCGCCAAACAAACTTTTTTCGATGGCATACCTAGTGGCCAATTCTGCAAGTTCCACTTTGTCATTGGTCAATAACTTTTGAGAGATCTCGTCACAGGCATCTTTGAGAGCCTGCGGCGCTGGATGGAAAGCGTGGGTTTTGCCTGAGCGAAGAAGCGACATGCTGAGAATAGACCCGTTGAATACTTTTCTCACTCCGGCATCGTTCAAAAACTTGTCCTTCGCCTCAAACAATTTGGTGTTTTGAAGACACCCGTTGGAGTACGAGAGAATCGCATCAAGCGGTCCAATTTCAGTGGCATACTTGTTCTTGCTCCCCAAAGCAACCTTCAACAAGTGGTCAACGGGGTAGCCCGTGATACCAATGTTTTTGATCACGCCTTCTTTCTTCAAGGCCACGAGCTCTTTCAAAGCCTCATACGTTTCTTGCTCCGTCACAAACTCAATGTCGTGCAAATACACCAAGTCCAAGTACGTTGTTTGCAATCTTTGCAAGGACCTGAGCACGGACTTCCGCACCAGTTCTCTCGAGTAGTCGAAATCGTTCAACTTGACCCGGCCTGCTTTGGTGCAGATGAAGTACTTCTCGCGAGGCCACTCCTCTCTTATCTGGCTCAAAGCGTTTCCGATTAATTCTTCAGACTGGCCATAGTATGGAGATGTATCAAGTGCGACGAGCCCTTTTTCAAACGCCACCTGGAGGATCTTGGTGATGGGCATGCTTTGAGGATCCTCGCAGTATTGGGTATTAAATACAGCGCCGCCAATGACAAGCGGGGGGATATCGGTCAAGTCATACGGCGGTTGCTTGCGTTGGGCAAAATCCGTGGATGGCATGTTGGGTCGAAATCCTAGAATTCGTGCTCTGGATTTGGTGGTGATGAGCAGGGTCGATCCAATGTACTGTTTCCTCTTGCTGCGCGACGGTGCATAGCGTCGCCACCATGTCGCCACCTGCGTCTCGCCTCGAATTGCGCGCTCACTCAAGAGATTACTTGAGTTGGAAAGAGTGCATTGGTGATTTCACGATACGGTTGAGTTGTGCAGCTCAAAAAAATCCTCTTGAGCACCTGATGCGGCTGGAACCAGCATGGTTCTCTCAGTAAATTTCGTCTCATCATGGCCCATACATTCATGTATATATATATATATATATATTATATGGGGAAGACGTAGCGAAGGGAGCCCAGGTGTCACTAGACAAGTAAAGATACATCAAATTCATCGCGTTGCAGAAATTGGCTTGGACAAATATAAACGGTACACGCCTTTCGAGCGATTCACCGGATTCTGTCATTGTAGTGACCACTGCCAAATGCCAGTCCCATGTGAATACTACATCGCAACCAAGATCCTGACAAGAATGTTCATATAACAATGATCTGCTCTCTCTCGATCAAAAAACCCGGTCGCCCTCGACTATATAGTTGTAGGGAACTAGGCCCACTGCGCCGCGTTCGCTTCCGCAGTTCTCTCCCAACTCACAGACGTACCAGTTGTCTTCCTGCTTATGAATGATGAACATGTGCCACCCTTTTTTGAACGTGAGTTCTCCTTGCTCACGAGCTGAGTAGTTGTACTTGGCCACGGCCTTTGTCTCATACGCATTCCGTGTCACAGGCGTCACCTTCTCCACAAGCTCCAGCAAGTTCACATACGACTTGGTGGGAGATTGCAGCAACGAACGTCTCTTTGTATGGTGAGTGTTGTTCGGCGTCTTCTTGACCACCGTATCCAAGGAGTCCTCATCGGTAACTGTATAAGGCGCCGATTTGGCAGGCAGCGTGTAAGCAGATTGATTGGCAGCAGCAGGGCGGAAGGAGATGGAGTCGTAGCGTCTTGCAATCTCGTTTGAGTCGTCTACAAAGTCCAGTGCCGGAAGGTACTCCGCACGTGGCTCCGCACGTGGCTCTGCACGTGGCTCGGCTGCAGCTTGACTTTCTAGCCGAACGGACCGGCGAAACCGGTTCATGTCGCCATCGCCCCCGGCGTTGAGGTCCTCCAAGGCCTTAGCGATAAAGTCAATCAGGAAATCCTTGGCTATGGGCACACTCTTGCGCCTCTCTTGTTTTTGTTTCTCTAGCCTGCGCGTCTCCGGTGCCGCGGCAAAAACGTCCGAAAGGTCTTGCAGGCGGCGGTTGATTTCTTTCTGCACGTCCTGCGGCAGCTTCTTGCGTGGAGAAGACCAGCTTCGCCCGGTGTGTGCCGAGTAATTTGTCGGCAGCGAGTAGTCCGACAGCGTGTTGGAGTTATGGATATGGGGCTGTCTGTCGAAGACGTCCTCAGCTCCTGACGCGTAGTTGCTGTTGTGGGACGGCTGTTTTCGGAGTGCCAGTTCAGGAAGCGGAAGATGCGCAGCACTGCGGGGCTCTTGTGGAACCACGTTGCCGGCCGTGGGCGGAAGCGGTTTTTCGTTCGGCAATGGCGATCTTTTGAAAGGCTTTGCAACCGATTTCGTCAGAGCAGGGACACTGCTGCCCATGTGCTGCACCGGATGCTGCGCCGCATGCATAAGCGGCGCCGGTTGCGCGCTATTGGGAGAAGAAGCATTGTCAGTTGTGGTGGCCTTGCTGATCACAGTTGAGTGAGTGGAGAATGTTCTCGAGAGAATGTGCGAGTAGTCCGGGTCCGTGAACTCGGCCAACGTATATTTTTGGGCCTCGTCGTCGTCGTAGCCATTGAGAAAATCCACATACGCAGGGGGCACTGGGATCCGGCTGCCGGTGCCATACGCATCCACAAAATCAGAGACATCTTTCGGCGCCCCCACGCGTGCAAAAGCCAGACGGGCATTGTCAACTGCCAGGTCCCACTCCACGCAGAGCGACGCCACGTGATTGCAAAACACAAAGCAATTGAGCTTGCAAACCTGGATACGCTCAATCTCCATCTGGTAGATGTTCAGCAAGGAGATAGACCAGTCGCGGACCCATATCTCATGGAGCTCGGCATATCTTTGCACGGCCTCCTGGTAGGTGGCCTCGCAAACATGTAGCCCCAGCTGCGCTTTGTGGAGTCTCGCGGTGTTCTTTTCGAGTTCCTTGCCCCACGTAGTCTGACAAAGAAGCGTGAGTGATTTCTGCTGGCCACACGCCACACGGAACTTTTCCTTGGCGTTTTGGAGAAAGAGACCATAATCTTTCTTTTTCTGGAGCACTTTCAGCATGTGGCTTTCGATTTTTACGGCGTTTTTGTGGTACATCTGGTAGAACTGGTGAAGCTTGTCGTAGTTCTGAAGCAGCACGCTTCGAATAAAATGCTGGTTTTGGACAATCATGTTGCCGGTTTCGTTTTGTAGCTTATCGAGCGCTATCTTAAGGCTGCCGACCTCGCTGGAGCCCAACGAAGTGGAGGAAGCAAGCTTGCTGAGCCGCTTGTGATACTCCTTCTCAATGGCAATTTTTTCCTTGTAGAATTCGAGAAGCTCCTGAAGCGTTCGGAGTGACGTTTTGATCCGCAACTGTATTGCCGAGAACCCGTCGTCTTTCTGCCCCCAAAACAGGTTTACAAACGCTTTCTCTGGGACGGCCATTGCTTTGATTAGGGGGTATTTGCTGAACGATGGCCGGTGGGGAAGGAGATAAATTGAGGGGGATTCGCGGATTGGAAGACTTTTGTGTAATGCCAAACGGCTCTTGCGGATTTGAAACAGTATGTTTTCTTCTTCTTCATCTTCTCTGTGCACTCATAAAGTCTGTCCTTTGCTTTCTCCGCTACCTTTTTTTCTTGTTTACATCCTTCCTAATAAGGAAAGCAAATGCTGTGCATGCCACTGCTCGTTGCGCGATGAAGCCTGGCACATTGGCTCGTCACAAGAACCGGGGAAAACCCTACTTTTAGCTATATGTTGTTACGTCACTGAGATGTGCGTCAGACCTCATGCATTTGAAAGTTGTTACATCATGCCTGAGTCATTCTCACGTGTCGAGCCGGAATGGGGCAAATCAACTCTGCCGTTGCGAGTTGGCAACTCTCCATGCGCGGGACACGCGAGCCCCTGTGCACTCCGGCCCAGTGCTGCGCCATCGGATCAAAGCACCAGTCATGTGCTGCCTCACTGTGGCTTGAGCACGTGACTAGTCAATATCTAGCTGCATATCAAAGTCCGAAGCAAGAGCCGCCTCCGCAACCATCACGTCAGCGGCCACTGCGAAAAGAACGACGGCAAAGACTCTGCTAATCTATATCCAGCTGCATAGTGCGAAGAAAAGATAGATTTGCTTTTTAGGAGTCAGCCGGGGAATGCTCACAGCTCTTACGGACTCAAAGTCCTATAAAATCGGCAAGAAGATCTTCGATTTTCTTCTTGCGCAATGGTTTTTCATTCTTCTAGCAGTGTTTATAGTCTTAGCGTGGCGATGGCCCAGCTTTGCTAAGCTGGGGGGAACCATAAAAGCTGAGTACTCAATCGGGTACGGTGCCGTTGCGGTCATTTTTCTCATCTCCGGCCTCTCGATCAATAGCCGAGAGTTTGCGGCAAACTTGACGCATTGGAGGGCACACTTCACGGTCATGAGCTCCTCGTTTTTGATTACGTCGGCGATCATATATGGGATCGCTTCGGGTATCAAGGCAGCAAATGATGCCGCCATCGACGACTGGCTCTTGGTGGGGCTCATTGTCACTCACTGCTGCCCTACAACGGTGTCGTCCAACGTCGTGATGACGAAGGCTGCCGATGGCAATCACGTGCTCACCGTCTGTGAGGTTCTCATTGGAAATTTGCTCGGTGCTTTCATCACGCCGGCTTTGGTTCAAATGTACTTGACCGGTACGTGGGAATTCGGCAACCCAACTTACGAGACCGGGATCAGCGTGCAAGAGCTATATGCAAATGTGATGAAGCAGATTGGACTTTCGGTCTTTGTGCCGCTCTTTGTCGGCCAGGTGGTTCAGAATGTCTTTCCAAAACAGACGAAATGGTGCTTGACTACATTCAAGCTCAACAAAGTCGGGTCGTTCATGTTGCTTTTGATCATGTACCAGTCGTTTTCGACAGCATTTGCTCAGGGAGCATTCACGTCCGTCAGCCATGTTTCCATCATCTTTTTGGTATTCTTCAACATCGGCACGTACCTATTCTTCACTGTGATTGTGTACTTTTACCTGCGGCCACCCTTCATTTTATGGTGGTTTCCTACAGAACCTGTCCCAGAGTCTACAAAAGCATACAGATGGGGCTACAAGGCGCTCCGGCCTTTCTACTATACCCGGAAAGATACAGTGTCGATGATGTTATGCGGACCCGCAAAGACTGCGGCACTTGGTGTTTCGTTAGTTACCGCAGAGTATGGAGCTGATAACCCAAAGTTGGGTATTTTGCTTGTAGCGTTGGTTTTGTACCAGGCTGAGCAAGTATTCACGGGACAGATCCTTGTCAAGTTCATGAAAAAATGGGTTCATGCTGAGGATAAAGTACTCGAGGACGAAGAGTCGGCAACAAGTAAGCAGGGCTCGCATGAATCCCCAGACCAACTTTCCAACACGGACCTTGGCGAAAGCTCTCGTAAAACAACGGATCGAGTTTCCAGTAAAACCCTGCTTCATGATTCTGAGGAAGTACTGGACCAGAATACTACAGCCGAGACCCGGTGATCCACCATCACTGCACTATTTATTTCGGGTACAACTTCTGCTGAATTGCAATCCATAAAGATAATCTATCAAGAGTGTTTTGACGCCAACGGACATATGGTTGCGGGTCAACCCGGGTATTTTTCCCTGTAGGCACTCGGTGGCGATGAGATATAGCACATCAAATCCGTGAAGAATAATATATAGCGACCGACTAGTCGACTGTCTATCACTATGGTGGTCTTTCCTTTGAAACTCTCTCCTGACTCTTTTGTGACTCGGTTGTTTTCATCTCGATTGTACATTGCCTTGACCCATTCAGGCTCAATGATAGGTCAGAAGGGTGCCAATCCGCATAGACAACACGGGACTTTTTCTCAATTTTTGAAGGAGGGCCGTTCCAGGTTAATCCCAAGGTACACGCGAGCGTCTATTCATTCTGTTCAAAAAAGTAAACGGATTGCAGCACCACAATTTCGCATATGGTCTCCCACTACACTACTCAGTGTGGCCCTATGGAGCTTAACCATCGTTGATCGGACGGGAAACAGTGTGTTCTCCATGGTATGGCCGCAACCGAAGGATTGGGGCAATGAATAGCATATAAAGTGGGTTTAGAAAAGGGTTGGGCTACCTTGTGTCCCATTTGATAAAATATAATGAAGGCCTTTTTTCGTAATGTTGATGGTGATCCGAAGCCTAGCCTTCCAACAAGCAGTGAGCTGAATACAACAAACTGGACAATCGTGAATCCACAACCACCTTGGCAATTGTGGATGTCCATAGCCAGTATCTACAAAGGAAGTACGGTTTTTTTCTGAATTCTTGAGTGGAAGGTCCGCCAGCAAAAACTGCGGAAACATATTCCTTGTATTCTTCGTTTCTTTCAGCCCATGCGCTTTAGTAGTCTCTTCGGGTAAATTGTGAAAAAAACAAAAAAAAAAAAAGAAAAGTATACCGTGAGAACTCATTTCAATCAAAAAAAAATTTCTACATGCGTCCGGGCTGTGTGTTTTGGAAGTCTGGCATATTCATCCAGATTCGTGCAAGCTACCGATGTGTAGTCCAAAGTGCTCAAACATATAAGTGTTGAGAACGACAAACAAGACTTTGATTGGACAGGAGCGGCTTCCGAAATGGAGCGAGTGCTCCCAAAGCTTCGCACTATGCAAACTCCTCGCGCATGTCTGGCACATGGCGAGGTCTGGCTGGCATGGAACATGCATCTAGAAGCGAGCTCATTTCAAGGCTGGATTGGTTTGCCGCTAGGCCCAGACTAGCCGCTGGCGTGGGCAAAACTTTGCAATAATCGTGTTTGTCTCAGCAGGAACATGCGGCATTTGGCCCTGCTTCTTTGACGTTTTGGCAAGAACCGCCGGGTCTTCTCACCAGGCTCCTCCTTGAAGGTATGTGTAGTCCGCTTAGACAGCAGCATTTTCGACGTCACGGTCCGTGGGCCAGGTGGCTCGTGACCTGGTTTGTGCAAACACCAAGAGCCGAGCCCCTCCATTCCCGAGTGTCCGCACGCAAGCAAAACCCTCCGCTGCAAGATATGGAAAGTGGGACACGAAATACACAGGTCCAGGCGCAAAGGATGCCAGAGGCAGCGGCAAGAGTTCCAGAAACGTCGGGGTGTCGGACGTCTCGGAACCTACGGAAAATCAACGAACAAAAAAAATTAAATAAAAGTGGGCCAGTGACGTTTCTCGCCAATCATGCTATTTTGCGCAAGGTGCGGCTCGTAACCCAGGCCTATTCCGAAGAACCCGGCGTCACGCGGAATCTCGGAGCAGTGTGGGGCCCCACTACACGAGTACCCGGCAAAGCCAGGGCCGTCACGGCCTTCTATTGTGTGTGTCGAGCCTGGGGTGCTGACGGGGAAAAAAAGAAAAACAAAAAACAAAAAACAAAAAACAAAAAAGAAGAAACAGAAACAGAAACAACAACAAAAACAACAACAAAAACAACAAAAAAAAAATTGCCCCAAAGAACAGGTGACCGGCCGCGGCCCCGCCGCACCTGGCCCAGCTGGGGCCTCGCCGCACGCCGCACGTTATCGCCCGGAAGAAACAGTGCTCCACCCCCACCACTAATTTCCACAAGGCACAAGGCTTCTCGCTGGTGCCGCTACTTTCCTCGAGCCCGTGGCCCATTTTTTCTAGTTGCACACAGACGCTGACAAACCGCGGTCGCTCCCCAGCAAAAGCTGCACGTATCTGCCGGGCGGCTTCTCCGGGTGCCCCATTCCAGCTTCTCATTTTAAGCTCTCGCCCATTTTTTTTTCTTTTCTCTCCGCCCCACAAGCTTATCTCTGTTATCGTCATTGCATCCACCGTGGCCCGGGCGCATTCACCATTCCCCTCATCCTACTGCCAGCGGCCTCTTGCGACTCTTTTGAAACACACCTTGGTCTGGTCTCCCTCCCCGCCAGAAACCACACACAACCGGCCGTCGCATTCACCACTGCCCGCACTAGCGTATACCCGTGTTTTGTTTTCCCGTCTCACGCCCACCGCCCCGCGCCACTTTTCCGACACTTGGACACTACCGTGGACCACGCCTCTTCTTGCACGTTTTCCTGGCACCACCTAAAACCCGCCGAGACTTGGAGCGCTTTACAGGATTCGCTCTTCTTTTTCTTTTTTTGGTTTTGTCGTTAGCCCGGCCGTGCCCGCCTGCCACAAAAACCATATTTCTGCTGCTTTTGCTACAGCCGGCAACAGGCTGCGCCCATCAAAAACACACACACACACACACCCACACACACGTTGTGCCCGCCACCCACCGGCACATTTATATCCATAAGCCCAGAAACATCCGAGGCCCCCCTTCGCCGCCGTGGCCCCCTCTCCACCAGGAACCGCCATGTCCCGCCAGCTGCCGCTCAGCCTCCAGCTGCTGATGCGTGACCAGCACAACCAGAACCAGCAGCACTACTTGCTGCCGCTGCAGGCACCCCAGGCGCCAGCACAGGCCTCCGGCTTGGCGCCGGACTGGATCCCGCCGCCGGCGCTGCTCGCCACGGTCAACTCGGACGCCATCGACTTGAACGACGAGGTGTTTTTCAACTACAACGCCGTGCCCTCGTACACAACGGAATCCTACGCCGAGGACTTGGCCGCGCCGCTGCTGCTGCTGCTGACGGCGAACTTCGACTTTAACTACACCGCCATGCCGCCGCACGAGCTGGCGGCTTCGCCCTTGAAGTACGCGGAGGGCAACACCCAGTACTCGCACATGCGCCGGTTTCTGCTGGCCGTCGAGCAGCTCAATCGCATGTCCTTGCGCGCGCCCAGCAGCCTGAAGCTGCTGTCGCCCGATCTATATAGCGTGCTTGCAGAGCCGCTGGTGTCCCCAGAGGAACGCACAGTGAACCCTCGCCACCTCTTGGGAGGGCCCTCCGCCGTCCCAGGGAGCGCTTCGGGGGGTGCTACTGCCGGCCACGCTTTTGCGACTGATGAGCCTAGCACTGCTGCCTCCCGCAGCGCCACGAGGTATATCTTGCCTTCCAGCGTGCTGTCGCCAGCGCTCCTGTCGTTCTTTTCGAAACTGGCCCCGATCGGCAATATCCAAGAGCACTCAGGTGATGATGCAGATCCGCTCGCGCCGCTATCGTCCATGGCGGCTCTAGAGACGCTTCCCTCAAAAGACACCGCGCTCGGTTACACGTTGCCCTCACAAAAGCATTCTCCCGCGTTGAACAACCCGTTGAACCCTTACGTCATGAACGATGAATGTGTCTCTGCCATCACATATTGGCTCAACAACACCGCCGACGTGATTCTGGAGAAACCCGTCTCGAACGGCGCACGCACTCCCATGGGTGTCATGAAGCCAGGCTGGGCGCGCCGGAATCTGATTCAGGTCATGTCTCCACGGTCCGATGACATACCTGTAAAAACGCTGCGGACTCTATCCATGGAACAAAAGCGTAGGCGACGGAAGTCAGTCAATACGTCCTCATCAATCCCAGAGGGTGCCCTACCCGCAGGCTTGAGCTTGAGCATTGCTCATGCACGTGCGCAAGTACTGAGGAACAGCTCAACTCTGAATTTGGCCCACCACGCCGAAAATGACCCCATTGGTCTTGGGGTTCCGCTTCCATCGCTCACGTTGCCTCTGTCGTACAAGCACGAACCAACGAAGCTGGATAACTTTGGACTGGGGTCTTTTGACGCCATGGACGTGGCTGTACCAGAGCCAGAGCTTACACATTCCTCGAAGCAAGGACTCTTCAATTATACTCGAGATACAATGGAGAACCCCACGCCGATGGATTTGGATAGTGCTCTACCTACGTCCAGTCATGGAGTATCCACGGGGAACATGCAGGGGCAGTCCCATGCCGCGGAACTGGGTGACGATGAGCCCAAGCCATTTCCTTGTCCGGATTGTGACAAACAATTCAAGCGCCTGGAGCACTTGAAGCGTCACATCAGATCCGTGCACTCAAACATTCGCCCATTTCACTGCAAATATTGTGATAAAAAGTTTCTGCGGTCCGACAACTTGGCGCAGCACCAGAAGACACATTTTAAGATGGATGCGAGCGGCACTGCGACAATCATATATGGCAACCCGAACCCACTGGGCCGCAGCGGGCGAAAGAAGAGTGCAGGTGACGCTGATTTGGAGAAGTATTCTCACGGAGACAATTAAAGTCAATACTTTTTTGGGACAGTTCAGACTAGTCGAAATGTGAGCACAGGTATATGAGGTCAGTCAAGAGACTCTCGCATACCGATATATGTTAAGCAGGAAGCGTATTTCAAGGGCGCTTGAGACGGCAGTTTGGACTATTGTTGCAGGATATAATATACGATATTCAATTCTTAATTATTCAAAGCGACCGTGCCAAGATGATACAACTTCTGTTATGAACTTTCCTTACGAATCGGCCTTCACAATAGGAAATGTGTTTCGTTTGATACCATTATATTGCGACAATTTTTTTTTGTAATTAACTTATTATATTGATTGACTTATTGACTTATTATACTTTCCCAAGAACGTGAGGAAATGTAAAAAAAAAAAAGAATAGAAAAAATAAAAAGACAATCAATACATGCACATTTGATGCCGTTTTGTCAGAATAGAACATGCATAGGGCAACACGGTGGCCCAGGCAAACAGCTAGAAATCCCCAGAGTCAGCTACGATTCTGCTCAGTCTTTGAAGTTCTTGTAATGACGATCGAGTAAGCACCAGTGCTCTATTGGTGGCATCAAGAATTTAGAAGCATACAAGCCCTGAGCCGGCTCATGGTCTTCAAGCGTTGCCTTCGACTTCTTGTCCGGAGATGTTCGGTCTGATCAAACAAGACGTATGAACTGTGGGTTGTATGAAGCATGCACTAGCTGGAAAGGGATCACGAAGCTCTGTATTCAAGCACGACGTGCCGTCTGACACGCTAAGCGACAGGCCGTACAACATGCACTAGCGCAAAGGATTCCTACCGATTGTGCAACATGCTTCATAGCCCCCGGCCAAATCGTTCCCGCCCTTGATTCGGCCCACCCTAAATGAGCCTAGAGCTGGCCCCGGATCCTTCGTGCAAGCTGAATGTCTTTCTGCATGATGGTGACCCGTTTTGCATGGATGGCACACAAGTTCGTGTCCTCTAGCAAGTGCACCAAGAAGGCCTCGCTTGCTTCCTGGAGGGCCAATATGGCATTGGACTGCCATCGGATGCCGAACCCGGAGCCCATGTAGGTGTCTGCGATTTCCTTGACAAGGCGCGCAAACGGGAGTTTGCGGAGCAAGAGATCGGTGCCTCGTTGGAACTTGCGGATCTCCCTCAAGGCATTGGTGCCAGGCCTATATCTGCGCTTCCGGGCGGTGGCATTCAGCGGCGGATCGCCCGGCAAATTTCGGTAGAAGCCGGCGTCCGCCATGGGCCGTGGCGCACGCAGCGCCGCTGGCTGTCGGTTGGGGTTGGTCGAAAGTCTGGCCATGAGAGTCGGAGAGGCTGATTGTGAGATCCGACGCTGGGTGTGATTTTCTCTTTCGTTCTTTCTTTCTTTGATACTTTTTTTTTTTTCTTTTTCTTTTTCGTGGGGGCGGCACGAGGCGTCTGGATGGGCGTGCGGCCAATGTTTTTGCCAGAGCTGGTTGAGACGTACGGCGGGGAATGGGTGTACGGCAAGGCCCTAGGAAAAAGTCCGAACCTGATGGGTGTGCCTCAATGTTATGCCATGCAATGTCTGGCGAGAAGACGTGCGACGGCAGCGAGTCGATATTTCCCAATGCGGGTTATATCAGGTGCATGCGCGCACCAGCGCAATGTTTTCTTTGGGCCTGTTGCAGGTCGCATTGATGAACGAGTATACGGGCGCAAATGCTGCGGCTGCTTTTCTGCTACTCTGCTCGAGCCACATGCCACGCTAGTGGATGAGCATGCAAGATGGCTTGCCCGTACTTGCTCCGGCTGCAAGTACGAGCCTGCGTGTTTTGAACGCAGCCTTTTCAGATCGCCATGGTTTACATCCAGACTATAGAGTATCGCAAGGGGACACGGGAGATGAGCTCGTGCTAAAAGCGACGGATGTATTGCAGCATCTTTCTTTTTTTTTTTTTTTTGTTGGCGGCGTCGCTTGTGCTTGCTTAGTAGACAGAGTGTGGCGAGTGTAGAATCTTGAACTCACAGGCATTTGCCGTGGCCGACCCATCATCTCGGTACCGTTTGCCCATTGCGTTATATGGTTAGGGCGCCTCTCTCTTCAGTTCGGAACAATCCATCGGGGCAGAGCCTCTTGTCAGAAGCACATGTGTAGGAGGACCGGGGCACATGAGTCGCTGGCACAAGACGCTGTCGGGTTGTCGTGCAGCAGCGTCCACTACGCTCTTGGTATGCGAGGGGTATGGACGGTGCTCAAGATACGTGTAAAATACAGTATTCTGGCTCGAGGCCACGTCACAAGCGCCTGCCCACAACTGACTCGCCTCTCAAGTAGACCAGCCTCGCTGTGTGTTTGTGGGATTGTATCGATTCTATGGATCTCAGTCCACGGTTTCTCCACGAGCAAATCGCCATGACGTTTCCAGAACCCGGCCATGACGCTCCAGGAGCACTGTAATTATATAGGTTTGCTTGTGGCTTGGGTATCTGGCGTCCTCGTGCCTGACGACATTTTGTCTAAAACCGAATCTTTCGAGCCCAGAGCAAGCGCACGTTTTATATCCAAGCCCGAAGCGGGGGCACTGAAACCAGGACCCATTCACATTCGTGCCACTGCTCAGGTGTGGCCAAGAGAGGCCGGCGAAAAAAAAAATAAATAAATAAATAAGAGGCTCAGTGTCACCACCTGACTATGGCGCCAGACACCTTGCAAAACGATGTTGTCCACGTGCTACAGGTATGAAACTAGATCCCGTCCCCACATTGTAGTAGTCCGGCCTGGACAGGCGCTGTCTACATTCATTGCCGTGCTTGGCATATCCCAAAACAAGTGTGCATTCCAAATCTGCTTCATTATACAACTGCTTGCTGACAAGCACCATTACCATTATTCCAGTGAGATTGCAGTCCAACCCAATAGATGTTCTGCAGTCAACATTCTCTGTTCTCTGGAGAAAACGGCCGTCTGGCCCCATACAACAGCACTGGCTCACGCCGACTCGTCCACGAGCTCAAATCCCAAGTCGAGGTTTCCATCCAAGAGATCGTTGATGCCGTCTTGGATCGTCTTGCTCTCTTCGTCGATCGCCATCTGCTCCAACTCTTGCTGGCTCCTGTATCCGCCCAAAAGCGACTTCATGCGCCAGCCAAACTCCGGGAGCGTCGAGATGTCCATCACCCAGCACGTACCAAACGCAATCATCGACAGAACAGAGGCACAAAGCATCGTGCCGGTTCCCACAGCCACGGCTGCGTCCATGGCAAAGTTGTAGCTGAGCGGTGGCTGGTGATTCCCTTGGAAAAGCGACGGGATGTACTGCCTGGAAATGGCCGTGCGGTGGGCGAATCTCGAGGTGAATATCGTGACAGCAGCTGCAGTGAGGAAGAAGGTCGCCTGCTTCTTGCGTCTGGTGATGTACTCCGGAGACGCTTCTCCAAGTTTGAAGTTGAGCTTCTGGAGCACTTCTCTGAGTTTGCTCTGCTCGTTAGCGGTGCTCATGGTTAAATAAAAAAAAATTGTCCAAGTCGAGGGTTGTGCCAGTTAGTCTCACGGGACTTGGGAACCTTTCAATACAGCACCTCAAGAAGGATGCGCGAAGTTACCTTTTTTGCCCCGGAGGCCAGGCGCACTTTATACAAGCGCCCGAAACCACCATCACAACGTCCATTTCGCACGCGATACCCAACCGTCTTCTTCTGCTTTGACGTTTAATGAAATTTATACATTCTTCTAGAAGTAACTGGTACAGTTCTAAAACTGGACTGGCGCGCGACGGCCGCAGTCTGTTGTCCATATTCTCGCTGAATCTCGGCGACATTAAATTTCCTCCTTAAAGTGTCCCTTGCTGTTTTCATTCCCACGAATCGAGAGCTCCTCGTCGAAGTTGCTAGTGGAAATGGATTCGGGCCTGGCACTCTTCGCTGCTTTCGGAGATACCGCTTCGCTTTTGCTGGGCGTCTTGCTCTCCGGCTTCGCAGGAGTGTTCGGGTTGTGGAATGCGCTCTTGAGTCTCGCTCGGAACCCCTTCTTTTTCAATGACTCCTTTGGTGGAACCTCGGCTTTCTTAACGGGCTCAGCCTTGGCAGGAACAGGCGAAACTTCCTTTTTCTCCACTTTAGGCTCAGCTTCTTTTGTTTCTTTTTTCTTGGACTCCTTTTTCCCGTCGTCAGAGAAGAGTGACCCCGTGTCGCGGATTCTGTCCTCGTCAACAGACTCCCGCATGTGTTCCGGGAGGTGCTTGTTGACTTCGTGCTCGCTCTTGACCAAAGCGTCAATCTCTTGGTGAATTTCCTTTTTGTGAGTGGTTTTCGACGCAATATTCTCTTCCTTCTCTTTATGCAAAGCATCAATTTCACCATCCAACTCTTTGTGAGTGTTTTCAACCTCTTTCAACGTTTTTTCGGTATGTTCCTCAAGCTCCTCAACTTCCTTGTCTGTAGTCTCACGCTTAGCAACAAACTCAGCATGCTCCTGGGTGGTGGCCTCGATATTAGTCTTGGTGAGCTCGAGCTTCTCCTTCAACTCCTTAATCTTCGCCTCATATTCAGCTTTGAGACTCTCGCCACTGCGCACCTCACTAGTCAATTGATCCTTTGTGTCAGTCAAATTCTTTAGCTTCTCATTCTCAATACTCAATTCATCGAGAGTGGGTTTCAAAACTTCATCTTTTTCGTCTTGCATGGTTTGCAATTCGTCTTTGCGGCCCTTGATCAAACCTTCTTCTTCTTCGGAAATGCGCTCTTCATTCTCTTTCTTCTCCTTCAATAAATCGTCTTTTTCTTGGGCAAACTTGGCTTGTAATTCCTGCAACTCCTGTGTCTTGGCATCGACAATTGCATTCTGTTCAACCTGGTATTCGGCGTACTGGTCATCCTCGGCCTTCATTTTCTCTTCATTGTCCAAGACTCTTTGATCTTTTTCCTTCAAGCGCTGAATTTTCAATGCGTGTTTGCGGTTCTCGTCCTCCTTCTTCGACTTGAGATGCAACAACTTGAGTTCAGACTGTTTCGAGTACTGTTCCTGCTCAAACTCCCTTTGCGCGACGGCCTTTGAGTTGAGATCATTCAAGACAGGCTGCACAATCTGGTTGGCCAATTTGTCAACCTCGGATGCTGGCAAGGATAAGCCACCGCCCAAGTCGATCATTCCAGAATTATGGGCCTTCAACCGTTCCTCTGAATTCTTTTGGGCCGCGGCCAAAGCCTTACTGTACATCTGTGCCTGCTCCCTCAAGTCAGTCAGGTTGATCGCATTCGTTGGGGCCAACCTCTCCTTAGCCTTGGCGCTAGCCGCAGCCAACAAAGCAGCGTCAACCACGTCTACTGCCTGGAATGTCAGCGACCGCTGGGACGAGACGGAGTCCGAGTAGCTCGAGCCTTGTTTCATTGAGACTGAGCGGCCAGCAGATTGAGCAGCCAGCAACTCGGCGTCACGCGTGGAGCCCTCGACGGGCTTCAGCGCGAGGCCGGAGCGATTGTCCTGACCTGGGTTGAGGCGTTTGTTCAACAAAGACGAAGAGTTCTTGCCGGCAGCCAGGGACAATTTGCCCATGTCAAGCGTTGATGCGCGCGAAGGCTTTGTCGCCAAGCCATGCTTCATGACGGATTTTTCCGGAGTGGTTCTCAGGGTCATTGTTGAAGTTGAGTTTGTGTGCGCCTGCTTATACACGGAGCCGCGATTGTACGACAGCGGGACGCCCAAGTCGGGATTGGGCACCGGTTCCGGGACAGGCTCTTGGGCCTTGTACATGTTGACGGCCGAGGCCGCATTCTGGGCCTCAGGGGCCGCGCGCAAGCGCTCGTAAGAGGGCTTGACACTCAAGTCGGTGGATGCGGCCAACAAGGCCGCGGCGTCGGAGGCGCTCAGCGCAACGCCGACCGAGGGCTTCCCCGGGCTGTCGAAGTGGCCCAGGCGCAATCTTTGCTGGTACAAAGCCTGCTGGGACAAGGGCTTACCCTGTGCTTGATAAACAGACATTGAGAAACGGGCGGGAAAGAAAGTAAGAAGGGCAAACTCAAACGGGTGCGTTTGGTGGCTCTGCTTGGTGTCTTGATGGGATACGAGGTCGCCAAAGTAAACGATGGTTTTGCGTTGCTCAATTGGTCACGGGTCCTAGGGAAACGGACCGAAACGGGCTTCACGAAAGGGGGGGAGGGTAGAAAAGAGTCGGCGGGTAGCTGCTTGAGCTGCGGGCAGATTGCACTTTCAGGTGTGCTTTTTTTTTTTTAAATGCTGGAAGGCGAACTTCAAGGATGCCTTGCTTGCCGGGATTCAGTAGCACGCAAGATACAGCAAAATGTTTGGCTTAATTGACCGGGCGTGAGTATGGGAAAGGGGGAAAAAAAGTGCTGATATGGTGGGGGAGATTGCTCGCGCAGTTGCCGGCGGCCTGAGGAGAGGGGCCTGCACATAGTGCGGGCACGCGGGCCTCGTTGCCCAGAAAGAGGGGCGGCTGAAGATACGAAAGAATGCGAGATGTAAATAGAGCCCGGGACGGCGCATGGGCGGCGGCCTATCGTGCCCGACTGCGGTATTGCTTTTGCCGTGGGCCCCGTAGGAGGGAATGGGGGGATCACCCCGCCTTTGTCATTGTTCCATGCGGTCTTTGGTCTTGACGGCGCTTGGTTTAACCTTGGGGTGTACTGGAAGCGCTCGCTTTGGAAGCGCTCGCTTTGGAAGCGCTCGCTTTGGAAACGCTCGTTCTGCACGAGTGCACAAGGGAACCATGGAAGCCGCGGCCGAAGCGTGGCACATGGCATATGAAAGCGGGCGCCGCAGCACGTATGCACTTTTCGCCAGCATGGCAGAAACTGCCAGGGCGGGCCGGCGGTATGAGTGCCTATGCACAGGCAAAGCAGGTAGCAGATTTATAAACGTGCCGTGCAAACGGGCACGCGCCGTGGAAACAAGCCGCACATCATTCCGCCCCGGTGCAGGTGCACGGTTGCCGCTACGTCATGCGTTCCATCTTGAGCGCCACCACGCAGAAAGGGCAGTGGAAGTAGAAGAACTGAGAGGAACAGAGAGGAACAGAGAGGAACAGAGAGGAACAGAGAGGAACAGAGAGGAACAGAGAGGAACAGAGAGGAACAGAGAGGAACAGAGAGGAACAGAGAGGAACAGAGAGGAACAGAGAGGAACAGAGAGGAACAGAGAAGAAAGAAAGGAGAGGAACGCAGAAGAATTATTGATGGCGGGAGAAGAAAACAAAGAAAAAATCAATGGATAGAAGACAAGAATGAAATAGAATGAGACACGGGGACCTGGACTCCAATGCGTACTCGCGCACGGGCATTCTTGGCCCAGACTGAATTCTCCGGCGGAAGCACATTTGTTTGAAAATTGATTTTTATGAATTGGAAAACTTCAAGTTAAAGACTAGTCCCGAGCATCGGGCATGGACATGAACGGCCGCAAGTGAGATGTGCACACTAGAGCGCCTCCATGCCCCGTGGTCTCGAGAACCATGGAGGCTTGGTGCAGTCCCTCCCAAAGTGAGTGTCGGGGTCAGTAGTGGGTGCTTGTGACTGGAGCGATGTGTACTCATCTAATCAGTTGGACCCGCAACCAGATCCGATCCCGGTCTTCCGGCAACGCGGGCTTCGCGTGACGAGCGGCCCAATGGTATTTGGTCGCTCATGCGTGGGCGCACTAACCCAGAATACAACTATGGATGTGGGGTCGTCTGAGCAAAACCTGACGTGGGACTTGTCGCCGGCGACTCAATTCCCACCCCAACGCAGAACGGCAACTTCCAAGAGCGAGAATCGAGTGACGAAGAAGGCCAAGAAAGGGGTTCGATGCTCGGGCACAGCACTACACGCGCAGCGTTTCAGGCACAATTCCTCAGGCACAATGCCTCAGGCACATCGGTTCCGGGCGTGCCTCGCCAGTAGGCCTCAGACACCAGCCCCGGGCGTGCGGCGCACCCGCCGTATGTACTCAAACGCCTCGGTGAACTTCAACTGACGCACGAGAATCTTTTCCACTAAAAACCGTGGGCACCACGCCAACAAATGCCCCGCAAGGTACGCGGCGCCGCCGCGGTAGAGGTTCAAGGCGCCGCCCACCGCCAGCCGCTCGAAGTCGTCTGCCACCTGGCGTGCATACGCCTCCGCCAGCACGGGCCGTTTCAGCGCCGTCATGCCCAGGAGCTCCGCCAAGCCCGCATCGATGCCCGGGACCCGGAACACGGAGTCTGGTGGCAACTCGCGGGTGTCGCCGATGGGCGTCTGCACGCTGCCCGTGACAAAGTTCACCACAGCGACCCCGAACGGCTCCATCTCCACGCGGAGCGTGGCCACGTACTGGTGGAGCGCCGCCTTGGTTGCCGAGTACACCGAGAGAAACGGCGCCGGGAGCACGCCGCTGACCGAGCCCGTGAACCCGACGGTGCCCCGGGCCTTGATGAGCAACGGCGCAAATTCACGCGTCACGCGGATCGGCGCAAGCACATTCACCGCGAAACACTGTGCCACGGCGGCGTCCGCCGCGTCGACCGCTGCCATCGTGCACGCCTGGCCGGCGTTGTTGTGCAAGAAATCAAGCCGCCCGCCGTTCTCGGCGCTGACAAGGTCCCGCAACCGCCCGACGTCTTCGCTGCTCGTCACGTCACATGCCACGGTGACCACGCCAAGCGCCCGCAACGGCGCCATGGGCTCGACGCGCCGGGCGCACGCATATACCTTGTGCCCACGCAGGGCAAACTCCGCCGCGGCGGCGTAGCCAATACCGGAGGAGGCGCCGGTCACAAGCACGACTTTTGCGCGAGCCGCTTGGCCCATTTGGGAGTTCTGGTTGTTCTGGTTGTTCTGTTCCATCTGGTCCCTCTGATCTATCTGGTCCCTCTGATCTATCTGATCTATCTGGTCCCTCTGGTCCTTCATCTGGCCAGCAATCACGGGGTTCGGGAGTGGCAAAACGGGCCCAGCCGCGTTGGCAACGCCCGGTCCTGCGTAAGGCGCCCCGCCATGGGTGCAACAAGCCAGGATCCGTTGGGCTTCCCAGCAACAACGTGGCCCGCTGGCTTGGCGTGTTCTCTAGCAAAGGGCAACGGGCTGGCCCTGTGCGCTCCACGCACAGTTGACGCCCGCGCCTGCCATGTCTTTCATAAACGGCGGGGCGCCCGTTTTGGCTGGTCACGCGGCCGTATCCCAAAGGAGAAACCACATCAACAAAGCGCAAGTTCGCGGATCTGCCAGTGGCTCTCGGCGCCTCTCCAAAAGAAAAAGAAGAAGAAAAAGAAAAAGAAAAAGAAGAAAGAACAAGAACAAGACCAAGACCAAGAAAGGGGAAAAGGGAAAAGGAAAGGGGGAAAAATAAAAGAAGAAAAACAGACAGGCTCTGTGATACTCGGAAGTCCTCGTCCATCAAGCATTCACTGGGCTCGACTGGCGCACACAACGCTCAATCCAAGTGTTCTTGTTCATTCTCGATATTCCATCGCACGACTCCTGGATTCACTCTGCCAAAACAGTATGGCTGTGCCGGCGCCTCCTAGCCAGGGCAGCTCCACGCAGCAGGCCGTCGTCTTTGGCGTGCCCGTGTCGCAGGCCCTTCTAGATAAGGCTGCGCCGTTCTTCCTCGGCATGCTTGCCACGTACGTGCTCCAGCTTCTCGTCCCGGTCTTGCTCTACTACACCTCGGTCACAGCCCGCCTATTGAAGGTCGCGGCGCTCTGGCTGGCCGTCGCCGCAGCCGTGTGCTGGTACACGGGCATCATTGCGCCGCAAGCCGCTGACCTCAATACTTCCGTGGCCCGTGTCCTCGCAGTGGCCCAGCAGCGTTTCGCCGCCGCGGCTCCGGGATCCCCGCCTCATGCCGTTCCTCTTGACCCTGACGAGGGGGCCTCTGCCCCAAGAGCAAACACCATGGGCTCTCCAGTGCGCCGCAGGCTCCCCACGGCAGACGCAAGGGCAAGCCCGAGACTGGAGGTACCTGTTTCCCTGCCCACCATCAACGTGCGGCCGTTCGTGGCGCCGATCCGCGACGGCAAGCACAAGGCGTACTCCGATGCCCACATCTACAAGCAGCCGCCGGCCACTACGCCTGTGCCCGCGCAATGGACCTCCGCCACTGAGTTTCCGCCGGTTTCTGCCGCGAACGAAGGCCGCTCGGATGGGCTCGTGGGCATGAGCTCCAAGCCACGGGCTGGCCCGAGAGGCAATGTCCGCCGGGCTGCGGCTGTATCGGGAAATGCCAAAGACAGGTCGCCCAATTCGAGGCGCAACTCGGCAGGCTCGGCCAACACTACAGGCTCGGCCAACACCGCACATGGTGCTGTAAACCCAAGGCCGTACTCGCTTGATGGTGCCGGTACCCGTGGCGCTCCGGGCCGCGCTGGTGATTTGGGAACTGGCGCCAGTTCGTTGGCCCGTGCGTCGTCTGTCACGAGCCAGCAATCCGTTCTAGGCACAAGGGCGAACTACTCGAAGTTTCTCGCCAACGTTCACAACTAAGAAAGATTCGCAAAGGTGCAAGAGGGAGAGGCACAACCGGCCGCTGGATCGGTGTAAAAGGGTCACACCACTGTCCAGTCAAACTTACTTTTTGACTTGTTCATTTCCTATACGCTGGTCTGCCGCACACGTGATTATTAAAGACACACGCCCCAGATGGCCAGTGGCCCACGCTCGTCGTAGATCTCCGTGTCAATGAAAGAGTCACCCCCGTAGTTGGAGTTTGCTCCAAAGATCTGCTTGGCGTAGATCTGTCCGCCTAAAAAGTACACCTCCGACCACGAGCCCCCCTTTTCCTTTGGTTTTTTCCATTCAGGAAAGTACTCGGGGTGCTTAATCAACTTGATTGAAGACGGAACCTGCGTTCCCCCGGCGTGGTCTCCGGCGCTGTCGGCAATATCGTCTGTCAGCTGGTACGCCAATATAGCAGAATTGACGCCAGCTTGCTCTTGCTTGGATTTTTTCGCCCGCGGAGGTCTCGTCAAGTGGTGCTTACAAAGCTCAAGCACAACGGCCTGTTTCAATCCCGCGATATTGGAGGTGCCGCCAACAAACACGAGGTTGTCGAAGCACTCTTGTCTTTTGTCCAAGTCAGGAACCTGCAGCAACGACACATATATGCCCTCAGCAAGCGCGGCAATGAGTTTCAGCGTTCCTTGGAAGCGCTCTTTTCCGACAGTAAGTGTCTGGCCCTCAAACGCAAACGAGTTTGTTTGCAACTCGGTGTTCGGCTTCCCTTCGATTTCCCCACCGTTGGCTTGCGCATCAAGTGCGCCATTGCCCTCAGTAACAACTTTTGCAATATCGATCTCATCGTCGTCGTTCTTCTTGTCCTCTTTCAAGTCTGAGAGGGAGTAGAAAGAATCCTCATGGTCGACCATTACCTCAAAGATGTCGGAGTGCTTCAAAGCAACAATCTGCTCTGCAGTGAATTGGGGCAAGACTTTGTGCAACTCATCTTCAATCGTTTTTCCACCTACTGGCAACCGCCTGGACGCGTATTTGATGGGCATGCCGCCCAAAACAGGCACAATCTGAGTCGTTTCGTGACCAACATTCACGACAAGTGTGGAGGACGCAGACCCAAGCCCGTATGAAACTGCTGCAGACAAGTCCAAGACATTAAAGGCTGTGAGCTCCAAGGCCTCGAACACGAACTTAGTGATTTCTTCGACGGCCTCGCGCGAAAACGAAACTGAGGGTGTTATCAACAACAACGGAATCTGGTTTATCGTCAAAATTGGGTTCCGCTGGATGAAAGACTGCAAGATGAATTTTAGAAGAGCCTTCAACGCTTCTATGTCGACCACGCGGGACCCCACAATTGGGTTTATTTTGGCGAACTCACCGGCCGGGTTCGTGGCACGGTATTGGTTTGTCGAAGCGTCAAGGTACACGACCGTGGGGAGCGTTATTTTCGGTGGAGCCAAGGATTCCTGCAAGCCAAAAAGCACCTTGGTCTCTTGCGAGCCCGCATGGATGAGAAGGAAATTCTCCTCGCGGAAAAGAGGCATTCTGTTTGGTCTTTTAGTGTTTTGGTGATGGAATACTAGTTGTTGACTTGGGTCGCCATGTTGCGTGCACGACCGCAGAGGCTAGAGCGCGACACGCCGCACGTTCTGTGTGAGACAGGGTCTGTTTCCCTAATCATAATTCGTATGGCGATTTTTTGGGAGAAGCGATACGAAGCTCACACCCATATGGCCAGGACTACTCAATCATCAATGTCCTTGATTCTTTCAATGCTGGTGACAATCTCAAATCAATAAGGTTGGGCCA
This sequence comes from Metschnikowia zobellii, assembly GCA_939531405.1. NCBI lineage: Eukaryota > Fungi > Ascomycota > Pichiomycetes > Serinales > Metschnikowiaceae > Metschnikowia > Metschnikowia zobellii. The sequence goes on along the minus strand of OW618031.1, from coordinate 1,927,851 downwards.
ATGGATGCCGGACTGAAATGATATTGCAATGATGGATATGTTTTTTTTTTTGGTTTATTATTCTTTGAAAAAAACGCGATTGGGGCCACTTGGGGAAGACCTGGGTATTAAGTGCCCAGTGGCTGCCAGAAACTGTATTCAATGCACCTTTGTTTCAAACCTGAAACATGAAAGCAATATTTATAAAGAGATGCGAGCCCGGTTCTATTTGCTTTTTTTTTTTTTGTTACTATCCCTTTTGCAGGCCCCAAAGTCCATATTATCACGTGACGTGCGCAACTGGCTCCCCACCGCTAGAAGCAGGGTAGTAACTGGAGGTTGCTTTCGGAATCCACCACTTACTTCTATATTGCTAAGTAAGCTTGGGCTGATCGCCTCAAAAAGCAACAACGCGTGTGGGCACCGATCCTTTCAATTTCTATCACAATCATATCGGATTCAGAAGATAGAACCATTTTCAGGTCTTCGCCTCAACGGTCCTCCCTTCGCAAGGCGCGTCGCGAGAAATGCTAAGCGTGATACGACGCGTATTTCCTTCAACCACACCATTTTCCATACCTGTTTCCACAAACCGCCTTAGCCTCATGGGTCAACAATCCATTCTTCGCTTTTTTGGCGATCTGAACAAGAGTCCTATTAAAGAACCAAGCACGAGGAAACCTTCGCTCGAGGAGTCGCCTATTAAAAAGGCAAGAAAGACTACGAATGAGGACACGCCAAGTAGTTGCATATCCCCTTCCCAGAATCCCACAGACTCGGCAGAATCAACAAAGTCAACATCACTGAGCTTAGAGAATATCAAAGACGAGGCGCAAAAGTTGATTCAGTTGTCAGAAGAAAACCACAAATACCCGATTCTAACCCCATCGGCAAAGAAGATACCATATGCAAAGCTCACCGCAGTTCTTGATCGCATCGAGGCTGAGCCTGGTAGATTGAAGATGACTGCCATTGTGGTAGAGTTTTTCACTGAAATCCTTGAACAGTTCGAGTCCCCAGATGAATTGGTCCGGGTGGTGTATCTCTTTATCAACAGACTCGGCCCCGACTACGAGCCCGACTTAGAGCTTGGACTTGGAGAGTCTCTTCTCATCAAGGCAATTGGCGAATGTTACGGCCGCGCTCCAGCAAAAATCAAGAAGGATTATCAAGAAATTGGAGATTTAGGCCTCGTAGCGCAGAGGTCCCGTTCGGGACAACCTCCTATGTTCAAGCCTACCGCTCTTGATGTTGACAATGTTTTTGAGAATTTAACCAAAATCGCAAAGGCTACTGGAAAGGACTCTCAATCAAGAAAGATCGGAATCATCAATAAAATGTTAACGTCGTGTGATATGAAAAGCAGCGAGGCTAAGTTCTTGATCCGATCCTTGGAAGGTAAATTGCGTATTGGTTTGGCTGAGAAGACTGTTTTGGTCAGTTTAGCCCAGGCATTTTTGAATTACGAAAATAAAACCGCTAAGCGAATCAATAGTGATTCCCTCTCAAAGGCAGAGGATGTCATACGTGAGGCATTTTCTTTAATTCCTAACTACGAGGTAATCATCAAAAACGCTTTCCAATTTGGTATCCTAAATTTACTAGAACATTGCCAGCTAACTCCAGGTGTTCCTTTGAAACCTATGTTAGCTAAACCAACCAAATCCATTGGGGAAGTACTCGACAGATTTCAGGGTGAAGAGTTCACCTGTGAATACAAATATGATGGTGAACGTGCTCAAGTACATCTTCTTGATTCTGGTGAAGTTCGTATTTACTCACGTAACTCCGAAGATATGTCGCAACGATACCCCGACTTGGTATCAATTGTGAAAGACTTCATAAATACTTCAGACGCAACGAACACCGAAACCCCAAGATCCATGCTTTTGGATTGCGAAGCAGTCGCTTGGGACCGGGATTCCAGAAAAATTTTGCCTTTTCAGGTTTTATCGACTAGAAAAAGGAAAGACGTGGAAGAAAAAGATATTAAAGTGCATATTTGTTTGTTTGTATTTGACGTTTTGTGTTTCAATGGTACCTCGCTTATCACCAAATCTTTGCAAGAAAGAAGACAGTGTCTTTTTGATAACTTCACGCCCATTGATGGCAAATTTCAATTCGCCACATTCAAAAATTCCTCAGATTTGAATGAACTTCAGCTTTTTTTGGATCAGTCCGTTAAAGACTCTTGCGAAGGTCTAATGGTCAAAATGCTTCATGGTTCTGAATCTTATTATGAGCCTTCAAAAAGATCTAGAAACTGGCTTAAACTCAAGAAAGATTATTTGGCAGGTGTTGGCGACTCTCTTGATCTTGTTGTTGTGGGTGCTTACGTTGGAAAAGGCAAAAGAACTGGCTCTTATGGCGGATTTCTTTTAGCAGCATACAATGATGATACAGGAGAGTACGAAACTACTTGCAAGATAGGAACTGGGTTTTCTGATGAGGACTTGACGTCTCTTTATGCAAAACTCAAGCCCACAGAAATCTCAGTCCCGAAACCCTTCTATGTTTATGATACAACCAACTCTAATGCTGTCCCTGATGTATGGCTTGAGCCCACGTCAGTTTTCGAAGTCTTGACGGCCGATCTTTCGCTTAGTCCTATCTACAAAGCTGCACACCTGGAATACGGCAAAGGAATTTCTTTAAGATTCCCTCGATTTTTGAGATTACGTGATGACAAAGGGGTCGAAGATGCCACTACGTCATCTCAAGTATCCGAATTCTACGAAAGACAGGCAAATGTGGCCTGATTTCTGAAGTAAGAAGTTAATATTAATCATAGCATAGTTGAAATTTGAAGCCAAAATGATTCAATAAATGGAATTTGAGACGATGCAATCGAAGATGCCTAGTTCGAAATTAGTCTCTGACAATTCACTCAAATAGTGTAGGCAACTTATTTAGCCTTGTCCCGGCCTTCGCGGATTCGAGATTGAATTTTGCTGCTGATAGTGCTGGTGGGCTTTTCTGATTTAGCATCCGCGAGAACATTTCTGTCAACCCTGCTACCAAAATTGAGCTCGACAGGTGAACTCTCTTCGGAAGATTTCGCGTAAGATGAGTTTGTGTTTTTAAAATTGAAGTCATCAGCCAATGATGCCGTTGAGGGCATTGCCGAGGGTGTCACCGAGTCAATATCAACATGCGTCTTCTTTGCATTCATGTACAAACTGTAGTCTGAAAACATTGGAATGTTTGTGTACGACAGGTCGCTCGCAAGTGAAATACCGTCTGAAGTGGAGGAGGAGTTGCCATCGGTATTCTCATCATCACTCTGTCTTGTTGTTGCTCCTGTTGTCTTCGAAGATACCTTCTCAATCGCCTTTCTCGTTTTACGATTCGCAAGCCTTCTGTTGCGTAGCTCTTGAGTTTTCAATTCCTCTTCCTCATCAGAATCGTAGTCGGCAGGTCTTACCAGTTGTGTGCTCTTGACTTCTAGCAAGTTGAAGTCATCAGGGAAGAGTTCGAGACCATATTTGTTGACGAACTCGGTAATTTCGTTACTCAAATCTCTTCTCATTTCCTTGACCTCCGTTATGGTGGACCCCAAAAATATCGAAAGGTACAAAGGCCGTAATGACTTGAAAAGATCCATTCCTTGTTCACCAATTACCAAGGCAGAGTATGTCACGAGAATACCCATAACATAAAGAATTATCCACATGCTTAGTAATCCGTAGGAAGAGAGGTAATTGTGCGTTTTGCAATACCACGTGCCAAGTGACGCGTAGAAACTGTACAACAACGGTGCTACACCCATGCTGATTAAAATCTTCCACGTGGCGACAACGTCATTTGCCTTGACCTTGACAACAGAATTGGCCAACGCTGTTCTCTTCTTCTGCATCGATACGTACTTGGCAATCGCAAAAACAGGTGCAAATAATATTGAGCCCGGAAGCGCTAATATGAGGAGAAGTACAACCTTCAAGGCCCGTACCACAAAAACAGGTAACAAAGAGAGCTTGTGGTTTTCATCGCAATCCTCCACGTGATGATCTGGCAAGTTCGTATTTTTCAACGCCTTATTGTAGCGCAAGATATTTTTCTTGATTGCATCCATCTCTGGTAGGTGTTTGTAGGTCTCGTAGCCCAATACCAATCTGCGGTTCATTTCCACCACCATTTGAATGGGCAAGTGCAGAGCAAAGTTACCAGCATAAAGACGCCGGGCTGCGTGCACCACCATTAAGGTCTCGTAGCTCAGGCAGTTAACAGTGACGGCTTTCAACCCGTTGGTAACCAATTCTAGGAGCTCTTTTACTGAATCCCGGGAAGTTTCGGGATTGTTGTAGCGAGCAACCATGGCGGCATCAATCTCGATCGGCTGGCCAAACTCGACAACCGCGCGAGACCGGAACTTGTGTGCGTGGAAATAGTTCATGCCACAAGGAACAATCTTTACTTTGCATGCTGGGTCACGGCCCATTGCTCCGAGAGCCATTATGGCCACGCCCGCTTTAAGCGGGAGGAGCTCGGTGCGGTCGTGCGAGCCACCCTCAGGAAATATGCCTAGACACTCGCCTCGAGATAAGTGCTCAAAGACGTAGTGGTAGACTTGCTTCTGGTCAATCTTGTCCGCCACTTTGAACGGCGTGCCTCGGCGCAAGAGCTCGAGCACGGTGTCGGACCGCTTGAACTCGCGGCGCAAAACGAGCTCTGTGTCAGAGACAATTGTCTCGATCTCGGAAGCACCAAGGGACTTGGGCAACGCCAAGAGCCCGCGCGGCATGCATTCCAGCGTGAAGCGCGTGCCGCAGCCAGTCACGCGGAGCGGATCGGCGTCGAAGTCGATCGAGATCTTGCCTGTACCGGGCTTGAGCAAGTCCTGCGCTCGGGCCACGGGAATCGAGAGCTGTGCGCTGGAGAGCGGGCCAATCACCGGGTGGTTATACGATTTGGCCGCAATAAGAAACGAAATGCGGCGGTGCGCCTCCTTGCGGACCTGGTTCAGAAGAATAAGCGGGTCGACAAACTGGTTGGCGTGGGGCGCTGCAACAAAGATCACGGGGCCAGACTTGGGGATGCGGAAGGCGCCCCGGGGCCGGATCTCTCGGAAGAAGCAGTCAAAGATCACGGAGAACATCCACGCGACAAAGTCGTAGAGCCATAGCTGGTGCTGTCGGAAAGGCTTGTAGGGCCCGTTGGGGGACTCGTCATTATGGCGTGCCGCGGGCGCCGAGCATGGAGGGCCCGGGGCAAGGAGGGCAGATTCGTGAGAGCTGGTTGCAGAGCCATTTGATTTGGTGCCTGTGCTTTCCAGACCAGCGGCGGCTGTGTGCAGCATTGGAACGCAGACTTAGAGATGCTGGAGAATCCAAAAGAGCGCGGAATTGAAGAGAACGGCTGCGCGTTAGCGGGACTTGAAAGCTGCGGGGCCTATAGGGTTTGGGGTTTGGTGGGGCCGGGTTTCAGGGCGGGCCCATCAGGCGAGCGTCCTGGGTGCAGGCGCGGTATTTGCGTGGGGGGAAAAGGAAGGGCCTCCTCTGGATAGTGGCGCCATATAAAAATATGGCACGGGCCGGCCGTGTGGCTGGGGGAAAGCGCCACAAAAAAGCGTATGTTTGTTTTGTTTATAAGAACGGGTGTATCTGTCAATGGGGGCAGTTCGGGGGTGCTGAGAAACAGAGAGCTTCAATAATTGGAGGGACGTTTCCAACTTCTCAAAAAGTTTATTATATATATGGTGCAGGGCACTTAAAAACTACAAAAGGCGCAGCGATAATAATAACGCTTGGGTGACCGGGATAAAAGGTCAAACAATTGAAGAAACACGGACTTTTTTTCAAAAAAAAAAAAAAAAAGCAAAAGGCAAATGCTCGTGCTTTGCAGGCCTGTCTGGCCACTGCAACCATTTGGTTTTTCGAGGCAATGGTTGTGTCGCTTCACCAGCTTAGTTTCTTGGTTGCTCGTGCATCAGGATAAAGCTAGTGCCCACCGCCCTGTTGTGATTTGTAGACACTACTGAACAATTACGTCAAGGCAAATAACAATGATATCGCTTAGACACCGGACGGGTTTCCCACATCATATATATGGTACTAGAAGTTCATCCATGGGTAAGAGTGAAGCCCTTGCAAAAGCTTTGCATGCGGAGAGTATTGGAGCTTGGTGCTGCCTCGCTACACGCGCCAAAGGCCAACATTCACAATCTGCACAAGGGCTAAAATAACGATTTGTTTGTATGCAAATCTTGCAAACGTAGACACGGGCCTCCTCCTCCTTGCTTATACAAGTATATTTGTTGCCGCCAATATGTATCGAAAAGTGGCTAGACTCACCACGCAGACGCTGTCTTTTCTTGTTTGGCTACGTACGCACAATCACCAAACAATTGGCGCATCGGCTTCACCGTAGATACCTGTTTCCATAGTTCCGAATACGAGCATCCCAGGGCTTCAAAATCGCAATCTCGATTTACGCGTTTCTCAATTGGCAGCCATTCCCAATCTCTACTACCATTGATTTGTAAAGCAACGTCATACTGTGGATGCGCTCAAAATTCGTAGCGTTTTCCAACACTTCCAAAGAAGACCAACCCAAAACTCTTTTCCTAAATCCTTTGCAGATCACACCATGAATTTGAAACATAAGTCTTATTACTACAACAAAAATCTGCATCGGCTGCATCCTCCCAAGTGGCGAGATTATCAGATCTCGGTAAAGGATGCCAGTGTCCCTGTGACACAGAAAGAACGACAGCAACATAGATTCGAGACTGGCGTGAAGATGCAAAAGTTCAAACCTTTGGCTTTGAAAAAAACAGTTTGGGGCGATATCAAGAAAAGACTTACCCGTAAATGGCAGAACTGTCGGCGGGATGTCCCCAAGGTTGAATTTCGAAAAAGTACGGAGCCGCCGGCTCATATCCTTCCTCCCTTGCACGACGAAATTAGCGGTCTGAAAGGTGGGCTAACCTTGAAGCTATTCAATAATCAACAAGACCTTTTGTCGGCTCCAACTTTTAAGATCCTGGCCCCGAGCGCAAATTGCATCCACTCGCTGAGTACCAAACCATACAAAACTCGTCTTAGAACAAAACTTACTCATAAATTGCAAAACACCGTCTTGCTTGTTGCTTCTAAGATATGGAGACAGAACACCTCGGGAAATAATGAGGCAGGGGGGCAAATAGTGGCTGCTAAATTTTACGACTCGGGGCAGCAGCTCGGCTACATTGCAGAAGTCGACTTCAACGAGCCCGCAACACACAATTTAGGTTTGACCGACCCCGACTATATGTCACCCCTCGGTAGCATACGTGCAACTTACTTACGTTGCATGCCATACCCGTGCATGCAAAGGTGGTCTGTCCAAAAATCAATTCCAATTAAGGGCATCAACACTTCAGAGCTGAATATTACGGAATACGTCGAGACTGGCCCCATGAAAGCTGAGTTTAGTTTGGGAAACTTCGAGGGACTAGAGTCGATTCACTTCCCTGACGAGCAAACCTTTTTCATAACCAATACATCCAAAACTGAGGTGAAATCTGAGAATGCTGTTGGAGGATTAGTAAACGTAGGGACAATCTTTCCCCGCGACTTCCTGACACTGACAGCAGATGAAGGCACAGAATCGAGCGAAACTTTGGATTATCAAGTAAAGGACTGCCACACTGAAAACAGCCCTAATTCCACCGTTCCGAAATCTGCAGAAATCTGTCCGATTGTTTGTAATCAAAGTTGCGAGCCAAGAAGACCTGGCTCAAGCCTCCGTGACCCTCGCATATTGAACATTACATCTGAAATGAGACCCAAAGAACCTCATCTAAAGTCATTGCGTTTGGTTAAATCTTCAGTGACTTCTTCTGACACTGAAGGGTCTAATGCAAGCAATGGCGCACACGCATACAAACAGAATTCACAAACTAACATACGATCAAACCACATCTCCTCACCCATTGTTTCCACAGACCACACTGGAATGAAAGAAATCAAGCTTGTGAGAAGACTCGGAGACTACTATTCGGTGCCTCTTTTACCCAATTTGATAAGTGAGAAAGGGGTCCACCCAGACACCATTCCCCGCGGCATCAAGTCTTGCAAAAGAGTATCTGGAATTTTAGTACCAGCTCTACAACTGTCATTAGTCAGGACACAAAACCGAAGACCATGAAATTTAAAGTAACAGAAATAACGTGAGCGCAGACTAAAAAATTAATGAATTTCCGAGCTTAAGTTGGCGTTTGAGACACCCAAAACATATTCAGACAAGAAAGCTAAATGAATCCAAAAATCTCATTATGCGTATAATTCGATAGGAATCAGAAACCCTCCATCAGAAAGACTACTCGAAAAGGACATTAGTCCTAAGTTAGATACGTATTGATTACTAATTCTTGTTCTGAAAAGTTTTCTTGAAGCTTTTAATGAAGGTTTCGCCAACAAGAAAAGAGTCGGTCCCGGTTTTCCGCACGTGACAGAGGCAGGCTCTCGCAACAAATCAAGTGACCTCACAACCTCGGGCCAAGGCCTCTAGTATGACGTCATAACGAGCCACAGAGGAGGGGACGCGCCTTGGCTGGAAACACGAGCCGAGGATGTGCGCGGGCTAGCCTTCCCGTAATTGTTTATGGAACCCAATGCTCCTAACCAGAATTGTCTCACAAACGATCTCATCCACGCGATGCCTTGAGATGCAAATTTAGTGACCATAGGCACTGAGATCTGATTGACAGGGCTCATGGCTCACGACATGGTCAAACAAGCGGCTTTGTGCAATGAGTGCGGCTGCCTGTCAGCTGCAAACGTTCGCTATAGAGAAAAGTCTTTCCGAACAATGTTGCCCTTTCCATGCATCTCACGGTTCCGTGAAACGCTTGGCATAAATCGCAACCCCAAAAAGCTGGGTTATCACCAGGAGTTATTTGAGTAACTGGGTCAATGTAAAATTGTTCACTCAGTACACTTTGTTTGAAGGATAGCGGTATCAGTGCAAGCTGCCGTAAAAAAAAATGAACGCATTGGGCTCACGGACAGCTGTGCTCCCGTGCGACATTATGATAGTCGGCCAGTGGCTATGCAGATGTCTTTTGAAGTGGACAATACTTCTTCCTGGCGCCATCAACGGCAATTGCTGCTGCCGCGGGCCAATGTTTCGAAAAATCCAATTGATCCATCTGCCCAATTAGAAATTTTAGCGTTCTCGGGCAAGCCCCTTAAAAGCTAATTAGTAAAGGACTGGGTCTTGTCCGCGGCTGTGGTTGTTTAACGCATACCCCATCCCAAAGTCATGCGCGCCTCGGCTCGGAAACATCACAGACGGCCCCCGCAATCATGGCCCCCCACCCGAACTTAAATAGGCCGTGAGCCGCCGGGGAAATTCCACATTCACAACCTATTTTACAATTCTGCTTTTACAACTGCTTCATTCTTATTTGATCTGCCCCGAAAAGTTCCGTTGATCTTTTCCAATTGCCGATTGCAAATATTTCACAGAGCATCACCAGGACCAGTAGGGCATTCATCTTTTGCCTGTTGTTTGGTTCACTCCTATCTTTCTGCTAATTGGTTCGATTCGTGTACTTCCAAAACACCTTTTTCGCTCGCACCCACTTTCTGTGACATTGAGCGCACTCCCGGTGGCAACTTTTTTCCCCAGCTTCTCTTCAGCAAGCGCGCAGGTACCCCACACTTTTTCCCGCTCCGTTTAAACAGCTTCCAGCGGACCACGGATTTTTTTTTCTGGGCGCGCACATACTCACGCACACACAATGACGGTTTCTTTTAAGGACAAGGTCGTTGTAGTTACGGGCGCCGGTGGCGGCTTAGGCAAGCATTACTGTCTTGAGTTTGCCAAGCGCGGCGCCAAAGTCGTGGTAAACGATTTGGGGGGTTCGCTCTCAGGCCAGGGCGGCGACTCGCGCGCCGCGGACGTGGTGGTTGACCAGATTCGGGCCGCAGGCGGCGAGGCCGTGGCCGACTACAACAATGTGTTGGACGGCGAGAAAATTGTTGAGACTGCAGTGCGGGCATATGGCACCGTGCACGTGGTGGTCAACAACGCCGGGATCTTGCGCGATGCGCAGTTCAAGAAAATGACTGCGCAGGACTTTCAGTTGGTGACGGACGTGCACACCAACGGTGCGTTCAAGGTCACCAAGGCTGCGTGGCCGTACTTCCGCAAACAAAACTACGGGCGCATTATTAACACCGCGTCGCCCGCGGGCTTGTACGGCAACTTTGGTCAGGCCAATTACTCGGCGGCAAAACTGGGCATGGTTGGGTTTTCCGAGACTTTGGCCAAGGAGGGCGATCGCTACAACATCAAGGCCAATACAATTGCGCCCCTCGCGCGCTCACGCATGACCGATAATGTGTTACCGCCTCCCATTTTGGAGAAGTTAGGCCCGGAGAAAGTCGCGCCCATTGTGTTGTACTTGGCTTCTGAGTGCAACACCTCTCTCAATGGCGAGATTTTCGAGGTGGCTGCAGGCTTCTATGCCCAGATTCGCTGGGAGAGGTCTGGCGGTGTCTTGTTCAAGCCAGATGATTCCTTCACCCCGGAGGCCGTGGCAAGCAAGATCGACGCTATAATGGACTTTGACGATGCCAAAAAACCGGCATTGTTGAAAAACCAGCACCCGCGTGCATTAAACGACTACTTGTCATTGGTTAAGGCTGCCGAAAAATTACCAGAAAACGACAGCTCAGGCTCCCCGCCTGTCTCCGTCAAAGGCAGGGTAGTGGTTATCACGGGCGCCGGTGCGGGCTTAGGCAGGGACTACGCACTCGCGTTTGCAAAGGCTGGCGCCAAGGTTGTGGTCAACGATTTCAAGGACCCTTCCAAAGTTGTCGAAGAGATCAAAGCAGCAGGTGGCGAAGCCCACGGCGACCAGCACGATGTCGCCAGCCAGGCTGAAGAAATCATTGACAACGTTATTAACAAATACGGCACCATTGACGTCTTAGTCAACAATGCCGGTATTTTGCGGGACAAGTCTTTCGCCAAGATGACTTACGACGAGTGGTTGCAAGTGCAAAAGGTCCACTTGCTTGGCACCTTCAACTTAACAAGGTTGGCATGGCCCCATTTCATGGAGAAGAAATTTGGCAGAGTCGTCAATATCTCATCTACATCAGGAATTTATGGCAACTTTGGTCAAGCAAACTACTCCGCTGCCAAATGCGCTATCATTGGTCTTTCCAAAACACTTGCCATTGAGGGAGCTCGGTCCAACATCAAAGTAAACGTTGTTGCGCCACACGCTGAAACAGCAATGACTATGACAATTTTTAGGGATGAGGATAAAAATCTTTACCCTCCGAAATTGGTTGCACCATTATTAATTTTCTTGGCCTCTGAAGAAGTTCCGATTACGGGCGAGTTGTTTGAAGCTGGTGGTGGTTGGATTGGCAATACCAGATGGCAGCGCGCTAAGGGTGCTGTCTCTAGAGATGCACACACGACAGCGGAATTCATCAAAGAAAACCTTCAGGACATTGTCGACTTCAGCATTGGCACCGAAAATCCCAAGTCAGCAACAGATTCATCAATGGCTATTTTGAGCGCAGTGGGTGGAGAAGACGATGATGAGGATGAAGATGAAGATGACGACGAAGACAGTCTGGATGACGAAGAAAATCCTGACAAGATGCCCGACCCTGTATTCTCGTGGAACGACAGGGACGTTATTTTATATAACCTCGGTGTTGGGGCCACGAGTGATGAATTGAAGTACGTGTACGAAAATTCTTCCGAATTTCAAGTCATTCCCGTGTTTGGCCATCTCCCAACCTTTAATTCTGAGAAGTCGCAATTGACTTTTACAAGATTGTTGAAGAATTTTAATCCTATGCTTTTGTTGCATGGAGAGCACTACCTCAAGATTGAAAAGTTCCCAATTCCCACCGAGGCAACAATCACGACTTCGTACCAGCCATTAGAAGTGACGCAAAAAGGCACAAACACCATCGTGGTTCATGGTTCGAAGTCGGTGGATAACGAAACCGGCGAGTTGCTTTTTTCCAACGAGGCCACGCTTTTCATCAGAAAGTGTGAGGGCGAGACGAGAAAGTACGTGGAAAGAAAGTCTTTCTCAATGAACCCATTTTCAGCCCCCAAGTCGGAGCCCATCTTTGTGAAAGACATCAAGACCTCCAAAGATCAAGCTGCTTTATACAGATTGAGTGGTGACAGAAATCCATTACACATAGATCCAAACTTTGCAAAGGGCGCCAACTTTGACGCTCCAATTTTGCACGGAATGTGCACGTACGGATTATCCGCCAAGGTGTTGCTTGATGAGTTTGGATTTTTTGATGAGATCAAGGCCCGGTTCACGGGTGTGGTTTTCCCCGGCGAGACTTTGAGGGTCTTTGCGTGGAAGCAGGGAGACGTAGTCATTTTCCAGACGCATGTTGTCGAAAGAAAGACCATCGCCATTAACAATGCTGCTATCAAATTGATTTCTGACAAAAGCAAATTGTGAGGATAATAAAAGTCAATTGTATTTGTGCGACTGGCAAGAATCAATGACCTGGAAATCTACAAATCTTGTTTTACAATGAAAAAAAAAAAAAAGAAAGTTAATATTTTGTATCTGAAATTAAATGCTATGAAAAATGACTGCGAATACGAGCTACTCACCAACATGCCCCAAATTTGACTGGGCATGGTGGTTGGCATTGCGCGCGAAGCGACGTTGCTGGAGGGATTTGGGTTGAAGAAAATAATCGACTGGTGCGTCGTTTGAGGAGTCAGTCGTCGATGACGCACCGGGTCTTGATGCATATGCTGACGCCGCATTGATGGATAAAGGTGAGCTGAAAGTCGGAGAGGAGTTCTCCTGTTTCAAGCCTGGCCTGATAATTGGGCGAGCCAAATTTGGCCGTGAGACTTTATGACCAGCAGTAGTGTACATGGGCCCAGACTTTATCTGATGGTCCTGTGCATGATAGCTGTTGACCGACGACAAGGGAGTTGTAAAGTCGATGGTATCGAAAGCACTCAAGCTTTCATAGAAACCCGGTTTATCGTTGAAGGGCGATGCGGATTCCAGTAGTGATTCCGAAGATGAGAAGGTTGGTGATAGCGACTCCAGACATATCAGCAGCAGGGACGAGTTAATCGAGAGGAACAGCCCAGACGAGCTCTTGTTGTGGTTGCGGAATAGGGCTGTAGGTGGCACGAAGTCCTCGTGATCATAGCGCGAATGCACTGGCGATTCCTTCTGGGGACTTTCAGCCGTGTGCAGAAAGCTCAGCAAGGACTGTGTGAACTGCGGTCTCGAGTCCTTCCGATCGCGTTTCTTGATCTTCAATGATCTCCTGGTTCGAGGGATGGCCGCGGTGGTGGTTGAGGAGCCCATATCCAAGCTCGTTAGCAGGGCAGTCAATGACGCTGATCTAGAATGAGCATTCAATCTGGGTGGGCACTGGTTGAAGGACTTTGCCCGTGTTAGCTTGGAAGCCTGCATAACCTTGCCCATTTCAATCTCACACGCACGCTTGTGGTTGTTGTCTTTCATCGCCACATAGGCCTGGGGCACACATAGATGGGCAAACTTGTCAAAAAACCCTTTGTAGCCACGGTCTAAGATAACGATGTCTGGGTAATGCAAGTAAGGGTAGCGGTGCTCATTGAGATTGCGGTCGACTTTTCTGAGGTGTGTTGCAAGGGTTGGGCCACGTAGCAACGAATACTCGCAGTGAAAAATGAGAAGCTTTCGAGAATCTCTGCACGTTTCCAACGCGCTGAGAAGCTGTTCCTCCAACGCCTGCTGCAGCGAGACGTTTATTGCATTTACAATATGGCCTCCTTCATACTCGTATGGGAACCTGCAGTCAACAGTGATGTAGTCTTCGAATTGATCCGCGTAGGCACCCTCGATTATCTTCCGCATCTCGTCCTCGTCAATCCTCGGGAGATTGTCGTGGGCAACAGAGTAGGTGCGGATCCGGGTATTATTCAAATGGGCGTTGCTGGTAAAATGGTCATGCAGGTCCAACAACTGGCTGTGTGGATCGGCAAAGCACCCGGGCTGGCTGACGCGCTTGTCATCTGGGCTAGAGAACTGGCCATGTGGCCCAGTCTCTTTGAGAAAGACTTGGTCGACGAGGGGCGAGGCTGTTTTCTGCTTCAGCGACGGAGACGCCATCCACTCGTCGTCGTCTAAAGTCGACTCGTTCTCATCGAGATCTTCGCTGGTATCGTCTGCTGTGAAAAGCAGGTCTGAGAAGCGATGCGACACCGAGCGGCGGATCGAGGAGGCCGAGTGGGAAAGTTTGGAGCCGACGGCTTTGATTTCGAGGAAGTTGACGTACGACAGTAGCGAGTCGAGTGGATTTCTCGCCCGGGACTTGGGTTTGGGGGTCGTTTGAAGCTGTGTGTCCGGACCCCCAGACGGCGAGCACAAGGCACGCGAGTCCACTGGGTCGTGCTTCATATTTCGGGCTGTGTCTCTTTCTGGCCGAACCCACAACTGCCGCAGAAGCAACGGGTGAACAGTGTGTGGAACGGGGAAGTGATGCGATGCGGTACAAAGGCTGAGGCCACAGAAACAGCGGGCAATTGAACAACAACAACAACAACAACAACAACAACAGTCAAGAGTCTCCGTGTTCTCTGAACTCTATGATTCGCCAGAAATACGAGCTGTTCGCTTTGTGCACGTTTTCAGGGGGTGCTGCTCGATGGAAACTGGGAGGGGCAGCAATGTACAGTGGTGCAAGCACGATCCAAGTTTGGAGACCCAGAACCAGAGTGGAATTGAGCAAGGCAAGGCAGGGAGAACGTGTTTTGCAGCTAGCTTGAAAAAAAAGACCAGCAGGCACAAATAGACCCACGAGAAAACACCTGATAAAGCCCTTTGTGTTCCACAAAGTACTGGGGGAGAAATCGGGCAACAATATCCTGGCACTCGACCCGTGGCCCCATGCCCGCGCGCCTGCTCAGCGCCCATGCGATGCTTGGGCCCAAAACGTGAGCGCCAAAACACAACCTGTACTGGGGCTGCCGGAATAAGGCCCGCGCGCCAAGCCGGGCAACAAAGCGCAGAACTAAATCAGCACATTTGCGGGCTTTCAAAACTCCCCAAACGCCAAGCGGTTGCGCAGGTGGTTGGAGGAACACAAAACAGAGTCTGGCAGCACAATTTGTACGGATCCCCGGGGTCTCGCCGTGAAGTTGTTGGCGCCTCAGTTCTTTTCATTTAGCCCGTGCGGCGACACCGTTGCGCGCTTGCTTCGTGGAGCTCCTTACATGCAAGAGCCATGGGAAAGTAGTCTTGGTGCTTGGTGGTCGACTGCCCGATAGTGTAAACAAAAGGTCGCGTCTCGCGCTTGTCCGTGCCTCTGCTCACACAGAATTACCAGGCACAGATACTCGAGGGCACTGCCCAAAGTCCATTTTGATGCGTTGGGATCGGGTAGTCTTTGGTGTTAAGCGCATAGTGTGCACTACTTTTTTTTTTTTTTTTTTTTTTTTTTTGCTAGAGCCACGGGTTCGCGGGGATTCCAAAGGGGTGTCTGCCTTGCTCTTTTCCTCAAAGCCCTGCGCGCATTTGATGTCACTTGCCTCGCGCCGCACTTGTTTGCTTCGCGGCTTCTGGCAGGGCCTTGTTCCGGAGTTCCATCCCAAAAAAAAACCTGTCTGGGGTGGCAGGAAATACATAAGAACACCGCAGTTGCCATCAACTGGGGGTAAGACCCATCTTGTGGTTGCAAACGGCAGCGGCGGGCAAGGATTTTTGTCGTTGCTAAAAATACTCTTGTCTTGGGAGAACCGGAACCTTAATTCGAAGGACGCGCACGCCGCGCCCTGTATCGTCGTATCACGATGTGTTTCGAGTTGTAACGAAACACCAGATACGGTTGATATCGCTGTCATTTTCTGCCAAGGCCCCGTGAGGTTTCCATTCTATAAAAGACAGAAAACGCCTGTTGTTTCGGTCGTGTCTGCTTGACACCTCGCTCATAAGGCATCGCGTGCGGGGTTTGCCCCAGTACGTGACCTATTTGAATACCCTAATCCAGATAGAGTTTTTTGGGTGGGCCACGATAAGATATGCGCTGGGCGTGAGGGTTCTCTTGACTTTTTTTTTTCCTCCAGAAGTTTCTGTTTCTGCACGGCATGCGATGCATACCATACCAGGACTCAACCTGTCTGAAGTTGCAAGCGTTATCCAGGCTGATCACCCATATGTAGTCCACTAAATGCACAATATTGCAGACTTGCCAGTGTGAAATTTGTGCAATTTGAGATAACACCATACGGCGCAAAGCGTTCAGTTGTAAGCACGTGGAGACGATTCTGAAGATTGTTTCTCCTTTGCAAAAACATTCATTAAGCCTTCGCGCAAAACTGAAATGTGAACTTTCACGGATCACCCCGCAACTCCTCGTTCATTGAGTCCGAAATCACATTATTCCAGTCTGTTTGCTCGAGGGTAAAGCTCCATGTTAAATGTTGAGACCGTGCGGAAGTGTTCGGGTTACATGCAATGTTGATACATGCCGCCATTCCAGCACTTAGGCTGAACTTCGAGCAAAATCCGATTCAAATGATTCGTTTGATTTATGGGAGATTGAAATATTGGAATGCGTGAGACTTTGGATCAAAGGTATTGAATTCTTTAACAATAAGTACATGTACATTGTTTCGAATCAAATTTCCGAGTGGATATCCTTGTGTTTTTGGGGGGGGGGAAACAGACGGACATAATAGATTAATGGCAAATCATTTCCTTGCATGAAATCAAGAATAGGTAGGCTAATATTTTGCCCAGACGTGTGTCATTGCAAGATGACTCTCTAGACACATCATAAACGAATGCGAATGTGCTTGTATCTCAGACACAACCTTGGCGAAAGGCTATGTGAACGTCACATGTGGTAATTATTATTTTTTGCACAAAAAATGACAGTTTGCAATTACGCGTGCATCGCAATCTCACAACACCAGGTGCACTTGCTTTCTTCTTTTTTCTCCAATTTCATGTAACCTTGCTTCAATATTTAACATGACTGATAATTTGTGAGATTGAATAGGACTTCGACTGTTAGGGTGAATGTTGCAAGATATTACATGCAAAAGAGCGGGAAAAGAGGTGCCCATATAGGCTGGCAAATGTAGACTCGTCAGGAACGGTATCGAAAAAACTTTGTGTGTTTTCAACACAAGGTAATTGCTTGTACCAGATGTTAGTTGAACTTTTATCAGTTGGCCTGAAACAACACATTCGGGCGGGACCAACACAAGCTGAGCAAAGAATATGACTAATTCAAGGTGGAAGCATCATATTTATGAGAAATTTCATGCTGCACGAATTTGGCAGAAGCACTCGGCCAATTGGCATATGTAGCGCCGATTACTCATTGCTCAAGACGATCGAGAAACTGATCCATTGACATGGTGCGGTCTGCGTCCTCGTTACTACTTTCTTCGCTCGCAGTTCCGTGCTCGTCTCTCCGTTTTGTGCCCTCGTCCAGGACATCATCGCTCGGGTCGTTCATTAAGTACGCGTGTAAGTTTAAAGAGGAGCTGGAACTTGAAATCTTCGACATCATGTTGGAGCTTGTGGAAGAGACGGAATTTTTGCGAGACGCAGTCATCGAATCGGTACTGGCCACCAGACTGCGGTTTGATTTTGGTTTCTTCCAGCCATCGCCAAACGCTGGAGGAGGCGCCCAGTTGTAGCTGATGCCCTGGTCTTCGGTCATATGTCCAGACAACGCGCTGATTGTCGGCTCTGTAGTCTTCTTCTTGAACCGTGCAAAAAACCTGCGTGAAGGACTAAATACAGATTTCAACGACAGCGGCGAGTCTGGTCCTATGGTAACCACTGGATGTGGCGAGCCTGGGTCTTGCAGAAGCGGGGAGTTTTTTTGAGTCAGGTCGAAATTTGAGGAGACGAGAGAAAGCGGCGGCGGCACTTTTCTGGAATCTGCTGCCAACGATTCAAGGGAGCCGTTCTTGGAGCTCTGTGCCTGTGGCTCATCAGAAACATCAATCAGGAGCGCGTCAAAAAGATCCGCGGTCTCCACCACCGCAGGCTCTGTATCGTCTTCCAACGAGCCGAACGAGCTGGAGTCGTCGAGGTACGAGTCCAAAAGATCGTCGACCTTTTCGAGTTCGCGAGCATTGATTCTCTGCTCCCTGGCGTCGGCATTTGCGAGCACAGGAAGCAGGCCTAGGGGCCGCTCGGTTTTTGCTGCCAGAGCTGCTTCTGAGCGCCCGACAAAAAGTTTCCGGAGCCGCAGCGAAAGCTTTGTTTCTGCAGCAAACGCCTCGGCAGCGGCCAGCGACTGTTTCAGGATGATCTGGCGGTTTGCGTTTCTGAACTTCTCGGCGTCGATCTTGCTGAGGTCGAACGTGGTAAAGCCATGCGCCTTGATCTCGGCGATTGTCGGTCGAAGCTGCGGGTCCTTCTTCAAGAGTTTGGATATCAAGTCCTCAAGCAAGGCCAACTCTTTGAGGTCTTCGGGCTTGGCAAGCGAGCTGCGCTTCGTGCGTGGGAACACCAACTCGGCGTTGACGATGTTTTTGAAGAGCCCAAACTCATTGAAGCCCTCGAAGGGGAGCTGGTGGAAAAACAAGCAGTACAAGGTCACGCCGAGCGACCAGAGGTCGACCCTGGCGTCGATCTTGCTGCGCCTCAAGTCGTGCTCGTTGAACATCAGGAGACGGTTGTTGACAAACTGGCACAACTCGGGCGCAAAGAACGCCGGCGTGCCCATGGTCTTGCCCAACTCCCTGTCGTCATTGGCGTTGTTCTCCAAGATCAAGGACACACCAAAGTCCGAGATCTTGATTGTGCGGTCGCTGCTGATGAGGAGGTTCAGCGGCTTGAGGTCCCGGTGGATGATGTGCTTGAACTGGTGGAGGTACTCGAGGCCGTTCGCCACGTCCCGCAAGATGCGGTTGAGCAGAAGCCTGCGGTCCTTGCTCTTGAAGTACTTCTCGTGGTAGTGGTTGTACCGCTTCCAGTCGATCTCGCCCAACGCGCAGTACTCGAGCACGAGCAAGATCTTGTCGAAGTGCATGTCGTCGATCACCTGGAAGAGCTTGACGACGTTCGGGTGGTCGCACTCCTTCATGATCTGGATCTCGCGCTTGATCTTCGTCGTGTGCGAGAGGTACGTCTTGGTGATGAGCCGCGTCGTGTCGACACGGTGGATGGTCTTGATGGCCACGTGGTGGCCATGGCCCTGCGCCAAGTCCTCCGCCAAAAGCACCTTGCCAAACTGGCCCTGCCCGATGCTCTGGAGCAACTTGAAGCGCTGGTTCACGACCTTGCGGCGCAGCGCCCGGTCAAGCTCGACGCTGAGCTTCGGTACGTCCATCTTTTAAGCGTGGCGCGTGCTCCTCGGCAAAAAAAAAAAAAATAAAGAGGCAGCGCTAACGGCGTGTTTATTTGTGCCTGGGACGTGGCCCGAGCCAATATACTATGTACTCTGCAAGTGGTGCAGCCGGCGGCGCTGGCCCGTCAAGAGAGAGGGGCAATGCACAAGAAACGGTGGGCGCGGTTCTGGGCTTTGCTGCAATGGGCGGCCGCGGATATGGCGCTGGTTCGAGAGTGGCGCCGAGAGCTTTCCGGGGTAGGTTGCTGGGATTTGGTATCACGGCAGGCGCGCGGCGCGCGGGCTGAGATGCGACGGGCAATGCCAGGCGAAAACTTAGAGTGTGTTTTGCCGAACGGACCATGTCTCTTTGCGCCGCAGCTTCGTTGTTTTCAAGCACGGCTGGTTCTTTGCTGTTGCCTGTGTTTTCTTGCTTTTTTGTGTGTGTGTGTGTGTTTTTTTTTTTGTCCTGCCCATCTTTTTTCCGCCTTGCCCATGTTCCTTTGCACCAAGCCAATTCGTGATGGCCATCTGCCGCGTGGCTGCGGCTCTGCATGACTGCGGCTCCTCATGACAGGCGGCGGCCTCTTCATGCAGACCATCTGGCTCGCGGGCCGTGCCAACGCCACATCCAAAAGAAATGGAAAGCAACAAGAAGAAAACAGAAATTGTTCTTTGTTTCCTTTCCTTTCCTTTCCTATCCTTTCTTTTCTTTTCTTTTCTTGTCGATCGTGGTCCGGTCGAGTTCCGTGGCGCCACGGGCCTGAGCCCTCGCGGACCAGCGCGCGGCGCAGTGGCGTAATAAAACACCAGTCTTTTTGTATTGTCTCGCCAGACTCGCGGGCCTCGTAGGCGGGCGTGCTTGGATGCCGACAAGCGCAAGCAGAGGGTCTTTCCAGAACACGACGCCAGCTGTTGTCTGCACGAGTCCACCCCGGCCGCAATGCTGTGTTTGTTTGGACTGCTTGCCTGGACAACACTAGCTGCAAACGCTCGGTTCCAATGCCCCCAGCCATCGGGATGCTCCACGACTTCCTAAACATACACCTCGCCTCCACGCCCCTCTTCCCGCACCCGCACGGCCTCTCTTGCCTGCGCAGAATCCTCGTTGAGCTCCCGCACAATCTCCTCCTCTTCCTCCGTAAGCCCTGAGATATCGGGCGGGATCTCGTCCATGCGCACCAGGGGCGCTGCGTCGAGCGTGCGGAGCTGCTCGAGCACGTGCTGGCGCACGCAGTCGAGGTACTTCTTCAGGTTCTTGTTGTCAAGCCGCCCTTCCAAATGCGGATGGAGCGAGTAGTCCGGCCCAAACCACTCATACGTGGGTATGCTCGACGGGATCTTGGGCTCGAGCGTCACGTCGTTCAACACAGACGTCTCGTAGCACCAGAGCCGCGACACGTTGCGGGGCGTGTAGCCCCCGCCCCCCACAACAAGCATCGGAATGCCGAACGACTTGGTGAACTTCACGCACTCGCCATGTGCACGGATGTTAAGGTTGAAGCAGCCCAACCGGTCGTAACCCAAGGAGTCCGCGCCGCACTGCTGCACGATGCACGTCGGCCGGAACTTCGTGATCAAGGGCTCCACAATCAGCTTGTAGAGCGACACGTACGAGTCGTCATCAATGCCGTCTTTGAGCGGCACGTTGACGCTGTAGCCCAAGCCTTTGTCGACGCCAGTCTCGTCAATCGCGCCCGTTCCGGGAAAGAACTCCCCGTTGTACTTGTGGAACGACACGGTCATCACACGGTCGGTCAAGTTGAATGCCTCCTGGACACCGTCGCCATGGTGCAAGTCTATGTCGATGTACATCACGCGCGGGTGCACGCGTAGCAAGTTCAAGATCGCAAGCACGATGTCGTTCGCGTAGCAGAACCCACTGGGCTCGGCTTTCTTGGCGTGGTGAAGTCCGCCAGACCAGTTGATAGCAATGTCGCTCATGCCACTGGCGAGCTTGCGTGACGCGTCCAAAGTGGCGCCCGAGTACACCAGTGAGTACGCGTACATGCCGTCAAAGA
Organism: Metschnikowia zobellii; assembly: GCA_939531405.1. NCBI lineage: Eukaryota > Fungi > Ascomycota > Pichiomycetes > Serinales > Metschnikowiaceae > Metschnikowia > Metschnikowia zobellii. Next base: position 1,906,559 of record OW618031.1, on the reverse strand, counting down.
TGGGGCAGTCGTCGCCAATGTTGAACTGCGCCAACTTCTCTGCGTCCATTTTCGCCGCAAGCTCGGGCGTGATGCGCTGGAGGAAGTCCACGTAATCTTCGGAATGGAACGCCTTGAGCTCGTCCCTCGTGGCAGAGCGTGGCTCGTACAAATCCATTTTTTCGTGTAGCTTGTACAGCGTGACAAGGTGGTCCGTGAGCATCAAGCGAAACGGCTTCATCGGATGGTGGGGGCCGTAGTGGAAATGGGACGCCTGGGAGTTGTAGTGATACAGGACGTTCTTGAGCATCAGCTGCCGCAGCGCATGATAAAGCGGCTGATGCGCGGTTGTTTGTGCGTCCGCAGTAAATGTCTCCAGCATCTTTCGAACAATATCCGAATGCAGTCGAGGCAGCGTTCGGACAGTCGGAATATCAAGCTTGGTGATGATGTCTGGAATGAGGTGGTGTGGTGCACGGGTGTTTGGGCGGGTCGGTGGTGCTGGTGGTGGCACCGACAATTGTCAAAAAAAAACCCCCCATTCGGGGCCATGAGGATGTTTCTGGTTCCTAGATTATGGACTTCAGTTCAAGTAATGGTGTTTGTACTTTGCTCCCTCGAGTCTCGTCCTTGGCGAAAGCCAACTTTGCAGCCACCGTTGACTCCAAAGCCAAGGTCGCCACTTGGAACTTGCAGCAGTTCGAATCAAGTAATAACTTGTCAACAGGATTCCGGCCCATCCTCAGCCAGAGTTCAGATATCCAGAACCAATAGTGTAAATAGCAAATGGTGCTTGCCCAGCTGGCCTTTCCAATATTATCTGGTCTGACTATCGAGTCGGCAAAGTCGCTTTCGACGTATATCACACAGCAGGTGCATATCTGGGTTCTGGCCTTTTTACATAAATGCCTTTGAAGATTCAGTTGCTCTTCTGAGCTCAAAAGGTACCCGCTGACCTCTCATCCCATCTACAGGGGGCACCCCCGCCAGAAATGAGAACCCGCGAATAAATCAAGTACTTGACTTCTTCAAACAAATGGGCTGGGACTCGGCGCTTTCTACTGAGAGCCCAGGGACCCAATTCGCCTCTTCAACTGCTTCTTGCAAGGAAGAACATAAAATAAAAATCAGAGTACTTATGTGCACCAATTGACTGGGGGCTTAATTATGCAGCTCTCTGTTGGTGAAAGGTAGTGTCCCGCCCACAAGCTCGCCACTCCACTCCTCTCACCTAAACCAGCCGCTCCCCCAGAGCAGCACGCTCTATTCAAGAATAACACAAATGTCAGGTATGTGTTTTTTTTTTTTCATATCTTCTGGCCCGATCATCCATTGTCAAAACATCCGCTTATTCAGGTAGAAATGTGTCTCGCCCCTGCTTTCAGGAGCACGCATACATGGATATCGAACCTGTCAGCCGCCGAGAAAAGAGATACCATATCCAAACCCTCCATAACTGCACTTACACTTTGTTTTGTGTTTTTTTTTTCCTTTCTATTCCCCAGCCATGGCAGATTATCCGTATTAAAGGACCGCTGGATTTATCGAGAATTATACACCCATTGCAAACACGGGGGCACATCTCTTGCCTTTTCAGCACGGCCTGGACTTTTCTCCACAGCTCTTGCATGTTCAATCGGTTGATATGAGAAATTACTTGCACCTATTGAAAGGCGCAAACATAAAAAAAAACATCTGTGTACTAACCGCCAGGCTCTGCAGGATTCGATAGACACATCACGATCTTCTCGCCGGAGGGAAGATTATTCCAGGTTGAGTACGCGTTCAAGGCCATCAACTCTGCCAACATCACATCGCTCGGTGTCACAGGCACAGACTCGGCGGTTTTGATCTCGCAAAAGAAGATCCCCGATAAGTTGTTGGACGCCGCCACGGTGCTGTACCTCTTCAACATCACGCCGTCGATCGGCATGTTGGCCACCGGTTCGATTGCCGACGCTCGCTCTTTGGCGTTGCGTGCTCGCTCAGAAGCGGCCGAGTTTCGCTACAAGTACGGCTACGAAATGCCTGTGCAAGGCATCGCCAAACGCATGGCAAATATCTCCCAAATATACACGCAACGGGCGTACATGCGCCCCCTTGGTGTGGCGCTCACATTCTGCCAAGTCGACTTCGAAGACGAGGGGCGTGGGCCCCAGCTTTTCAAGTGCGACCCTGCGGGCTACTACACGGGTGTGAAGGCCGTTGCGACAGGTCCCAAGCAGCAGGAGGCCACGACGCATTTGGAGAAGAAATTCAAAAAGACCGACTGCGTAAATGGAGACTGGAAGGCTACAGTTGAGTTTGCCATCACCGCTTTGAGCTCGGTCCTAGGAACTGACTTCCGCAAGAATGACGTGGAGATTGGCGTGGCTACACAGGGCCAGTTCCGCATCTTGACCCCGGACGAGATTGACGAACGCTTGGTCGCCATTGCTGAGTTGGACTAAATCGGTGGCTATGTGTATTTTGAATATGCGCCTCACAACAAAACTTCTTTCCCGTCCTCCCGTGGCACGCTATCGCCACTGATTGGCCCCTAAATGTCTGCTGACGGACCTGTAAATTTCTAATGAGTGCTTTGGAAATATATCCGTTTCAAACTTGCATATTCGATCTTACTTTGATAGGAATGATATATACTTTTATGGTTCCTGTGTCATCACCAAACATATGGAATAAACATGTACGGACAGGCCTCGAGGTACCGGTCCCAGTCCTTCCCGTATTTGCGGGCACACTTTCTCTGGTCTCTGTAAGCTCTGTGCACCAACACAATAAAGAAAAAAACCGGAAAGAACCATGGGAAGGGCGATGCAAAGCCGCAAATGAGACCCCAGGTGAGCGACTGAACAAAGTCCGCAGTATAGTGTGCTTTGCGCGCGTACTTGTACCAGCCATCTGTCAACAACAAGGACCCGTTTTCACACTCAATGTACGATGGGTTCACGAGGTCTGAGCACGGCAAATATGGAAAGGTTTTTCTGAGGTTGTTATTACCGGACATGGTCCTTCTGAAACTGTTCTTCTGTCTGTTTCCGGTATCAAAAAAGAAGTACGCAACCGTTAAGATAGCAAACAATGAGGCGTTGTACAAAGCAGACCACTGGTACTCTGAGGGATCGTGGTAGGCAACATACAATGTACAGTGACAGTATGTGTATGGCACACCCGCAATATTCCAGAAACATAACATGAATCCAAATTTCTCATATGCCATGTCCCATGTAGGCACAATCAATTCCTCGCCCTTTGAGCATGCGTTGGCGTAAAGCCAGTGGGCGTAGAGAAGAAACCATGCCTGTGGCGAAGCGTATCCGTGCGTGTCAAACTGCTTCAACACTGTGGCCAAAGACAAGAAGTACAAGGTAAACCATGGGATTCTCACCTCGAAGAACATTTTAATGTCTAAGTATTTGCCAATTCTTGGATTTAATGGGGCGCCCATGAAGCAGTCGTAGATATGGTTGCCCGTCATTCTGTGGTAGTCTTTAGAGACGGTGAGGGTGTAAACATACAAGCCAATGGAAAAGATGAGCCCATACGCAATAGCAGTGACCATAATCTCACCAAAGTGATCAATGATGAAGTACATTTTGAGCCCGGCAAAGTGCATGCCCAAAAGAATAACGTTGGTAAAGTAGAACGCCCACACAGCATTGCAGTAGTATGGCAATTGCTTGCCACCCAAATGGCTCAAGGGTTGTCCCTTGGTCCACACTCCAGGAAGCACCAAGTAAAAGACACCCTGCACAACAAAAAAAATAGTGAACACGGCAACAACAGTGAAGGACGGCACGCCGTTGACTAAGAAGAGCAGCCACAATTGTTGGGCAAAGTCGGTCCAAGTTTGCTCATCGGCAGGCCACGCGGGCATACCACCGTAGAATTGGGCACTGATCCACATGTACACCATCAAAAGAGGGAATCCAACCATCATGCCCAAGGCACCAATGGGACCACCAAATTCCCATTCGATTTGATCTTTGGACAAGTATTTGGCATCGTGGGAATCCACTAATGGTGCGGCTTCTGACTCGGGCATCTTTTCTGAGATCCTAGTAAACGTGTTGCTCAAGGAATAGACTGAAAAAAATTCCACAAACACACGTTGGATTACAGGACTTGGTGTTTGGGCTTCAGAACCCTACCTGCAGGAATGCGTCTGGCGTGGCGTGGCGTGTACGAGCAAACGAGTGCACATCAGAGCTGACTCGCGTAAAGATGCCTCGGAGTTAGCTAATCGGGCCTCAACTTGACGACAGAAAACGATGGTTTGCGGGGGTAAAATAGCAAATCTCCAGCTTTATCTGCCAACTGTATCTGGAGATTTCGTTTCTTCGCAGGTTGCAGTGGTTGCCATTCCCTTACGCTTTCCAATGTGCATGCGAAAACAAGACACTCAATTTCGGTTGTTATTTTAAACGGAAAAGTGCACAAGTTGGTTTGTTATTCTGAGCAAATCATCTTCTCATGGAAGCACAATGGTAGATTCACATTTATTGTCGGTCTTGAAAATCAGGTCCACAATCACTATGTGAAATCAATAGAAGCAAAGCTGAGCTATTTTCATGAAACCGAATTTCCCGATATGGGGCGCTCTTCACGTGCATGAGGGGTATATGATGAGGAGTCTCCGCGTAGGATCCCATTGATATTTCTTCATATTGGGGGGGAATGAATTCACCTTCCACGAAACATCTATTTATGGGAGATCGTTCTCTTTTTCTTGCTATTCTTTGAAGAATGTACATTTCTTAACCATTGTTGCAAAAGGAAAAAAAAATGATGCAACAGAATTTATCGAACCGGCATCAGAAGGTGTGCACACCCCAACGGGTTGCGAAGCGCGTAGGCTTGTGCACGCGCCAATAATTAGATTGGCGTTCCTCTATGAGAATGGAATATCGTTCATACTATCGTAGAAATCGTAGATGTGTTCGTCGGCCCTACCATTGAGCTTTTCGCGATTTGCCTCTCGAAGCATTTTGGTTCGCGCTACCATGTCCAATGACTTGAGCGAGCTGCCATTGCCCCACATCAAAAGCCCCAGAAAATAGAGCTCGATGCGCTCAAAGTGATCTTCGTCCACCACAATGCCCGAAATTAGGCGGAAAACCAGCTGCACCATAACACAACGGATATCGAAAGAGTGTTTGCTCAAATAGTAGTGGGCGCTTTCCGTAATAACAAGGTGTTTTTCGGCCTCGTACTGAGGTGAGGTCTTGCTTTGAATAAAAAACGCTCCGTCGAAGATTTTGCGGATGATGTACTGGACATCTGGGTGGCTCCGCGGGAGTGCAAGGAAGCTCTGTGACACCATGACGCGCAACGTTAAATAGTCGCCATGAAACTGGTGGGCGGCATCGAACCATGAGAACACCTCGCCAGCGATGGTGACAAAACAGCTCTGCGGAAGCCGTACTGGTGTTGCTCCATCGTAATTGGGGTGTCCCGGGCTTGTTTTTGGAATCACAAACGTGCGGAGACACACGTCTGGAACGACACGTTCTTTGAGCAGCGCGTCGAGTAGCCCCAAGAGGTGCATGGTCCATCTAAACGGCACGTGCGGGAGGCCCCGGAGCTTTACCGCGTCTGTGAATGACACGAAGGCGAGCAACGGGGGCAAAAAACTGGAATTGAATCCCCAGTACAGGTTGAACACACCACCACTGGCTGAGCCGCACACCAAGTTTACCCGCAGCAACGCCCAATGGTACGCACGGTTCGCGTGCGGCTCAGTGGACCCTGTGTCGACAAGAATGTGATACTCTTTCTCGATGTCGACGTCTGGTCCACTGAGGTACACGTCCAGCGAGACATGCGGGGCATTGTGATTCCAAGCTGAAGCCCTGCTCAAGGCTCCCCCCACGGCCGTGTGCATCGCAGCAGAAGTCTCTATGGCAAAGAACCAGCACTTGGCGAGCGCAAGCCCCGGTGACATGTAAGGAGTTTTATGATGTAGGTGCCTCGATGACCCTTCTCCGTGTGACTCGCTTGCTTTGGGCACCCACCCATTGTGAGATGTTTTGTCCTTTTCATGGTCCTCTGACCTCTGTTTCAGCGATAAAACAGTCATTTCCGAGTACCGCACGAGCAAGTCACGAGCTCCCCGCAAATGGTCTTTCCAGGAACTCGGGGCCAGCGTGTCGAGGAGCGTAGATGTGGTAATGAACCGCGTGCTCATAATCAACACAGTTAGTAGAAGCTGCTCGATACTGCTGGCAAACACGGCCGAGCTGTTGCGGAACTGGTCGCTGGTAAACGCGTTCGTGAGCGCCTTGAAACACACGCGTGTATAAAAGTGCAGTGCGTGGTCATGGCGGTTTTCGCTGGTGCGAATAAACTGCAACGTAGCAGATAGTGCAAGCAATGAGGTGAGCAAGTACGTGCAGCGGACCAGGTACGCTAGGAGCAACTTTGTCACGCCGTTTGTCTCCACCAGCGCGGCAAACGGGAACAAATGAAAGGACAAGTCTGTCTCTGTGAGTAGCCGAAGATAGTACACGTGTGGCTCCCCTAGTGAGTTTTCACGCACGCATTGCTCAATTAGCGTGCTTAGTGGAAGCAGAAGATGCTTGGCGAGGCTGCCGGGCGCCATCGCGCTTTCGGGTAAGTCTCGGTCGAGAGGAAAGTCGGCGATACTGAAATCAGGCTCGCCACTGGGCGAAGCGGATTCCATGTGATTCTGCGGTCTTGTTGTTTGTTTCTTGCCGCTTTTGTGATGGGACTCTGTGTTTTGGGTGGCATCGCTATCTTGCTGAGGCAATGCCAGAGCTTCAGCCGGCAGGTTTGTACCGGAGGCCATCAATGCGATTTTGCTAGAATCTTTCTTGGGGCTAGTATCGGCATCGTTGCCTGATTCCGTGAGGCCTTCCGGGCTCATCTGATGGTTTAGATAGAAATCATCAAGAAACACGTTCACGTTTTCCTGCAAGTTTTGCATATCCAACGGCAAGAAACTGGGCAGTATTTCACTCTGTTGGAGCGGCGAGCTTGAGCCCAGCATTAATGACGTGTTGAGAAGGTTTCCGATTGAAGATTCACCAAGCTTTTTGTCGGTCCTTCTATGATCGGAAACATCCCCGGGGCCCTGTAGATGACTTGATTCCGCGGGTTTCGGTTGATAAAACTTGACATTGAGCAGGCCCCTACCGACTTCTGAGATCGCTGGTTGAGCGCCGTCTCGCCCATTAACTGGTGTATGGTCTGGCAAAGTGCCGCGGGGATAAGCGCATGCCTTGTTGAGGCGCGAGCAATTGTTGCATTCGGGCTCTGCCTCGTCACATTTGATTTTCCGCCGCTTGCACTCAACACAGCCCTTACGAGAGTACTTTCGCTTTTTTATTTTGCGTCCAATGTCTATGTCTGGTGCTGGTGCTGCCGCCATTTTGTTGGCTGTTTTCAATCGATAAGAAGCGTCTACTCAATTGACGTGCACTCTCCAAAACGTTGTTCCTCTTATATATTTTTTGCACTGGAATGAAAAAAAACAAAGCAGCCCTTGTTGGTCCTGCTCAAGGATGCCTTGGCTAGTATTGTGTGTTCTTGGCTGTTTGTATGATGCAACAGCTTATCTTCCAAACGACTTCGCTCAACAACTCTCCATATTCGCGTCCGGGTTTCGCGATCAAACCTAAATCTTAATCATCGGCGGCCCTGAAGCAGATGATGCCTGCGCGCGCCACTGCTGCCATCTCAAGGGCCATGGCAAACAGTATCAGAGCCAAGCTTATGAATGTCGTCTAAACATTGAAGGCCTGGTTGAATAAATAGGGACCAAGCCTCTTGATTCTGTCTTTGTTTTGTTTCTTTTTTTTTTTTTTTTTTTTTTTGAGATTCTATACCGCGGTGTTGTGGGAAAGTCCAATTTTTTGATGGTTCGTTGTATCTTTCTTGTTTTTTTTTTTTTGCTTTACCCTTATCTTTCAGTATCCTGATTTCATTCGTAGCACCCCGACATTAGCAAACCTGATTCCACACCCCGTGCAATAATCAGTACATCTCTTCATGCCAAATTCTGGTCAATCCAGTTCATTTTTTTATCCTATTCAAACTTTTCTTTATTGTATGTCGCTCCTTTCATTTAGCTTGTTAACAGACTTTTTTCCTTTGCTTCAAAAAGGCCAACACATCAAGCGTAAAAAATAAACTCGCTCATAAAGAAAAGAGTTGGCTTGCGGCTATCAAGATCGACTTCCCGAAAACGGGTTAGGTAATTAGAATGTATTTTCAAAAATATATGCGTGAGAAGAAGAATATGTGCAGCAATCTTGGAAAGCTTGTGCCAAAGGCGAACTCTCGGCCATAGCTTAAAGGATATTTTGAATCTTTGTCAAGATACGTCTTCCGTGGGGCGTGTTTTTTATGTTGGGCAAAAATGGCTGCAAACTGGTGGCTAGCTTAGCAAGATCAGTGGCGCTCGCGACGTCTAAACTTGTCTGAAGCACATAATTCCCGTATGGATCATTTAACAAAAGTGAAAACTGTTTATGATTCCGCAACAAAACATCAATCACCGCGTCAGTCAAGTGACTTATGCGCAAAGACTTCTCAATCACATTTGACCCAAACTTGTGGAGCGACAATGAGACAATGTGCGACAGGATGTTATTCAAAATAATTGATATGGATTTCTCATCCCCCCTTGTCAAAACATATTGCACCACGTAGTTACCAAATGGATCCAATGATAAGTTAGTGGATATTTCCGCCACTTTCAAGGATAATTGTCGTCTTTGGCGAGCATTCCCGTGATCTAAGCATCTTTGCAAAACACAGCATCCATGTCTATGTGTAGCAATCTGCCGGCAATGCATCGAAGCAGTGTCAAAAATAAATTGATTGTCCTCTGGCTTCAACTTTTGCAAACACTTCTGAACCACATGGTTACCATTCAAGTCTCTTGATAGCGTGACGACATGTGGAGACAAGTTCTCAATAACTAAACGAGATTCCTCGGGGGTGGAGACACACTCGACTAGCTTCTGCAATGCTCGTGTTCCGTGTGGATCCAATGCAATGCGAATGAAATCTGGAGCAGCGTTCTTGACAAGAACTAGTCTTTGGTCTGCTGACACACATTCAAACAATTTTTGAATGAGATAGTTTCCGAAAGGGTCAATCATTAATTCCACTATCTTTAGATAAAGCTCGTTGAATATCACAGTGGCTGCCACGTCGTTGCTCAAAGCTTTGGATTCGCCTCCCAAGTCCAATTGTCTTTGCAAAAACCGACAGCCATGCTGATCCTTACACAAAGAGAATATTTCTCCAGTGAAATCTTCTAACTTGGCGTTGGTATATTTGCTGGCGTCATCACCCTTTCTACGGTTGGAATTATGCATTTTCCTGTGGACGTTGACTCCACCATTCATGTGATGATTGGTGCGCCTGTTTGCGCCAAATTGCTGACCAGAGTCGCCATTTGAGCCTCTAGAGCCAACGTAACCATTCGAAGATCCAACAAGCCCTGCATTAGATGAATGCTCACGATTCTGGCTTGGGGACGAAGACACCATGTTGACTGGACTAAACTGATTGAATTGGTTGGCCAAGTAACTGTCGTTGTGAGCTTGGGTGATGAAATGGGGCATTTGATGCTGTGTCTGGCTCCACAAATTGGATCCACTGTAGTGCTGAGGGTGCGCTGATGTCTTGCTACTGGAAACTTCCTCTTTTGAATCATCCAAGCTTCTGTTTCCATTGCTATGCAAGTACAGTTCCTTTAAGACCCTGTCGCCAGTGACATCTCCGCTGCTTTTATTGAACGAGCCATAACGAAGGGCGTCAATGTTGTCTGGCGAGGAAGATGTAAAGTTGTCAAACGCAAAGCGGGAGTCCAAGATACCTCCGAAATTATGAAGGGGCTGCGTGGCCATTTTAGAAGCATTATTCTGGCCACCAATTCCCATGGACAGGTTGCTATTCAAGTGGTCTTCTGGAAGTTGAAATGGCGGGATCTGCAATGGCATACCCGTTTGCATTGAGGGGTCAGGATATGTCATGGGTGGCGCCGAAAATGGGAGAAAGCTGTTGCCCCAACCATACGAAGGTGTGGATGCGGGATTGCCCAATGTATTTGGGATGCCTCCAAATGTAGCTACAGAAGGTGCGTTGGGAGTTAAGATGTCGTGAGAAAGGATACTCTGAGAAGGCACTGAGGACGTCTGGCCCATATTGTCAGCCGCGTATGACGACTTGTGTTCCGCGCGGATATCATTTGAGGCATCTCCAGGCGCCACGGGTGACGTTTCAGTGAGGTCAGCATCCAAATTCAATGTACTCAACGCTCCGACAATATCCAAGGGTTCCTGTGCGGCGTCCTCCAAGGATTCTTCCAAGTCTTGGGTGTGGTCTGCGGATTTGTGAAAGCTTTCATCGCTGGAGAAGAAGCTGGAGCCTCCGGTGGCTGGCTGGGCATGGGGAAGGGAGACTGACCGAACCTGTGAGTTGAATGGCATGGTCGTTTTGTGTGGCGGTTGATCGGAGGGGATTGGCGCTAGTGTACAGACGGCGGTCAAAGGGTGCGTGACGGTCGGGATAAATGTGACTGCTTGAGCAGTGATAGTGTACAATGAACTAATATACAACAAGTGACTTTGGCAAAGGTGATGACGTTTTGGGCCAGGTCGTGGGCAGCGGTCTGGAGAGCCGGATCGCTAGGTGTAGAAGAAGCGATCGATGGAACCAGATGGTTTTGAAAAGGTGCAGCAGACAAGGGTGCCCGGTTGGTTATGGTTTCAGCAGTAATGCTGTAATGCTGGAAAGGCTGTGGGGAAAGAAGAAAAAAGGCGGGATCGCTGCAAGAGTCTGGGCAATGGAGAAAAGACGGAAAGGCTGTAAAAACCGAATCGATGCAGGAGGAGCGCTGGGGAAAGTCTGTATCGATGCAAATAAGAAGTGCAAGCACAACGGGTCCTTTTCGTTGGAATGTAGAGATTCAAAAGGCACTTGCTTTCAGGTAAGAAGCCAGCGGCTAATTGCTGGCGGTGCTGGCTGGAAAAGACTAAGACGTCTGGTTTTGGGATTGTGTGTGCGACTGGAGTTTTTTGGAATCTGAGGGCTAGCCACTGAACTTTTTTGGTGGTGCACGGGTTCTTTCCTTTCTGTGTGCAGCCAGGATACTAGGGGCTCGTGAGGCTGGTGTCCTGGTGTTTTTTGTGTTTTTCTTTTGCTTTCTGTTTCTTGTTTTGGGCTGACGGCTCGGCGGTTGAAATTCTGGTCAGCTTGCGTAGCCCGTTTGTGTTGGCGTCTAATCTGGGAAGGAAGAAAAACTGGCTGTGATTTGTGCGAAGGGGTGTGTGTGTGGAGACGCTTGTATGGTGGCACGAAACGTGCGGCGCAAGAATCAATGCTGGAACTATTTGCGAGCACGTGGTTTTGGGGAGCTATGCGCTGGACTGAATTGTGTGGCAGGCACCTGGAATTGGTGAGGGATCTGGTTAAATATGGGGCTTTCCTGCTACAAGAAGCCGCTGCTGTCTCGCTTATTTTTTGGCGCGGACCAAAATAATCATCACACACGCGCGCGTCACGTGTCCTGAGGTTTCTTGGGTTTTTCTGAGCACGTGACCATGGGCAGACGTTGTAGGGCGAGGCATGTCACTCGCTCAGTTTCCGGGCTTGATTTTTCGGATTCGGTTTTCAAAGATCCGGCCATGGGAAGCTCTATTAAGCAGGCGTGCGTTCCTAGTCGTCAAGGCTTCTTTATACCAAGATGGCCGCTATATAAAGGCGGCTTTCAATTTGTCACTGCAAAATTTAAGGCACTTCTTCAATTTCGCGTTTTTCATGTTGTACTTTTTGAAAATTGATCCTGGTGCGGGGAGCAACGCTTATTCGATGGTTTGTCTTGTCTGAGTAGAAGATGCCATATTTCATATGAGTGGGCTTGACTCCGTTTAAGCCCGTGCCCCCAGGTCTTCGTTTTCAAATGTGATGGGTATCATGATTTTTAATGCAAGCATTGCAGTATGGTAAGATCTGCAGAAGATTATACCTATCTACGTTTTTGGTCTGAGACATATGTGACTCCAGCTTGTCAAATACAAGCGCTTATTGGGCCAGGAAAATTTTAAAGTCCTGGTTTTCCACAATATATTTTTGCATTTCAGAGTTAAGCCCGGTTCCAAGAACACCATGCATACATCTTCATCAACAAATTTACGCATGATGAACTGGCTCACTAGTCTGTTTGTTTTGCATCGTTTTGACGAGCGTTGACGTACTTGTATGATTCATATTCCCATCAAGCCAGCTATTTTTTTTCTGTTCAATTCTATTAATTAAGACCCCGAAAAACAATATGCGATAAGGTTTGAGCCATCACCGCCAGATGCATGGCGCAAAAGTATTCTCGTCTTTTTTATAGCCTAGGAACACTTTCACTTATCAGCCTCAAAGCAATCAATACCCCGCATTTGGTCAGAGGACTTTAATTCTGAGGAACAAACTAGTCATGTCGGGATACATTTCCCGGCGAATGCCTAGGAAACATTCATTTGACCGCAGATCATTTACTTGCATTTATTACCATCTGGTTAAAATCAAGGGGCAGCGCATAAATTCAAACTACAATCCCAAAGTATTCAATTGTCTTATACTAGAGCTTCTGTTCGTATAAGAGGTGGCCGCAATTTTACTGCAAAAACCTAATCATAAAGAAATGACGTATACCAATGAAGCTGGAAACATTGAGAGACTTTCAATATTGACTGCTGCAACTCCAAAGGTCTACTATATTATATATATGTATCTAGAGATATTTAGGTCGACTATCATCATCGCAACTTCTGGGATCATACTGATGGATAATCACCTTGATTTTAGTCTACTTTAACGTACTCCCAAGGGATAGTATCAATTGAGGTCCCTTGGCCCAGTTGGTTAAGGCGTGGTGCTAATAACGCCAAGATCAGCAGTTCGATCCTGCTAGGGACCATTTGATTTTTGGTCACTCTAAAGACCCTCGATCAGTTTGATATGGTAAACCCATTCGAGTACCCACCGGTGTGCTTCGTGTACACAGCTGGTTTAACTAGGGCTCGTCCGTCAAGTCACTTTTTGGGTGGGCTGAATTTATAAGGTGTCGCATTTAAAAGCGCCAACCGTTTTCAAGATTATCAAGAAAATGTATGAAATGGCTAGACCAGAAGGATATGGTCAACAGTGCATAAATCTACACCATACGTGTTTTCCTTGTGCATAATGTTTACACAGATTTTAGTAAATTACCAATCCTTTTCACCCACCGGTCTTCAACCGTCTGCCAACATTGGACTCGCGCTAAAAGTGAAAGGCGATATCTGAAGAATGCCACTTCTCTTAAAGTTTGGCACCAAAATGAGCAGGTACGGACAATGTTCCCGTTCTTGTGCCAGTACATCTTCTAGCGGGTCGCAAAGATGTCCACATCTTTGGTTATAAATGGGTGGAAACTTTTTTTTGCCGGCAGTATATACATGCCCAAAGTTCCGTGAGACAATGCTCAAATTGAAACTTCCCCCTAATTGCTTTTGCTTTGCCGTCTATATCGTAGCTCGCGTTTGCCGTGGACACTTCATCCAAGACACATCCCAGATCCAGGGAAGCTTCAATAGCAAAGAGTATCCACAATTAAGACAAGATCATTCATAAATGTGCGAACCTCTCTTTGATGCTCTATATGAAATTACACTCGATATAGCCAGGAATTTTAGAATATCAGTTTGTGGATTCCACGCGTAGTGGCAATCAAGACGCTGAGTGCAATTTCAACACCGTCTTCCCATGAGGGTTCGAAAAGAAAGCATGCAATCGGTCACCCCAGAAGCAAAACCACCCTTTATCGCGTACATCTCGGCAACAGCCAGTTAAAAGCACTCAAAAGCTACAACAAGATTTTAGATCAATATCTATTAATGTAATACGAATTTAAAATATGACGGGAAAAATGGGGAATCAGCTATAAAAATTAGTTGTTGCGTGGCGGGAACCACATTAGTGTTTTTTCAAGCAGCAGGACAATAGTGACGAGCCGCTTAAGAGGACTTCTCGTGTTGAGTAGACACTCTGGCCATGGAGACCATAAAGTCCTCAATAGATCTGTCGTGAGGCTTCTTGGCCTTCTTGCCGTTGCAGAAGTCGTCAAATGCTTGGGAAGTGGCCATCAAGTAGTAAGCACCACCCATGACACAGAAGACACCGAAGGAGAAGACCCAGGTTCTGACAACAGTGACAATGTCAGTCCAGTTCTGAGACCACCAGCCAAACAAGGTGAAGCAAGTGGCGAGGATGTCGACAATCAAGACGGCACCCGACAATTGCCAGGATGGAATAGAGGACCAGAAAGGACCGTTGGCTCTGGTGATGAAAATCAACCAGTTCTCAGTCAAGGAGATTTGCAAGAACAAGACACCGTCAATGGCACCGAAGTTCTGGATGATACCACCCTTAGACATGAACATAGTCGTCAAGGTGATCCAGGTACCAACAGCCAAAATAACACCCAAGATAATGGACATACCCCACAATCTTGGAAGGTTCCACTTGACAGGCTCTGGGTCGTAAGGAGCATTGTCGTAGGCAATGGCCAAGGTGGCGACATCAGCGAAAATAGCAATAAAGACAACCAAGTCAATGTTCAACGATCTGGCCAAGATGGCAATCCACAAGCCCAAGAAGATCTCCAAGTGCAAAGACAAGGCAATACGGTACACAACGTACGCGTACATTCTGTGGAAAATCTGTCTCGAAGTCTTCAAGGCATCGATAATAGCAGACAAACCAGGGGCAAGGAAAACAATGTCGGAAGCGGATCTAGCAGCGTCAGTGGCACCCTCCACGGCAATACCCGTGTCGGCCTTCTTCAACGATGGGGCGTCATTGACACCGTCACCAGTCATGGCAACCAAGAAACCTCTGTTCTGCAAAATCTCAACGGCGTTGTACTTGTGTTGAGGGAAAACCTCGGCGAAACCATCGGCATTCTCAACAAAGTCAGCAATCTCAGAGCCGGCCATGTCACCGCCTCCAGAAAGACCCAACTTCTCGGCATCGTAAATGTTTGTTCCAAGTCCCAATTGTCTGCAAGTCTCCTTGGCAATGCCGACGGCGTCACCAGTTAACATCTTGACTCTCAAACCCAACTTTCTGGCCTCGTGGACAGTAGCGGCAGTGTCATCTCTAGGAGGGTCCATGCAAGGCATGATACCCAAAATCTCCCAGTGGCCCTCGCCTCTCTTTCTGGCGACACCCAAGGATCTGAAACCTCTCGAGGCAAACTCAGCGACGGTGTTTTGGTAGTTCTCGTGCACATCCTCTGGGATAGGGTGGTCATCCTCAACAGTCTTCAAGACGAACAATGGCGCACCCTTCACACAGATAATTCTCTCGCCCTCAGGGGACTCAACAATAGCGGTAACCTTCTTGGAAACAGGGTCGAAAGGCTGGAACTCCAAGACCTTGTACTTGGTCAAGGCAGCCTTGGCTCTTGGGTAGCTAATCAACGACTTAAGGAAAGCCTTGTCAATGGCATCCAAACCCTTCTTCTTTCTCGAGGCAGCAAGACAGGCAGTCAACATCAAGTCGTCAGCCTCGACACCCTCGACAGTGTATGGCTCGTGCAAGGACAACTTGTTCTTGGTCAAGGTACCGGTCTTGTCAGAGCACAAAATCTCGACACCGGCAAGGGACTCAATAGCGGACAATTTCTGGACAATGGCCTGCTTCTTAGCCAAGTAAGCGGCACCAACCGCCATGGTGGTGGTAACGACAGCAGGCAAACCAACAGGGACACCAATGATGGTGATGGCAAGGGTGTGTCTCAAAATGGTGACAATGCCGATCGATCTGTAGAAACAAGCGACCCACACAACCAACAAGGTGACAATAACCAAAACCAACAACACCGTTCCAATACCGTTCAACACTTCCGTGAAGTGACCAGTGCCACCAGAGGCCTTGTTGACCAAGGCGGCGGCACGGCCAGTAAAGGTGTTGTCACCAGTAGCAGTGACAACCATGAAACCCTCACCGGTCTTGACGGTGGAGGACGAGTAACAGTTGTCGCCAGTTCTCTTGTCGACAGCCAAGGACTCACCAGTGATGGCGGACTGGTCAATCTGCAAGAGGACATCCTCGGAAATCACACGGCCATCGGCAGGGATAACGACACCGTCCTCCAACTGCAAAATGTCACCGGGCACAATCTGGTTCGACTCAACCTCCACCAAGGCGCCGTTTCTGACAACAATGGCGGTGTTGGCCAAGGTCTTCTTCAACTCCTCGACAATGGAGCCAGCCTGGTACTCCTGGATGAAACCAACAAAAGCATTCAACAAAAGCAAAGCACAAATGACACCGAAATCAACCCAGTCCTCGAGACCGGCAGCCAACACGGCGGCGGCCTCCATGACGAACTGGATGGGACCAACGAAAAACATGACAAACTTGAGCACGAGGTTCTCATTCTCCTCGTCCAACTGGTTGTAGCCGTACTTCTTTCTTCTCTTGGTCACCTCCTCGTCGGTCAAACCGGTCTGGATGCTTGTCTGCAAGAGCTCCTCGGGCACGGCCTTGAACGACGCGCCGTCATCCTCTTCTTCGGACTCGTCGTCGTCCAAACCGTGGTGCGACTGCAAGTCCATAATCAATTGGTCAATGTCCTCATCGTCATCGTCGTCCTCCTGGGACTTGGGGACCTTTTCGACAGTTGGTTCTGTTGCACTCATTTTGAACAATTAAATGAGAGGGTCTTTAACAAAAAAAACAGCAACTGTACAGGGAGTAAGAGGAAGAAGAAAAAGGAGGCCTGAGAGTGGGCGGAGGGGCCGGGGGGGTTTATATGGCCGGGCCTGGCGATTGCCCTCTTTTTTTTCGGCACGCCTGTATCTCCGGTGCTCTCGGTGAGGGAATTTTTTTTTGCATAAACAAATACTCGCCGCTTTCGGAAACAAGCACTATTGGGCGTGCACCCGGCGTCGCTGCGTGCAGGTGCACAGCGCCTTGTGCGCCGATAATGTCGCTGCTGCTGCGTGCGCCGCATGCGCTGCCTCCCTAGCGGGCCGCTGCTTCCATCCCCCAGCACCGGCTTATCGCAGTCGCAAAGTGCCCTCGGATCCGTGGATACTTTGGCTCGGTTTGGCCCTGTGGACCCGGGCACGCTGGCCCCAGCCGGGGGCGCCTTTCCGGCGGAATTTCCAGGCCGGCCGGGGGTATTTTTGTCTTTTTTTTTTTCGTATTGATATGTATTGATATGTATTGATATGTACTGGTTTGTATCGATTAGTATCGATTAGTATTGATTTGTACTAGTTTATGGTCTTCTCCTCTCAGCATCTTTTCCCGGCGGGAGCCTTTTGAGTTTCCCCCTCTCCCCTCTCTCCTCGTATCCCCTGCCAGAGCCAGCAGTGTTTAATTAGAATGCTACGATCGTGCAGTACCAAGGATCACGTTTAATAAAGACCGTAGTTTTGTTTATTGGTGTACAATGTATTTTTCTGTTCGGTCGCCGGCCCGTTGTCGATAGCAGGGATTCGACACAAGGAGTTGTTTTTTTTTTTTTTTGATAGGGCAAACTCGGCACCATGGCTCCTCGTCTGCCTCTCACCCCTCTCCTCTGCCTAGCTCGCAGAACATGTCTGTTGAGGGAAATGTCGCCAGCGACTTTCCTGTGAGCTGGTGCTCTGTGCTGGCACACCGCCGGCGGCGGGTTTTCTTATCGGGAGACATTTCTTGTTTGCACCATTGCTTTTTTGGGGCACTCTGGCGGCGGGCATGTATTGAGGGGTGTGCACACGCCGCACTCATGCACGCCGCGGATGCTCTGCGCGAGTGGTTTCACAACAGCGCGAGGCAGGGTAACCCCCCGGCCGTGCCGCGCACTTCCGGCCGCTGAGCGTTGTGTGTGTGTTGGTGGATATCGCATTTCTCCGGTGTGGTTCCGAGGGGAAACGAGGCCACCACACGTGCCGCGGGGCCCGGAGGGTCGCAGTCCGCCCGGATAATCGCACCGGCCACGGCCGCTTTACTTACCGAGCACTCGCTCGCTGGCTGGTTATTTGCGCAATTCGCCTTAGGATTTGCAGCCGAGCTTGCCGACCTTTTTCCCACATCAACTCCCAGCGATTCGCCACAAGCTCTGCGCCGGCAGCAGTGGCGAAAACCTGTGGCGGGCTGAAACACGCACAGGCCATTTTCGCCCGAGACGGGGGCGGCGCCGTCTACAAGAAAGAAAAAAAAAAAAAAAACAGCACCGGCAATGGTGTGTTGTCACGTGACACACACTCCCCTGGGGCCGCCCGTTCTTCCCTCAGTGTCCAGCACAAAATCCGGTGGTTTCGTTTCCGGCGCAGACTGGAACCGGGGGCACAGAAGAAGGGTGGTGTCACCGACGGGAGCCGACACACCGACACAAATAGGCCGGCGCCCTTTCCCTCGTAACGTTAAATGTCGCGAGGAGTGCAGGCTGGCCCATCGCGGGATTTATGTCAGGCCCCGCCCTCTTGGCTAACGCACGAAACCACATTGCCTGTTTGGGGTGATGCGCTGCCATTGTGGGCAGCCAGCGCCGGAGGGGGATGCACGCACTGGAAATAGTGCCCGGAGGCACGGGTGTTTGCATGGCGCCCCGTGCCCAGCCAGACTACAACAGCCGCTCACAGCACCGCCAGCGGCCTTCCCCCCCCATCGCCAAATCCACATGCAGCAAGCAGCCAGGCCCTATGCACTTGCCGTAATGCTCTCGATGCCGTGCAGAGCGGGGACCAAAAAGCAATACCGAAAGGAATCTGACGCGCATCCCGTCGAGACCCACAGCATGCGAGGTGTGTTTCGCGGTGTCTTATGTCATGGCATTGGCAGGCGTGTGGTCGTGGCAGCACCATTTCGACCTTGAGGCCGAGATACCTTGCCCTTGGGCGCCAAGGGTTAGCACGTGCTGTGCGGCGTCTTCTCGGAAGCTTCGTTCTTTATTGTGTTTGCACCCATGTAAGGTTTCTTTTTCTTTGTTTTTTTGGGTTGCAGTTGTTGTTGTTGATGTTGTTGTTGTTTTCTTTTTTTTTGTTTTTCTTGGGGGCACAATTGCGTATTGGTGCCGCAGCAAATCAGGCCCAACGAGTCGTCTCTCGATTGACGAGCCAAGTGAGGCCTGCCAAGCACATCCGCCCTTGCCTGAGTGGCGCGCGGCGGCCTGGCGAATGAGAAAAATCACTCAGAAATGTCGTGCTGGGGGGTCCTGCAGGGGGTGCCGGATCTCTGCTGCTGCCCTCGGAGCCGGCAATTGTAGCCGTTTTCCAGCCGCCGTTTCGTCAGATCCGGGCTTATTTTCGGAATGCTCTCTAGTGACGTGGAGGGGCTTCGAGGTAAGCGTTCGTATCGGCAGCGCCCTTGGCCAACCGATGATGTCATCGATGTAGAAGGGGGCACATGAGTGTGAAAAAGAAATGTTTGTACGTGCTAGAATGTGGAGTCTGGCGCCAATGTCCGGAGACCACATTACTTGTGCCGCCAGAGAGAGGAGGAGGCAAATATGGGAAAGTAAAGGAAATGAAATGAAAAAGAAAAATAAAAAGAAAAAGAAAAAGAAAAATTAAAAAAAATAAACACAAAAAATAAAAATAAAGGTCCAGGTTATCGACTATCAGAATAAGACACCGGCATCATCTTTTCTCAATCTTTAGTCCCCACCCGCCGAATCTAGAATCGCCCGGTGGGCGGGCGCTGGCTAGTTTGCGAGATTGACACTGGGGTGCGCTTAAGCGATCGCGATCGCAGCCTGATGATTGGCTGTGCGAACGCCGTGCTTATTTTTTGATGTTTGTTTTTTTTTATGTATATTGTTTTTTTTTTTTTTGCAATTTGCGCCATTTTAAAAAATCCCGCACGACGGCTTCGCTCCCACAGATGGTTGCGGTCGTTGTAGCTTTTCATGATTCCATCGCTAAAGATGCAGTTGGGCCACGTGGCTCTTTCCTCTGGCGATATCGATTTTGTAAGTCAATGCGCCAGTGCAGAGGTTCCTTTTTCAATTCTTCTAAACATTTATAACGTCTGGGCGCCCGCTTCGTCAGCTTGTTCCTGCAGATAGCGACTCTGATGGCGCAAGGAGAGCGTTCGGAGGAACGAGGTCCATGACCCTTCCCCGCGTTTCCACGCCCCAAATTGGCCACCATGCTGGTTGCCAGAGTTACTAGACTGTGCGTCGCTTGTATCTGGAGCCCCAAAGTGCTGGCTTTTTGTATTTCTTTTTTCCGGGGTCAAACACCGCCTCCTCATTTCTTAGCATAAAACTATCGGCGGACCTGATAAGCTTCATGCCGGTATGCCAATTCTCCGCGACTCTAAGCAGGCTATGCAAGACTTCCAAGATAAGGCTTCTGGGAATCTGCGAGGGTGTCTCAATGCTTCTTCATATTTGCTTCCCTCTTCTCAGGTCCGGCTCCGGGACTAAAGGATTGTGGTCTCTGTCTTGACTATTTGTTGCCCACCCTTCTTGTCGGGGGGAAGGTTAGTGCGTTTTCGTGCACGCTCAGTAATGGGCTAGGCTGGGGCCTTTATCGGAATTCATTATTTTTGCCAACCCCGTCTCATTCACATACCATTTCCTCCGGGTTCCTCCCCTGGTGCTTTTTGCTTTCTATTTTGTCTCCGCTTCTCAATGTCGTGAGTGTCTTTAATTCTTTACGTCTATATTCGTCACGTCTATGCTCATGTCCGGCTCTGTTGTGCTCTCTCTCTCTCTCTCTCTCTCTCTCTCTTTCAAGTCTTGTTGGGGTCATGCTGCTCTAATCGACGGTTTTTTTCTTCTGAAACCACCATCGGAGGGGCCGCCAAATCTTGAGCATCACGTACAAGACACTACCCACTAGCCGGAACCCTGCTAACGCACACACAACCCATAAAATTACCGTGAGAAACACCGTGGAGTTGCGTGAGTCGTTCCACATATCGTTCAGGTCGCCGCCCGCCGCCAACACCACCCCAACCAAAATGGCATTAGTCAACATCCAAACCAACACCGTGATGGTCCTTATATACGCGTAGTACGAGTCGTCCTCGCCCTTTTTCTTGTTCACGATAACAGGCGCGGCAGCCACCTTCAAGTCTTCCACAATGGCCATGTAGCTCTGCTCCAATTCTTCAGGTGAGCCTGGCACAACCGTCATCACCAATTGGCCATCTACATCGGTGACCTTTGCTGTTCCCAAGTCCTTCGCCTGAGGAGTGTCTCTGTTTCCCCACGACACGTCATGAATGTTACAGAACGAATAGATGTTTAACACGTTCACGTATGTGGGCGAAAGCAAAAGATATTGGAGAAACGACGTGACCATGAACGAAGGCTCGCCATGGATAATTGCTCCTATGGCATAGAGAATGTATGTGCTAGCCATGGACACAACAAGATCACGGAGCTTCTGATTGGTAAAGAGCATGCCGGCGTTGAAACTGCCGTCATTCTCGCTCGTGACGAGCTTGACTGTATTAATGGCCAAGTACACGGCACCAAACAACAAGTACCCCATCAACACGGCAAACACCACCGAGAGCGTGATGTAGAGCTTTTTGGTTCCCCGGGGGGTATTGCCAAACGCCAACACAAATGTGGAGACAATGCAGCCCACGTACACCCAGAGAAATACCTGAGATATGTATTTGCCCATGGTGAAGCCAACCTCAGACGAGCCCAAGTTCTTGGTCAAGATTCGGAACACGAGAAAGAAAGATGCTAGCGAGAACCATGATACCAACACCGTGACCAAATGGTAGTAGAACTCAAGCTGAAGCCAGAGTTTGCGGAGGAGGGAATGATGCGAGCGCCAGATCTGCGTCCAGTGGAACACCGCGTACATTGCCGCAAACAATGAGCCATTAAGCCAGCGCCGTCTCTGCAAGACAAACTCGTCCATTTTCTCCGGTACGTCAGTTTCTGCAGTAGCGCCGCTCACGTAGCGCAATACGTACTTCTTGTCTCTCTTGGCCACAAGCTCAAAACACAATATGCGATCCTCGGCAAGATACATGTTCGACGTGAAAATACCTGCCTCCAGAAAGTTGCGTTCTTTGAGCTCGGCCTCGTCGTCATCGGTATCGATTTTGGCTCCCAGGTGCAAGAACTCGCCCTTGAAGTATTTCTCAAGCGGTCCGTGGCCATCCACGTTAAGCAACGCATCCCATCGGTACGCAGAAAACGCACCCGGTAGCACGGAGATAAACCCAAAAACAGACTCCATTGGCTTGTCCAACACACTGGCAATCTTGTATTCGAAGTTCTGCGCAGCCACAAGCGGATTCAAAAGAAGCGACTTGTTTGGCCCTAGAGCCACACGTATCTCGCCACAGGCACCGGCAACATGCGGGTCTTTGAACGAGCCCCACAAGTGGTAGAACGCGTCTTTTGCTGGCCGCGTACCGCAGTCCAAAAGCACAACCACCTTTGGGTTCAACAACGGCGCAAAAGCCTGGAAGCACCAACGGTGCGAGTTGATCTTGCGCGCATTTGTCTCCTTGAGACAGAATATTAACTGTACGGGCGTCTCGCTCTTGTTGAGATGCACGCGACCATTAGACACGCGCTCCACCCCCACTGTGGTTGTGTACTCGTAAACATGGGCCCTCACGGCCTTGTTATTGACTTTGGATTTCGCATAGCCCTCCTGAAATACACCCAACGCAGCTAGGAGCTTTTGCGTGCGTGGGTGGAGTTGGAGGCGGCCATCACTAACAATCACCACGGTGACCTTTTTCCACAGGCCGGAACCCCACGTGTCGTCCTTGCGTCGCGTAAGATCAGTGAGGTTTTCAAACACACCCTGGAGTGTGCGCGCAAGAAGCACCTCGTCTTCGTTGTACATGGTGATGCAGATCATAAGCTCTGTGTCGCGTGGCGGCGTGTACACGTTTTGGCGGAGCGCATAACCAGAGCTCACAAAGTTCAGAGGTCCACACGTGACGCCTGAGTATCTCACAAACTCTGTTTCAGCGCTGTGCCCAGCCGGTAAAAGCGCACGCGGGACAGGCGCGTCGACAACGTAATTTCCGCGTACGAGCTTAGCTCGCTTGACTGTTTTTGTGTAGTTGAGCCGCGGTGTGAAATCGTCGTCACCCTGCGCCCCGCTAAACGTGTTGCGACGTTGCGGCGCAGATATCTCTTCGCCGGGGTCCAGAAACAATGAGTCGTCGTCACCAAAGGGATCCAAGTCGTCGTCGGCTTCTTGTAAGAGGTTGGTGCCATAATCATTCGTTTCTGGGAGCATCATCACTTCCTGTGGGAACCTGATCCCATAGTTAGTTGTTTCGGGAGGTGCCATTGATAGCCGTTTTGGCTCGAAAAGCCCCGTGTGTGCATCCAAGGCACTGCTGCGGTTGTAAGCGACAGCAGGATACTCAAGGCCGTAAATGTCCTGCAGAGTTTCAGAGAACGTCAGCATCCGGCTGTCATTAAAACGCACGCCCGCAGCTCGGGGTGCACCAAGGCTGCTGGTCTTTGTCAGGCCACTTACCGCAGAGCCACCGTAAAGACTGCCACCGAGTTTTTCGTAGATGGCATTCTGGTCGTCCTCAGGTATTGCGGCAGCGCCAAAAGATTGTTCACTAAGGCTCGAGAATGTCCGCAGGTGTGCTGCGCGTGGCAGCAACGGTTTTGCAAGCGGCAGCACATAGCTGGAGGCACTTTCTTGAGGCTTCTCGTCCTCAAAGAGATCGTCATCCAGAAAGTTCATCTTCTGGATGCCTATATAATTTGTTGTTTCAGATAGGGTTCAGGATCTAAATTAGATGGGCTTAGGGAATGAAGGCTCAGGTCTCAGTGGCACAGTCTTCAAAGCCACACTATTCAGCGGAGAGACAGGTCGTGGGAACAATTCGTGCGGTGAAATAAGTGAGGGGGGAATGAAAACTCAATGGATGCTCTGTAAAAATTTGAAGTTTGAGGTAGGCATAAGCTTCAGAACTATTTTTCTTTTTGCCTTCTTAGTCTTAGGTTTAAACTCTTCGTTTTTGCTCCATGAATCATGGCCCTCAGCGCGAATGTATATTTGGACAACATGTTTACTTCCTTTCCCAAAGCGGTAGCAAAATGATCATAGCTAAGGCTTAGCGCTCCGCGCCCCGCGCTTCCTGGAAAGACAGGGCACCTTCAGCACGCAATATTGTATCGAGCTAGATTAGCTTCTTTCGAGATGTCTCAGACATCATTGTGGTGCACAAAAGAAGTTCGATGGTCTCTGTTTTCAATTTTGATGTTGGCATTTTTTTTTTTTGCCCCCAATTAATTGCGGTAAATGAGGCCTCTGCTTCTTTTCAAACGAGAATCCACTTAGCGCGTGATTGAATTCGCCCTTCATTGTGTGCAAATGATGCATTTTCCGACGCTGCCTAGTCTTTCAAGGCACTGGGTGTGGTATCCATGCTGGCACTTGAATAAAGTCAACTCGCAGTCCTTAAAATCATCCTTATTAAAATTGAGCAGAAAAACCTTGGCTTTCTGTCTCTTTTCCCATGCCTCGTAGTGTCTTCCTGCCATTTCATCACCCCACATCATCTTCCCGCAGCTTGCGCACAGTTTTTCCTTCAATATCCAGCCACGGAGGCGGTCCGCTTTCAAAAGTTCCATGTGCTTCCGGATTTGGCCATTTAGCTTTGCAAGCGCGATGTTGTGGATCTCATCATCTAAAAAGAACGAATTAAGCGTCTCTTGGAGCACGTCTCGCACTTGCGAAACGGTCGCCTCATCCATCACATTTTGTAATAAATCCGTAAAAAGCAGAGGGTTCCGTTCCTTTTCTCCTAAATCCATGATGCTCCTGAAACATCTATAGATGCCTCTTTTAATCAGCTCTGGAAGAGAATCATCTATGCCCAAAGGTGGCTTGAGTACAATCAAACTTCGAACCAAAGATTGCCAGCGGCATTTGTCCTTGTCACAAACAGACATGCCTATCTCTATCAATTCGTCTACTTTGCTCCATTCTTCTTTTGCGACGTAATGATCGAAGCCCTTCTTAAGTTGGTCGATAGCATCTTCATATTCCCCTACATTTCGAAGAATGATAGCTAAAGCATCAAAACGATACAGCTTCCCCAAAATCTCCTTCAAATCACTCAGATTGCGCAAAACATTTTCTAGCTCGTGTGCATATGAGCCCACCAAGAAACAGACTTTGTCTGCGGCAAATTCACAACTCAAAATGATGTACTTCGCCAAAAGATCGTCTTTTTTAATCTCGGAGCTAACAGTCTCAGCTTCCGCAAACAAAAGTGACAAGTAATTGTGCGCAAATTCATCATTCGAACATTGTAAAACGTTGCGATGAATAGAAGGGCTGTGAGAGTTTGCCAAAAAAAACCATTTCAGATGGAAATTCTGATATCAATTCATCAAAATTCTCTTCTATAATATGAAGCACACTTGTTTTCTCTGCTACATTCACGTCTTTATCTGTGAAAGTGCGGGTCACGATATCAGCAAAAGCAGGAAAACTATTGTGCATGTTATTTGCTCCCTCTTCTTTCCGTTGCTCTAGCCATATTTCCAAAGCATTGGAGTACCTCTGCATAGATCTGCATAAACCGAATGCCACTCGGTAAAATTTAGCTGCCTTTACCTGCTCTTGCAAAAAATACTCGTCCCTAGCATTGTAGAGAGGTAACAAACTTTCCAAGGCAAGTTCGGCATCAAAATGCCTCTCATGTGTGTTGCCACAAAGTATTCCGACAGTATTCTCTAAGACGGAGTCAGAAATTCGTATGAATTGATAGTATTTTGGGTAGTTTCTACCCAAGAAAATAGCCAAGCACAAGCGGTCCTCGGAAGTTAGAGCGTTCTCATTTTCTTGGTATATATCAAGAAGCGCCTCTACAACATATTGTCTATTGAGTGCTCCTCTTTCTTCTGTGTTGAGACAAGGATTCTCAAAAAATTCATTCAACATGGCTAGTGCTTCAAAAGAATTATAGCGCAAGAGCTTGTAAAGATATGGGAACACGGCTGTATTGTCAAGAGCTACAGCGTACTCACAGGCTGTCTCGCTTTGAATCGCATGGACAGCGAACAAAGTTTTGCAAAGCTCAATTCTTGACTGCTCTTCGTGGCTCAAGCTCATAAACTCATCGGTGGGAAACTGGCGGCCCGAGAGAATATATGAAAGGTATGTATACACGAGGCCATTTCTATTGTTCTCGGGCGATTCCAGGCTCATATCAGCCATTAGCATCATTAATGGCCGCGTGTAGTCTTGAAGAATTGTGGTCCAGATGTAAATGAGGCATTCTCTTAAGCCATGTGTCTCGCAGAGCTTGAGAGTCAAGTCAATGTTGAGTGTGTGCGAGTCTAGAAGACAGACTATTTCCGTTAATCGATCTCCTTTTCCCTCTGCTGCGTAAAACTCGACAAGACTCTTGAAAAGTTCAGGAGACAACGTACGAAGCTCGCGGGCCAAGACAAAAGTTTCAAAAACGTCGAAGAAAAGGCGATCATCATTTACAGTCTCGGAAATTTCGTCTATTATGCGGAGTAGTTCTTCGCTGATACCTCCATTATTTTTTGAGATTGCCGCGGTGATAAGAAAGTAGAGACAGAGGCTATCTCTAATCTCCGCGCTAGGTCCAAGAGCATGACCAAAGTCCAGCCTTGGTGCACAATCTTGAGATAGTTCAGATACCAGAGCTGGCTCATAATGCAAGGACGGGCCAGATTCAATGATATCAGATTCCGCTTCTAATAGGTTTTTTGATGCTGAATCTTCATTTAAATTTGTTCCTGTCCCGAACATCGCAGCCACAGAGCTCTGCATAATGTCTAGAAGGGTCTTTTCAATCACGGCATGCCTCTCTTGTGACGTATGAGGTAAGCCACAAAGAAGAAGTTGCCCTGCATTCTCCGAGCAATAAAATGCGTAGGCACACCAAAGTGCCCGCGAATACTCCCCTGCAGAATGAAGGCTTGCTATGCGATCATGCCACTTCGCTGTGGCACCCGTCCAAAGTGTTCTGTGGTCTCCTGTGAGGCCCTCAGCCAAAAAAATGGGTCGATGCTTGAGAATGCGAAAGGATGCGTTATATAGACGTAGACAAAAGCCGTTAGTATTGCTCGGGAAATCCGTGTACACGGTCCGATGTGAAGCGAGATCATCGGTACCCACCAAACGGAGTCTGCCGCCTTCATCAGCATTTGTGTAGTAAAGAAAGGAAAGTTTGATTCCCGAGCTGTCAGTATCATGTGCAAGCACAGCCAAGACTTCTGAATTGAGCCACTGAAGCGCCACTGTCCGAAGACTTGGTTCCGGGGCGATCCAGCGCGCCGTGCGGACCAATTCTAGCCGTGGCACCGCAGACGTAGTGTCCTTCATGTCCTCGAGCACAGAAGTGGCACCATTTGCCGTACTTGGCCCCGCGAGCTCGAGAATTGTGACCACGTTGTTCCACGAGTACGCCAATTTTGGGTTTTTG
The DNA here is from genome assembly GCA_939531405.1 of Metschnikowia zobellii. Classification (NCBI taxonomy): domain Eukaryota; kingdom Fungi; phylum Ascomycota; class Pichiomycetes; order Serinales; family Metschnikowiaceae; genus Metschnikowia; species Metschnikowia zobellii. The sequence continues at coordinate 1,879,151 of OW618031.1, read as the reverse complement.
TGGCGACCTGGAGGATTTGCAAGTCCCGGGTACCATGATACGCAACCAATGGGTGTAGATTCAGCATCCGCGAGGGCATTTTTTGGGCGCACTGCACGAAAATGGGTAACCGGGGCGGCCGTGGTGTCACTGGCCAACGAGCACACGGAAACAACGGCCATTGTGCGAGCCGAAATCACAGCCACAAGACCCAAGTGGTCGGCTATATGCGGCGCAGTACCAATAGGAAGCACTTTGCAGTCATGCACGGCGACTGGGTCGAACGAGTCGCCATAGTCGCCATAGTCGCCATGCGTGCGATTTCTGGGGTTCCGCGGCGCTGGGCCCAAAATCTGCTGCGTCACGTAACGGCGACGAAACATGCGCGTGGCCTCGTGGTGGAAAAGCACGTGTCCGCATACGTCCAGGGAGACTATGTTGTGGTGCAGGTCGCCGACGAACGCCACGGAGGAGATCAGAGCACATGGCACGGACCCACCGACGGCGCCCGTCGTGGCCCTGTGCGCAGCGCGAATCTCCGCAGACGGGCTCACGACCGCCGGGTTCTGTTGGCGGGCGCCGGTTTCGCCCTGCGCGACGTGGCGTGGGGTCTCCCAAACCACAAGCAGGCCATCCGCGCAGCCCGCGCAGACGTGGGTGGCCGCAGCAGAGACAGCCACGCATGTCACCGGCAGCGGCTCGCGGGAGGCGCCTGCGGCGCCTGCGGCTGGCGTCTGTGCTGCGGCTGCCGGCGGTTCAAGCACAAGCGCCGTGTTCTGATGGTAGTCGAACGCGACCACGCGGCCGGCCAGTGTGCCCACGAAGATGTGGCTGGGCGAGAGCTCGAGCGCCGTGGGCGCGCCGCACGCGGCGGCGAACTCGGGCGATGCTAGTGTCCGGGCGATTCGGGGCGGCTGCGTCCATGCAATGGTGCCGTGGCTTTGTAGAGCATCGAGAGCATCGAGAGCATCGGGCCCAAAGCCATTGCCACGGCGCGGAGCGGGGAGTCTGGGCCGCGGGCCCTGGAGCCGGCGGGCCACTGCGGTTTGGGCACGGTCGTCAAAGCGGCGCCGCAGCAGCGCATGCGGTGGAGAAGCCAGGGGCATGCGCGTCATGAAGCAGGGTGTATGCGGCGTATATGAATAGCTTTGGGAGGGAGTGGGGGGGAGGTGCGCCTAGGCTGGGCACCGGTGCCGCGAATAGGCCCGCGGGGGGGCCTGGGCGCGCGCGGCGCTGGGGTCCAAGTCGGCCCCGCGGAAATTGGGCCTGGCGTCAAGAAGCTCTGGACATATCTGTGTTCAGCAGGCACCAGGGGGGGAGCACCAGGAGGGGGAGCACCAGGAGGGGGAGCACCAGGGGGCGCCTCGGCAGCTAGGGTGTGCCGCACAAAGACGCGGGGTCGAAAAGCAGGGCGCTCGAACGGATGTCTTGTAGTCAATGGCATATTTCTGGCACTTCTCATTGAGTCGCCGGGCGGGCGCGGCCCCAGAACGCGGCCCCAGAACGCGGCCCCAGAACGCGGCCCGGCCCCAGAACCCTCGAAACGCATCCTAACAAATCTACAAACCCACCCGGCCAATGAACCTTGCGCTCCAGGACCCCTTCACCGTGGCAAAAGAGTACCCCGACACGCTCGTGCACACTCTCCAGTACGGCCACAGCGTCCACATCCAGTTCAACCGCAAGGGCGACTACCTCGCACTGGGCCTCAGCGACGGCACAATCGTGGTCTACGATCTCGGCAGCTATGCAATCACGTGCGTGTTGAGCCGTGGCGGCCACGTTCGGCCCGTGACCTCGCTTGCATGGTCCCACTGCGGGCGGTACCTCCTCCTGGCCTCGCAGGACTGGAGCTGCATTCTCTGGGACTTGCTGCGCGCAAACAGCACGCTGTCCGCGGAGCTGGCGGTCGTGCAGAAGGTGCTCTTCGACGGCCCCATCTGGCTGGCGTGCCTCCACCCGAAAACGCCGTTCACGTTCGTGGCGTCGCTCTTTGAGAACGACCCCGTGTGCGTGCGCATCAACCCAGAGCGCGAGCACGCCAATGTGTCATGTTTTGCCACGGACCCCATCCCTGGCGCCGACGAAGAGGCGCCGAGGGCGCTGCACGGCAAGCACCGCACGCTCTCGGCAATCTTCTCCACCACGGGCGAGCATATCCTCGCGGGCACCAGCAAGGGCTGGCTCAACGTCATCCGCACCCTGCTGATGGCAACGGTGCATCTGGTGAAGGTGACCAACGCCAACATCAAGTCGCTCCTGGTGGCGTCCAATGGGCGCAAGCTCGCGGTGAACTCGCTGGACCGCATCATCCGACAAATCCATCTCCCGGACATGATCAACAATGCTGATCCAGGGCAGTGGGAGTTCGATGTCGAGTGCAAATACCAAGACATGGTCAACAAGCTCCAGTGGAACGCGGTGGCGTTCAACCACAACTCCGACTTTCTCGTCGCGTCCACGTTCGGCCAGAGCTCGCAGGACTTGTATCTCTGGGAGACGTCCATGGGCTCGCTCCTCAAGATCTTGGAGGGCAGCCCAGAGGAGTTGATCGACGTCAAGTGGAACTACAACCGCTGCATGATTGCGTCCACGGGGCTCGACTCGGGGACCGTCTACTTGTGGCTGGTGCAATTTCCGCTGAAGTGGAGTGCGTTGGCGCCCGACTTTGTCGAGATCGAGGAGAACGAGGAGTATGAAGAGAAGGAGGACGAGTTTGACATCATCGACGAGACGGATTTGATCAAGAAGCGTATGGAGGAGGAGGACATGGATATAGACATTCTCCTGTTTGAGCAGACCGACGTGCGCGGCTTTGACACGCAGATCGACTCGTTCGTGGTTCCAATCAACTACGAGACCGCCGTCGTGTGAGTGTACAACTTCGTTTGCCAATTGCCCCGCTATACACTGTTGTCCGACTTGAAATCTGTCGGCGCAAAATGCATATGCTTCTGCACCTCGCCGCGCAAAAGGAAAACGGCCTCAGTGCGGATGCCCCGCACGTTGTTGAATCACGTTCTTGATCCTAAGCCGGCGCATCGATCAACAAATCAATCAATCCTGTGCGTGAGATGTGTTTGCGGCGGAGAATACAGTGGTGTCGCCTAGGAGATCCAAAGCACAGTTTGCACGCCCCGTAATTCGAGGCTTCCTTCATGCGCCCCTCGGTTCAGACTCACAACGAGAATAGTAAGACCAGCGATATGAATTGTTCGAGGAGACGACGCGCAGCAAGGCCATATAAACGGGCTTTCTGAAGGGTAAACCCAACATTGATGAGAAGGATTCAGACACACTTTTCAGGCTGTGTCTCTAGCTTCGTTCGCACATCAACAAATGATGTCCAGATGTATATGTATAGGTTTTGAAACATAAGGCTGCTCATTGGCTTGCGGCTTACTGTAAAAAAAAAAAATTATCTGACCATATTTTCAGTAGTTGGTGTTTCACGGTAGAAAGCCACCTGCACCACATCCCCCCCCCCCCCCCCAAACTATAAACCGTCTGCAAAATAGGTTCCGTCGAACGATTTTGCAAGCGTGCTAGTGACCAAACGCATGCTTTAAAGTATGGAATTGCATTTCTTCATACAGAATAAGCCAAAATATGCTTGTGCTTAATTTTGCATCTTCAGCAAGCCATGTATAGTTGATACTTTATCTGTTATTCTGCGCGCAATCTCCACTACGCGAAAACCTCAAAATGAATACCGAAATTACACGCCACGGAATTTTCTTTTCAAAAGCTCAAGAGATAGTTAGAGCCCGCCGAACCAAACTACTGGTTTGCACACCGCGTGATACCATATCGGCTTGCAATATTGGTGCAAGACGTGGTGCTCGCGACTCATGGCATTGGTCTTTATAAAGCATATCTCGCATGCGCGCACTGCCCTAGTAGAAACAAGAAATTCTGCAAAGGCAAAAACCTTCGGACCAAACGCTGTCCGTGACAGCTCACGAGTATACACACAGACAGCACACAGACAGCACGGGCCAGTGGATATTCCCCAAGCCACGGGGCGGGCGTTGGCGATGCCCTGGTCATCGAGCCTGCATACACGTTCACCACCAATATACACTCGCGGGCACATCCATAATGGCAGACTGAATGCAACGGGAGGAGGGGGGGCGGGCCCCATCGCACACGTGACCTATCGCACACGTGATTCGCAGTTACTTAGCAACGTAAACAATCATCCTGCATACACGCCGTTGTCTTCAAAATTCCACCACAGCTACATCCACAGCCCACTGGACCAGCGGTACACAACCCCGTGCCCCCAGGACTCGGGGGTCCTGGAAATAGCAGTCAGTGGTTTGCTTGCCTGCATTTTGGTGGGGGGCAGTGAGGTGGATGCCCGAGCCGCTCCTGCACTTGCCTGCAGGTCCGCTGTTTTGTCCAACCAGGAAAACTTCTCATTACTAAACACCATCAAACGTCTACTACGGCACGGGAAAGCACCCACCACACAATCGTCCCGCCTCTTGCGACAGCATCATATCGCAAATCACGCGTCTGCGGTATATCTAGCGAAACCCCGCCAGAAATTGCGCCACTCCTCGTCGCTTGCCGCTGATCCATATATCTTCCCTCTTAGCCGCCAGGCCTTTTCTTAGCCCCACCACAATACGCCACCAAGCTCCCGCAGCGATACCCCCAAGATCCGCCGTGTGGCTCAGCAAATCAGTGCGCACAAAACCATACCGCCGCCCAACTTTTCACGACCCCTGGTTGCCAAAATAGAGCCTCTCCAAAACATCACCATGGGCGACCTCAAGCGCCCCCACTCGCCGCCCCCTCCAGCGTTCTCCGACCCCGTGGAGTTGGCCAACGCCGTCATCCTGACGCTCCTTGCGCCCAGCGAGCCAACCGCGGTCGCCACCGCGTACGCAAACGCAAAAAACGGCGCGCTGGAAGTGCAAGCCTACGCCAAGATCGCCGGCCGGGACTGGACGTACTACGTGAAGACGCTCACGGTCACGCTCGGCCGCCACACGGACGTGCCGGGCGAGCACAGCCCAGAAACCGTACACATTGACTTGGGCCCGGCAAAAGTCGTGTCGCGGCAGCACGCCAGCATCGCGTACAACGGCGCCTTGCGGTGCTGGGAGCTTCGGGTCGTGGGCCGCAATGGCGCGCGCGTGGACGGTGTGAGGGTGCCTGTGGGTGGCTCGAGCGCAGCGCCGTTGCACTCGGGCGCGATCCTCGATGTCGGAGGGACCCAGATGATGTTCATTTTGCCAGACACCCCGCCGGCCATCGCCCCGCGCATGTTCGCCGCATGCATGGACCGCTACAGCCCCGACAAGCGACCACGCGCAGCACCCGGTGCGACCTTCCTGACGTTCGCGCGCGGGCCGCAGGCGGCGTCGCCGTCGGCGGTGTCGGCAGTGCTGCTCCAGCACAACTTGGACCAGGACTTGCTGCGCGAAGACGCGAAGGACATCAAGCCGCCGTATCTGTACGCGACTATGATCACGCAGGCGATTCTCCTGAACCCCGACGGCGTAATGCTGCTTGCAGAGATCTATGCGTGGATCGCGTCGCGATACGCTTACTACAAGTACTCCAAGACAGGGTGGCAGAACCTGATACGCCACAACTTGTCCCTCAACAAGGCATTTGAAAAAGTGCCGCGCAGACCAAACGAGCCAGGCAAAGGCATGAAGTGGCAGATCAGCGATGCTTATCGCCATGATTTCTTACAAAAGGTCCAGGCGGGGACGTTGCTGAAGTCCAGACGCGGCTCCTCCGTCTCAAGGACTCTCCAAATACATCTTGCGACACATCAGGGACTTCCAGAGACAAAGAGCTTTGCAAGGCCTGAACAACAGGATGTCTTTACGCAAAGCCCACAGGACCAGACGCCGTTCTCGCAAAACCCGTACGGGAATGGGTACGCGTATGGACAAAATGGGTTCCAAAGGCCGTACCAGGGAATCCAGGGCCATCAGGGATTCCAGAACTCCCAGGGACTACAAAACCAACAGGGAATTCAAACCCACCAGGGCCTACAAAACCAACAGGGAATTCAAACCCACCAGGGACTCCAGAATCATCAGGGGCTCCAGGGGCTCCAGGGGCTCCAGAGCAACCAGGGACTTCAGAACTATCAGGGTATTCGAGGTCCCCAGGGGCCACAAGGACATCCAGGGAATCAGGGACCACACATCCAGGGAATGGGCCAGGATGTTCGTCATCAGGGCTTGGGCCAAGCACTTCATCAGGGAAACCCTCAACAGTCTGCATCGCCTACGCAGGATAAGTCACAAGACCCTTCGCAAAACCCCACAATGCAATTGCGTCCTCCCTCCAATAAACGCATGGAGCTCGCGTCGCCATTGAGACATACCTCAGCGGACGCGTTGCACCCTCAAATGACTTCCTTCCCCGCACAGAATGGTGCGCCAGGAATCAATCTCTTCAAAATGGCACCCACACAGGTGAAGCAGGAACACTCCCCCACTGAAAACGGCAGAGCGTCTTTTGGTAACACCAACGAGTCAATCATGCAGAACTCCACAGCGCCCACGACATCCAATACGTCCGAGCTTGCACTCTTCACGTCCCCCAAAAAAGTTGTGCCGCTAGAAGCGTTTACCCCTGACCGCGGCTCCAAATCGGCGGGCATTGGGAAATCTGGAAACGTCAACCAGTCGTCGCCGGCGTTCTGGAACTTTGTGCAATTCAGCACACCTAACGGACAGACTCCAGGTCGGAAAGACAGCACCGGAAGCAACGATCAAGAGAGCCCGTCGCTCAACAGGGGCGCCATCGATAGGGCTGGAAGCGTCTGCGACGACTCACCCCCTCAGTAACGGCGCACATTCTGAGTGTCAGGACACCAAAGCACACCAAAGCAAGCTCTTGCTAATTTAATACTAAGTCATAGATATTCTTTCAATAGTGATCTTTTAATTGACATAAGTGTTATTAATACAAGCTAAAACGCGGCGCGGTTGCGCAAATCGTAAAGCTTTCGCTCAACGTCTCGCGGCGCGCGGTCTAGCTGACCTGCTATTTTGATCTTCGTCGCCTGGTCGAGATCGTAGAACTTCTCCACAAAGTCACCGTCAACAACATTCTTGGCGGGATTGTAGTACCCGCGGAACTTTGCGTGCTCGCGACCCACTAGGTTTATGGCTCTTTTTGTCTTGCTGAGGTCGGAGAAGTCTGCGCCAAGCACTTTTCTCATAGCGTTCTCTAGCTTCACAACAAACTGCACCTCGTGCTTAGTAGCAAGGGGCATCAAGAGCCCGATTGTGCCCTGGATACCGGTGTAAATGATACTTTCAGTGCCCCCCACGACAAACGTGCCCCTATGAAATGACGTCGGGATATCCTGGACGTAAAACTCACAGAGCCTAGAGGTGCGCGCAGGAGCGCCATTGAGGAACTCATCCTGGAACTTCAGCAATACGTTATCCGCCATTTGTTCAAACACAGCGGACGGAATCCGGTTGACAAAGATGTTGCCGAATTTATCACCCCCAATTACGGTTCTGTTATCGAGAGGCTCGAACGTAGTCACTTGGCGAGACATGACGTCGTTGGCGAAAGCAGTGAAGCTATTTCTGACCGAGTCGTACTGAAAAAACACGAGCGAGTTCTGGGCGTCGCCTGCCACCACGATGTCACCAGCCATTATCATGATTTTGTTCACCCTTCTCAAGAGATCGAACTTCGTCGCTGATTTGCGAAGAAACTGTTTCTTCCCAAGCTCGTAGACGCGGAGTTGGTTTTCCGCGGCAACTAAGAGTTTTTTGTCGCCCAAGGACTCCAAAGCGGTTGCTTGAATGTCCAATGCTGTTTTATGGCAGAGTCCGAGGGTTTTGTCTGGCTCGATAGAATACGCATACAAAAAATTTCCCAGACGTGTGGGCGCGCTAGGGTTGAGGTCCTTGGTTGTGGTTACCACGAGGAATTTTTGCTGGCCAACTTCCATGAGACACAAGGCCAGCGCACATTCGTTGTTCTCAAGCTCGATGCTCTGCAAGACCTCTGAACCAACAACCTGGATGCACGAGGCCCAGGCGCCCGGTTTCGCCTCGAGCCCAAACGCCTCGATGTAATCGTCATCCACGGGGGTGTCTTTCAGATACGGCGACATGACGTTGTAGTCAGACTCGAGTACGTAGAAAATTCCATCCTCGTGCACGTGCTTCTTTGGTGTGTACCTGAGCTTGACCAGGCTCACGACGAAATCGCTACTTGCGTCGAAACCGCCCACGTCGTCGGCGCCGAGCGTGAAGATCGACAACTCCGAGCCGCGTATGCCCACGATGCTCTCTACACCAATATCTTCCGAAAAGAGGGATGCGCCGCAAGAGATATCGCAGTCGATCAAGGGGGAGATCCTGAAGGCGGAGTCGCTGGCGATAGCGACCCAGGGTCGCGAGCTGATTGCTAACACACCCATGTGCTCGGTATTTGGGAGGCGCAACTCGCGCACGACGACCGGGGCCGTGCCCAAATACTTCAGACGCGTGTCAGCCAATTTCCCCGAGATGGTGTCGACGCTGGCGCGCGCGTAGACGCCATTGTCCATGCCGATATGCACGTGTAAAGACGTGCTCCCCGAGGCGAGCATCACGAGCGAGCGGGCGCTCGAGGAGAGCGCCTGCAATGTAAGCACATCGAGGCGGTTGTGCGCCGCGAGCGAGATGATCAGCATGGAGTCGTCGGCGGTGGCGACGGCCAAAAAGTCGCTTTTGCGGCCAGCAGGGTTGCAAGTGATGGCGACCGCGGTGACGGCGCCGCCCGGGGCCTCGTACCGCAGCAGGTACTCGGACAACTGCCCGTCGGCCGGGTCGATTTCGAAGTAGCAGACCTCGCGGTTCGAGAGCGCGACTACGGCCTGCTCATTGTTGGCGGCAGCATGGAGCACGGTGATTCCAGCTGGAGGAAACCAGTCCGAGCACGCGCGCGCAGTCACGGCACCTGACTCTGGGCACAACGTGTGGCGGACCGTGCGGATCCCATTGCGGTGCACCTGGGCGATGGTGGCGGAGCCCATCTGGTGTACAGCGAGCGTGTGCTGGTCGAGTACAAGCCCCGACGCGGCGACCTCCTCGACGACCTCGCCGATGGCCAACACGGTGGTACTCTGTGCGAGCAGTGACGAGAGTACCAAATAGCGGTCGTAGGCGTCTGCACGCAGCGCTGAGGTCGTATAGACTGCTGTGGGCGCCATGGGAAGCGGCGATGCGACGAGAGGCAGCACTGGCGTGCCGTGAACGAGCGTCTTGATGTGTGCGTGCGACGAAAGCGTGGCCAACGCAGCAGGAGAGTCGTGAGGGCGTGTGGGTGCCACAAGCGAGCTGCCCATCACAGGCGCGAGGGACTCAACAATATCCACAAGGGCCAAGTTCTGGAGCCCCACCGGAGCAAACACGCGGCGCGCGGCAGGGTCGGCGAGTCGCTGCTGCATGGCCTCGGACCAGGGCTCGCTGTGCGCCGTCGCTGCGTCGACTACGGAGTCATTTGAACTGTCTGTACCGTCCATACCGTCCGCGCCTAAGCGTTCAATCTGGTACACGAGCTTATTGTTGCCAAACGTGTGCGCGTAGAGGAAGCCCGCCGCAAACACGTGGATACTTGTGCACGGCGGGATGGAGTCAAAGTAGGTTACTGTGACACGCGGCTGTGCACCCGAGCAAACGGAGACCCTGAACAAGTCGCCCGCAGCGCTCTGGAGGAGCACGAGCAACGCATGCTTGCCAACGCGGTGCGCAGCATGCGCCACGACCTGCGTGCCGCCTGTTCCCGCACGCACGGGCAATTGCACGAGCTGCCGGTCGCCACCCTGGCCCTGCTCATACACTAAGAGTGAGTCGCAGCACACAAGCACGCCGCCAGTGGGTGCGGGCACGGGAACCACGAGGCGCGCGCTCTGCGGCACGGGCACCGTGGAGCGCCGCCGCGTGACATGGTTGAGCGCCGCATCCAACTCGTAGTAGTAGAGCACCACGCACGGCGCAGGTGCCCCTGGCGGCGCGCACGTAACCTCGAGCGCTGCCCACGCCGGGTTGGCAGGCGCCGTGTCGAGCGCGCACACATCGAAGGTGAGCGTGCCCCGCGCGCCTGTCTCGAGCGGCAGCGCAAGCGCCACGGGCACCTGGGCGGTGCCCGGTCCAGCGCGATACACCAACTTGGCGTCCGCAAGGGCCGCCACCATGAGTGCGCGTCCGTGCGGGTCGGCGGCGACGTGGTGCCCTGGTGCAGCGTCGCGAAGTGCGGGCTTGGCGACTGGCTCATGGAGCACGGGGACAAAGCGGTACGTTTCTGTGTCGAGCTCTGCCACTGTGAGCGTGCCGGCGTCGGAGGTGACCACCAAGAGGTCCTTGCGCGAGCCCGGCGCGCGGATCTTGTGCAAGCGCTGGACGGTGGCAAACGCGGCCTGCCGCTGGAGCCGCCGCAACTTGCCCGTGGCGGCGTCTGCAGCGTGGATGGCAAGCCCGGTCGTGGTGGATACTACGAGTTCCTGGGCCTTGCGGCGGCCCGAGAAGTTGCCCTCGATTGCGTGAAGCGTGCCTTCCGCGGCGCGGAGCGTGAGGTGGTAGAGGTAAAGAGCGTCAGTTGCGGGAAGCATGTGGGCGTGGGGCGTGAGGGGGCTCGTGCCGTCGGTTCTGAGGGGGCGGGCGGCGGTGAAAAGCGATGGGGTCAGGCCGATGCCGCGATGGTGCGAGCGCGGTGGTGCGAGCGCGGTGGTACTGGGGTGCAAGGGTGCAAGGGTGCAAAGAGCGGGCGGCTAAGAGCGGGAATGATTCAGGGGCCCAGAGGATTTGGAGGCCATGTGGATTGTGGGAGTTGTGATTGCATGGATTGCATAGAACTATGCAATTGTGTGTGATGAAGATCGTGGATACTGTGGGGATTGCGGAGACCATATTCATGCTGATTCTGGGGATTCATGCTGATTCATGCTGATTCTGGAGATTCTGGAGATTCTGGAGATTCTGGGGAGTATGGAGGCTAAGAGATTCTGGAGACGGAAGAGATGATGAGGATTGCGGCGATATGGATGAGATGTGGGTTTTGGATCGTTGGAGATTTCGGGAAGGATACGGATCAAGGGGGTCATGGGAAAAAAGGCGGGGTGAAGAACAATGGAAATGCCGCGGATGGCTTTGGTGCCATGGGTGCGAAATGCGCCGACGCCCTGCGCACGCCTATGCTTGAAAGATATAATAGAACAATCAAAAGATACAACAATGCAGCTGACGGACAAAAACACAAAAAGTGGCTGCAGCTGCCTTGTGGTGTTCCATAACCAATTGTTTCTAACATCGAGACAAGAGTCTTGTGATGTGATGCGATGAGGCCATGGTTGGTGTCAATGGAGCCGTATTAATTAGGGATAGCTAGGAATCAAATAGGGTCAGCGATTAAGCAGAGAAAATCAAGGAGCTGAAAATTTGACAGAGTCAGTAATCAAACAGAGGCAAAGGCACAAAGTCAAAAAATACACAGATGCATAAAACAAAAAGGGCCAGAAATCAAACGGAGCTAGAAAACAAACACAGGTTATATTCCAAAGGGAAAAAGAGCTATCCTGCCTGTGTCTCATATCACGGGCGGGTTGCCTCTCGGAGGGAAGGCTATTCTGTTGCTTCCAGGACAACATTCATGGTCAGGTTCTACCGGACTTCCCGGCTGCATGCCCCATGGGTTGTATTCTCCAATGAGTTCACGCAGTACCTAGTTTGTCCCTGACCGCACACGTGTCTTGTGCGCTTGGATTGCTGGCTTGTTTGGTATGCTTGCAGTCGCCTTGTGTGGTGCCGCTTTCAGGGAAATTTCTTATCCAAGGTGTTGCTAGTCGAAGGCACTGACAGAAAAGCATACGCATAGGTGCTGTGTGGACAGCACATCAAATCTTCTATTTCTGGTGACCACTAGCTTTGAAAGCAACACTGGCTAGAATGTATGGAGTGCTCAACAATGAGATGGATCTGAGAAGCAAGCCTCTTCAGTAGTTCTGAGAGTTTTTCGATGAGCCATAAGCTCCCTGATCTTCAAAAACCGAATATTCGCCTCATTTGAGGATGTGCATCGGTTCCCCGCCACGGGGAACATCACCGACAGTGCACAAAGCTAGTATGAGCTGTTTGAACGAATGAAGTCAGGCTTCTTTCATCTCCAAATCCAGGTCTAATTGTTTCTTGGAGAGATGCATGTACGACTCATATCCGATAATCTGTCAAAATATCAACAATGATGAATGAGTAATACACCTTAGCTTGGCATGTCTTTGCTCTTCTGTGGACATGGTGCCTTTGAGTATGCGAGCATGTAACTAGAAGGTCTACGAGTCGGTATTTTTGAGCGACAATCTCTGCAAATGTTTTTATTCTCAAAAGAGCAGCCACCGAAAACTCCACCAAGAGGATGACATCGCTGTAAATGGCGCTTCAACTTCAAAATGAACCAAGTATCCCGAAGCAGTTTGCGGCAGACTATGGTGTGGGTTCCAAGAGCCGTTGTAGGAACTTTTAGTGAAAGTGGAAAACAGTAATTACAACGTGAAGATTGCCAAAAAAAGATTGCAGCACCACAATTTCGCATATGGTCTCCCACTACACTACTCAGTGTGGCCCTATGGAGCTTAACTAACGTTGATCGGACGGGAAACAGTGTGTTCTCCATGGTATGGCCGCAACCGAAAGTAAATATTGTTTGTTAAATACCTGGTCTATAACGCAAAACGTAAGCTGAATGCATGATCCGAGTCGGTTTTTAGCGAGGATAAAAAACACGCTACAGGGCCTATGGAAACTTTAGTTTTTTTATGTTGGAGCTTGCGCAAAAGAAATACGTTTAGTCGGCGATGAGTTGATTGTATATAACAGGAAGCAGCCGTACCGCTTTTCGCTTCTCGACTGAAACACGAGAATAAAACATGACTACCATTCCTGAAGACACATCGGCAAGTGGGTCTTATTAATTGCTGCCATAAAGCCAAAGCACTTACGGCTAGCGGCTCTAATTCGGATCGGAACCATATATACAATAAGTAGCGATGGGGGTTTGTAAAAGGTAAAAAAAGGCTCGGCACCGTCAGAACAGATGGTAACAGTGGTATCGACCCATATCTATGGTTGCATCCACCCTACCATGGTTGATACAGTACCTTGCAAACTTGTAAGGGCTACAGACGCAAGTATGTAAGTTTAGTTCCCAGGCGGTATCTTAACAAGTATTTTTGTTTTATTACCTCAGACTGACCTGTGCCCAAGCCCAGTGCGCGACTTGCGGCCCACGATTCTAGTGCAGTTCGTGACCCGCTCGTCACCTGATCATTCAGCCCAACTACAAACTCAACACCAATCATGGGAGCCAGGTATGTCAAGCCAACGAATGAATATGAGTTACGGTTGCAAACAAATACCGGAACGTTTTCTTTAGTAGATATCGTGAATCGTACTAATATTGCAGTTGCCAGGATCAGAAAAAGGCGTTGGCCATCTGTCTTCAAAGATCGCCTTGCGTACTCATTGAACGAAACACACCCAAGAAGTGCCTCTCCGACCCCCAGCTAAAGAAGGAGTTGCCTGAACTTTGTGTTGCCAATTTTAAGGCATTCATGAAATGCAAAAATGGGTTCTTTGACATGCGCAAGCGCATGCGGGGGAATGCTCCGCTATCAACGGGAAAATATGACGAGACTTATGAAAAGCTCTCGAGTGGCGACTTCGATGCACACGAGGAAATACGCAAGCTCAACATGTTGAACAAGAACTTGTCGAAGGAAAAGGCCTATCGTGGGGAGAGCGCCGAGTAAGGAGCAGAAATAAATTGTAAACGATCCCTGGGGATTCTTGTACATATAAGTCGGAAAATTTATCAAGGGGAAGTGACGAGTGCAGGTCAGTTTGAATACACCACGTGTTTCGGTCAACTGTAATCCAATACATCCTGGATCCAAGATTTTCGTGGCAGAGTTTTCCACATGAGACACGAACCTACGAGGTGCTTGAACATGGTGTATTTCACAGAGATCTTATTCTTCGAATCGGTATCAAATGAATCTGGACAGGAAGTTTGATGCCACTTCGCCGGCGTGTGAATGGAGTGGGCTTATTAGTTCATTTTGAGTTGGTTCCCTCTCTGTATCTGCTCTGTGTGTTCCTGCTACATAATTAGAGATGCGATTCATAGTTTCTCGAAGCAGCAGAAGCAATGTATATAGCCTAGAAAGAGTTATTTCTCAAGATACCAATGCCGATCCCCACATCAGTTTTGGGGTGTCACACGTGACCAGATCCCTTGCTCAAGGTTTATAGTCTCCAGCTGCGGGAAAAGTACAAGGAAAAAAGCACTTCTGCAGCGACAGTACCACACACACACATACAGATGCAGCAACACCGTTTATTTTTTCCTTTTTTTTCGTTTTGTAGACAAGTTTTGCTTTAGCGAGGGGCTTGGCTGATAGCAGCGCATTGAAGACTTCTGGTGTCAAACGTTTCACGATACGTTCACAACCTTTGCGTCAACAAAGGTTTTCTTTTTTTTTTTTTCTTAATTTGAAAAATTACCCCATACAATGTAAGCGTTTAACTTCGTAAATTGTATCAAGTGCCCCGCAATCGAAAGATCTAAAGCTCAAAACGTGTCTGCTGAACCAGCTCTTCTTCTAAGACCATCCAAACTCTTTATTGAGCAAAAAGCATGAGCACACCTAGGCGCAGCACCTGGCCCCGCGCCGAAATTTCGGCAGCTGGTGGCGAGGCCCGATGCCGAGTCAAAGCCGCAACTTTTCTTTGCAACCGCCTGCTCCGCATCCACCACAGAAAATGACCGTCACTTCTAATTTGGAATCCAATAGGGTACAGGAGCTCGACCAGTTGCTCCAGCTCCTCCACCCAAGAATTCTCAGCTACGTTGCCTCGGCGGGCCTGGACTCTGCAGACTATAAGCAGGGTTCATTGGGCACATACCACGAGCCACAGTTCTTGAAAGAGATTTTTACTGGTGACCAGGGAATCTCGGAGCAGGGCTTGCAGAACGACCAACAGGCGTTGTTCAAGAACATCGACAATGTCTTGCAGTATTCGGTGAACACGTGGAACCCTGGGTTCTTGGACAAGTTATATGCGTCGAACAACCCGATCGGAGTTGTGGGCGACATTGTGCTTTCGCTCCTCAATACCAACTCGCACGTGTACACAGTTTCGCCCGTGGTGTCGGTGATCGAGAACTATGTGGGCCGCAAGTACGCGTCGATGTTCTTCACCAACGACGCCCAGACATGCGGCGGCTTGACCTTCTCCGGAGGCCTGTGGCTGAACATCACTGCCATGCACATGGCACGTTCGCTTCGATTCCCCAGCACCAAAGTGCACGGCAACGGGCAACATCGTTTCGCAGTATTTACCTCGAAGCACTGCCACTACTCTGTGGAGAAGGCAGCCATTCTCCTTGGCTTAGGCTCCGAGAGCGTGTTTAAAATCGCAATCCAAGATAACGGCACCATGGACACGCAGGCGCTCGACCGAACGATCGAAAAGGCCGTGGCTGATGGCTTCACGCCGCTCTTCATCAATGCCACGGCAGGCACGACCGTGTTTGGCCTGTACGACAACATGCATGCCGTCGGGGCAGTGGCTAGGAAGCACAACGTGTGGTTTCACATCGACGGATCCTGGGGTGGCAACGTGGTGTTTTCCGAGACCCAGAAGTCACGGCTTGCGGGATGCGAGCTCGCGGACTCCATCACCACCAACCCCCACAAGATGTTAGGTGTGCCGAACACGTGCTCATTTCTTTTGGTGCGCAACGTCAAGCAGTTCCAGACGGCAAACTCGTTGAGCGCACCGTACCTATTCCATGGCCGGGACAACGACGACGAAAACATGGATTTGGCCGACGGCACCATGGGCTGTGGCCGCCGCCCGGACGCTTTCAAATTCTACTTGACCTGGCTCTACTACGGCACCGAGGGCTTGAGGAAACGTGTTGACCATGCCTATGCGATTGTCGCCGACTTTGTGAACAAGATATCACAGATTCCGGGCTTTCGCTTGGTGCAGGCACAGCCACAGTGCTTGCAGGTGTGTTTCTACTACGTGCCCGAGAAGTTTAAAGGCACAAACTACACGCCCATGACCAGACATGTGTCGCGTGAGCTCCATCGCCAGGGCCGGTTCTTGATGGACTTCTCGCCAAACCCATGCGACGATACCCATGGCGAGTTTTTCCGGGTAGTCTTCAACTCGCCGATCCTCACTGACACCGTGGTGGACGAGCTTATTGAGGGTATCGTGGACGCGGCCGAAAAGGCAGAGTTCACCGAGTGAATCTCGGGTGCGCTGGCCCCGTGGCAGGCCAAAGTCCAGACGCTACATAGACCATAGAGTTTGTATATATCCTAAAAAGAAGTTGTTTATGAAACAAGAGGACTTGGCATGCACGGCGATTCTGCGTCCGGGATCAGCTGGGCCAAACGACCCACTAGGCAGCGGGCTGCATCACTTGTATCTTTGAAGAATACACCCATGCGACACTATGCTCGTGACGTGAAGCTTGCTAGGTGGAACACACTGGCTTACGACGATAGCGGTTCCGTGTAGAGAAATAATCGGTTACAGAGACTTGTGCCACTTAACTCAATATCATTGCTGTCGAAAATTGTCTCGACCCACCCGATAGCCCAAGTCGGCTTCTCTGGAAGTGTGTTCATTTTGAAAGTCCGTCGACAAAGCACCTGGGGGGGGGGGGTCCTTTTGACAACCTTGCCACTAGGCTATGTATCTGCAAAAAGTACCCCGCCCAGATTCGACTTAGATTCCTGGGTTTCATCGTTTGGTTACTGGCCTAGCATATATCTCAATGAGCTTCTGGTTTTATGTACGAGGAAAGCCGTAGTACTCACGCCTCAATTTTCACCACAGACTCTGGCCTGCCTACGTGTCAAAAGCCTTACATGGTCGCTCAAGGCCGCAGGAAGATCAATCAGAACCTTGAAGTTTGAACAATATTAGGACGTTCAAATATGCAGTATCGGTATGCTTAAAGGCATAAGGACCGTCCCCCCTCCCCGTCAAAACAAAAGAAGGTCGAGGCAAGATTAATCTTCTTTATGACTAGAACGCAAACTATTTGTATCTACAGCAAAACGTTTGATTCAGAAAATTAACACGAGCCCGTTTATCGAACGAAAGTTTCCTCGGCATTGATTTCTAAAACGAGCAATCAGGAGACATTCCGGCACGCTTTGAAATACAGCCATTCAATTCAGTCACATGTCGTAGATAAATCACTGGTCTTTGGCTTTATCAGTTCTCGTATTGAGTAGCAATGCACTGTCATTCCTTATCTACCGGATCGAAGCGGCGCCCTATACCCCACATTCTACAGCAAGTACAACGTTGCATTTCACAAGATCAGATACATACTGCACACAGATTACACAGATGCTTGCCGTAGGGGCCGTGCACGATTTGCAGTCGATAAGAGAAGTAGAGTCTCAATCTCAAGCATGCATTCAACTCAGATAATGCACTCATTGTGGTGCGAGCTTAGCATCTAGTAAGGTGTTTTTTTTTTTGAGATACATTTCTCAGAGAGCTGGCTTCAGGAATCGACACGACCAACATCCTTATGGCCCCAAGAATCGAACGGGTATGTGTGGTCAAAAGGCGCTGCGCGTTTTGTCTCATGGCATTGGATCGGGCTGTCGTAGCTGTTGGGGTCTGTTCGGACAAAAGTGCCCAAGCTTTCCGCGGCTTGCCCTTTGCTTATATGCGGACCAATGTGAAGAAAGTAGTGGGACCCAAGTTTCTTGATGGGGCATGTTGAGAGTTTCGGGTCTGGGGTAGAGTGTGGCGATATAATACGTGCACAAGCATCCCCCGGCTCAGAAACAATACCAAGAACCAAGCGGGCACTTCGTAACATTTATTGTGGTCGTAGCGCGGGTCGAATATTCAAAGACCTGTTCTCAGCCGCGCTGCACTCGGGTTTCCCGGTACCCCCATTCCTTGGCCCCCCTCATACAATGGAGTTGAAAGCATAATGTACTGGTTTTACAATGGAATGGAGTATGAAAAGCCATGTTGAATGGCGTTTTTTCTTCTCACGTGATGGAAGTTGATTGTAGCTGAGGCGACAATTGACAAATCCATTCTTCAACTTTACTGATGGAAGCTGCTGCTGCGAGATGCGAGCTGGGCAGATTATGCGACCCGCAATCCCGTATCTTCACAGCGGGCCCCAATGGGCCGCAGGCCTTGAAAAATGTTTGAAATTGCGAGGCAAACCGGAGTAATTCTGAAATCACAAAACTGGCCACGTAATAACGCCTCGCGCAAAAGTGTGGTTCTGATGACGAGCAACCGAAAAGCAAAACAAATCTTTAAACTCAGCACTATGATTGTGAGGGCACTCGGCACAATAGAGAGCGCCGCCTCTGGCGAAGCCGATGCCGCGCCCAGAAATCGGAACCATCTCAACGACGCACGCCCCAGTGTGTGCAGGAAATGCAACCTCATGCTTGCTGATAGCGATTATAGTGCATCGAAAAGGCACTTCTCTCCGATCCTCTCGCGCGTCGCCGCTGCTTCACCATGCAGCTGCACTGGAACCGGCGTCTCACTGCGCGCTATCTCATACCCCAGCTTTGGCAGTCTATATAACATCGGACAATGTTCTGGCTGGTGGAAATCTTTCATCCTTTTTTCTTTGACCTCTAGTCTACCCAATCTTCTTTTAAGCCGCATATCCTGGCTTCTTTTATACACTCACGTGTACTAAGTGTATTGCATCGCTAGTACCTTGGTCATTGAAGAATAAGCTTTATTGGCCTCACGCCAAACGTCATAGCTTGCTATTGTTGGCGCACTTTGAAACAAATCTTTACCCGCCAATGCCGCTGGACCTAGACGCCGTGAATGCGTCCGAAAAAAACACCGTCAACACCACAGTGGAGTCGTCTTCCGATGTGGAACATGTGGAGATTGTCCGCCATAGCTGGGCCGAAATCGAGGCTTCGGGCAACTGGTACGACCGCCGCTACGTGTCGTGGATTCCGCCGTTTTCCCATTCAACAGTGCAAATTGTGTTGATGTCCTTTGTCATCTTTTTGACGCCCGGCTGCTTCAACGCCATCACCGGAATCGGGAATTCTGGTATCAGTGATCCCACTGTCGCCGACAACGCCAATGTGGCATTGTACTCGACATTTGCCACCATTGGCGCCATTGGTGGTGTTGTGTGCAACACCATTGGCGTGCGTGCTTGTCTTGTTTTTGGTGGCACCGGCTACATCATGTACACGCTTTCGCTCTTGGTATACCACTACAAGCAAAATGCCGCCTTCTGCATTTTTGCAGGCGCATACTTGGGCGTTTGTGCCTCATTCACGTGGGCCGCGCAGGGCTCGATCATCATGTCGTATGCGTTGGAAAACAAAAAGGCCCACGCCATCATGATCTTCTGGGTCATTTTCAACTTTGGCGCAGTGATTGGGTCTATCATTCCCTTGGTGCAGAACTTGGAGAGCGGCGAGTCAAATGTAAATGCAGGCACTTACGTGGCTTTTCTTGTGTTAATGGCTTGCGGCGTCTTCTTGGCGTGTTTCATGCTTCCCATGGATAAGGTCTACAAGCCCGATGGCTCGAAGGTAATTGCCAAGAAGCACCCGCGGATCCAGGACGAGATCCGCGGGATGATTCGGGTGTTGGTCCATGAGCCCAAGATCTACTTCTTGTTCCCGATGTTTTGCGCTTCAAACTTCTTTTATACCTACCAGTTCAATGAGTTCAACGCGGTCAGATTCAACGTCAGAACGCGTTCGTTGAACTCGCTCCTCTACTGGTTCTCGCAGATGGTGGGCGCCATTGGCTTAGGCATGATGATGGACTCCCCCAGATTCACCAGACCCACGCGTGCCCGGATCGGCTACGCCGTTTTGACTATCACGTCTTTGGCCATTTGGGGTGGTGGCTTAAAGTTCCAGATCGGTGTGACGAGAGACTCCGACATTGAGTTGATCGACTTCAAGCACAGCCTGTACATTGGGCCTATGTTCCTATACATGTTCTACGGAGCGTTTGACGCGGTCTTCCAGTCATTTATTTTCTGGGTCTTGGGCACGTTTTCAAACAACCCTAAGAAAGTCGCGTTGTATGCTTCCTTCTACAAGTCGTTGCAGAGCGCCTTTTCCGCCGTTGCGTGGCGGCTCGATGCCCTCGGCACCTCTTACATGTCTATGTTTGCGGCTTCTTGGGGGTTGGTGCAGGGCTCGCTTTTAGTAGCGGCCCCATTGATTTTATTTATGATCACGGAGACGACTAGCGCAGAAGATGATGACATGGACGAGATCATGGACCAGTCCGAGTTACGCCCCGCCGCCTCCCTTCCACAGAAAGTTTAAATCAGAATTAAATGAAAAGTCATTGGTAGGACCAACCGGAATAGTTGGTGCTTTCTTGACTATGTTGTTAATTGGGTGACCAGAAAATATCTGGGCTTCTCGGTCTTCCGTGCTGTCTTGATGACTAGTTTTATAGACTTGAGCCTGGATTTCATGGGTAGAAAATTGAGTGATTTTTGAGAAACGCATCGCGCATCTACGGGCTAATAACGGAATAGACAAAGATGGCCCCCAGTTTAGCAGAAACTCAATACAACAGGAGTCCCACGCTTCATGTTCTTTTTCAACAGGACAAGAATGTACCCTTGAGCAATTTGCGCTGTTTGCTTGTTTACCCATACTGCTCCCCTACCCACTGAAAGAGGCGTGGATCAGGTATCTCTTTGCCTTGTCTCACAACAACATTGTTAAGCCAGTTTGCGAAGCCTTTGTTAAATTAACATCACAATAAGAAAGGGGTATTCTTAAATGTATGTAATGACTTTTAGTAGCTAATAAATGTCGCCTCAGTAACACTGCAGTACATCGCCGGTACATATCTTTTGTTTGCACTTTTGCCTCAATGGAAACACAAGATGGCGGAAGTCTCATGCCGACCACAGTGAGTTTGTTTATTCGAAGAGCGTGTAGATATTAGGAGATCAAGACGCGGAAAACCTATAAAGTATTTCGATCATTAAATTGAAGAAAAAATTGTGGAACTATGGCAGATCCCACTACTTATGTTCCGGATAAGGATGCTCTTGGGGTATGCAGAAGATGATTTTCAGTTGAGGGGAGAAAACGTGTAGCTGGAAAAACTATGGATGAGAATAGGAATCCTACAAGAACCTCCAAGACTTCCACGCCTGAGGCACCGTGATTTCTCTGCAGCGCATCGCTCTTATGATTTATGAATTCTGGTGAAAGATTTTATCACCTGGAATTCAAGTGCAACAGGTGGAGTGTATTTATGCACCTGTCGTTGGGGAATGGATATTCGGCTGTGTGAATCTTTGAGCCGATATTAATTGGAGTCTGCTTACAAAGAAGGGCTACATTGAAACACCAACTGTTGATCCCTTCACCCGGAATATGCAACCGTTTTCGCAGCCTGGCGCGGACGCGAAATCTGCACTTCACACGACCAAATGCGCGGGCCAGAAAAAGATCGCCCCCTCCGCACTTTTGGTACGAGTGCTCTTTTTTATCTTCAGATGCTGGCTGTATAATATAAACACTTCAAAAAAAAACAAAAAAGAAAGGAAACATTCGCTGCTTCAGAAAAACCTTACTGGAGAGAGTATCATTTATGTCGGAGCAACCACGTTCGAGTCTGTTTGGCTGCAAATTTGAGTTTCAAAGAGAATAGCCGCCGCTTCATGCCGTAGTTCGCACTCCAGCCGGGCGCGCGCCATATTTTAGCCGCGATTTCTGAGACAGCATTTTGGCCCTATTCTATGGCCCCATTTGCTGGGCCCGCGGCATGGTCGCCTCATGCAGTGATGCCCCACCAATCCACCGAGCGCACTCCACAGAATATCACCACGACACTTTGAAGCGAGGAAAACGAAGCTCGTGCCCTGATACAATTGGAGTCTGCTGTCTAAAGCACCAATAAACGCAACAAGACACTGGGAATACAATCAGCCTCGCTTGCTCCTTCATTTTCAAGTCTCTTTTCGATTGCATGACCCTCCATTTCACGCCGGGCGATGCCAACGGGCCCCTCGGCTCCCATCAGCAGACCCAATGGCGCAATCACCACGTCATCGCATATGGCCTGGGTAACAACCTTATACTATATACTGTCACGGACGGACTGCGCCGCAGTCTTCAGACGATATACCTCGCTGAGGATTTGGTCTCTGTGGCCATAAACGGGCACACGGGGCTCATAGCGATCTCGTCTGGCGCAAGCGTTTTCATATTCCGACCTGTGAACGAGTACATGTCTGTTCCCAAGTGGACAGAAGCCGCGGTTTTTTCGCCCGACGAAACGCGTGTCAACTGCTTGCAATGGGCACCTCTAGAAGACGAGTTAGCCGTAGGCTCGCAGCGGGGACTCTGGCTCTTCCATGTGATTTCTGACTGCAGCACTGTGTCTCACAATGTACGCTGGAGCAAGGCTCAGTCTGCACCCGTGGAAGCACTCGACGTGACTACTGACGGCAGTAAACTAGTCTCATATACGGCCTCGCATTTTGACAGCTTCGCCAAGGTATGGATACGGCTAAGCTACGGCAACACTACTTCGCTCTTCGACCTCGTGTACGCAGACCATGGCCCTGAGCAGTACATCTGCTACCTCCAATGGCGGGCCCTGCCGGTGGGCAAGCCGGACTTGAATAGCAGCGCCTTAGCCCTGATGCTGCATATTAAGGACTTCCGTAACTTCATGCCCAATTTGAATCTGGAGAAGAACGATGTATTGTACACGGTGACCTCCAACAAGCGACTTCATGTGTGGGCCACATGCGACTTCAATGGGCACTGCTACCTAAAGCTATGGAGCCAGTACGACCTCACGGCAGACTTAGGCGAAGAGTATATGTCATTCGCTATCATCGACGGAGTCCACTCACAACGTGTCTACGAAAAAGTGTCCGCAAACGGCGGGTCCACATCGCACCTCGACGCCTCTGGTACCGATTATCTCCTTCTCTTTGGCACAAGGAAGTCACATCTCGTCGGAATATTCAATGTGACTTGTAATCCACCCAACAACATAAAATATGAAACGATTTTCACTTTCGACACTTCTCAAATTTGCTTTCCTCGCTATATTCTCGCAGATGTCGCTGTTGACGAGCTGTCGCTTGTTCAAACTAGCCAGCCCAACAATTCACAGGAGACCAGCTTAACCCCAGAAAACCAAACCATTGATAAACTCATAGATAAATTTCTTATGGGTGCATTTCCTGTGGCATGCACCAGCGCTATAACATTATTGGAAGACTCACAAACTCTCAGTTTTTTGGTCCATGACCGCGTTAAAAGTACATTGAGGGCTGTGGAACTAAGTATCAATAATGTACCGCAGCTTAATTTAAAAGAGAAGTTTCAAGGCCATGGTAAGTCTGTGAGAAAGCTTTACACATCTTCTTCCTCACATGAGGGCAATATTATGCTTTCACTGCTGAATTTTCCAGACCATAATTACATATGGGAACCATTCACCCTTGAAAGCTCAGGTGATTCGTCAATGGCAATAACGAAAAGATTTCGACTAAATGTTACCCGGAGTCCATCCGAATGTATTCATGATCAAGGTATTGAAAATGCAATACTATTAAATGATATATTTCCATCGCGAGGAAATTTTAGACATCACTTGGTAATTGTTTATGAGAAAGGTGATTTTCTTAGTTTGTGGTACTGCGACGGAGAAACAATGGATGACAAAGAGGCTGCTTTGGTATCTCGAATAAAAATAGAGAGGATGCAAAATCCTATCAACAACTCGCCAAAAGCTTTCTTTCTGAAACACATCTCTGAGAAGTCGTATGCAATAGTGGCTATTTATGATACATCATATATTGATGCTTGGAAAATTGATATTGGAGAGGAAAACAATGGAAAAAACGACCCCATTATTTCGTGTGAAAAAATATTAGTGAATTCGTTTCCGGGAGAATATTCAACTTTTGCTAGAATAGCGACTG
This sequence comes from Metschnikowia zobellii, assembly GCA_939531405.1. Lineage (NCBI taxonomy): Eukaryota > Fungi > Ascomycota > Pichiomycetes > Serinales > Metschnikowiaceae > Metschnikowia > Metschnikowia zobellii. The sequence continues at coordinate 1,855,148 of OW618031.1, read as the reverse complement.
TCGAAACATTTTTGGAAAATGACATCACGGTTATCGATGAAAATGGTCTATTGAAATCAATATCTGTGAACTACTGTCTGACGACTAAGAGTATTACCTGGAGGGAAACTCTGCTGATACACACAAATATTGAAAAGGCATCGCTAGTCCATGGAGCATCGCTCGTCAGCAAAATTGCTGTAGTCAACGAGCAGGGAAATACTCTCACGATATGGGACAGCAAAACTGGCGTTCTCGAATATGAAGAGGAGCTCCCAGAAGAATACGGGCCTGTGAGAGACCTTGATTGGACATTTCTCGGATCAATCGGGTCTACGGCTAACACGCTCCTCGCAGTTGGCTTTTCGAGACTCGTGCTCTTATACACTCAACTTCGATATGACTACACAAACAAAGTGTCTACCTTCGCTGCCTTGAAAAAAATAGACATCACTGATTACTCTTCACATGAAATTGGTGACCTGATTTGGTTAGATGATTCTTACCTTGTGATATCTAGCGGAAATCAGTTCTTCATCGACGATAAATGGGTTCAGTTTGGCAAAGGCACAGAAAGTTTGAGCAATAATTCGATTAGCTCCACAATCAGCCAGTTGCTTATCGGGTATAAGGCAGATCACTCGAAGTATCCTATCGCAGATTTAGTTCGTATCTTGAACGGACCACTACCTGTGTACCATCCACAATTTTTGATCCAGGCATTACTTATGGATGAGACTGAACTAGTAGAAGCTATCTTGATAGCGCTTCTTAAGATTCTCCGCACTGGTGATTCTATTTCTTGGAATCTCAATCTCAAGATGATCGATATAATGACTTTGAGAAAGATTGAACCCTCCTCTAAGCACTCAGCGCTCGATACCAAATCTTCTGAACATGATGATATTTTCGACTCATTCAATCCGAGTGTGGCCGACCTTCTCTCTGAAAAGCTTGTTTCTATTTCGCTTCCACTTTTGACAAGACATCAGCAAACAACCTTAAGAAACCTTGTGATATTATTCAGTAAGCTCACGCCCTTTCGGAATTCATTGGATCACAATGGTATGAAGTACTTGTACGGGTTTGAACTATTCAAATCTTCACATAAACAGAAAAGACTCACGATCCGAGATATCAACTGGGCTGTGCATAGCGACCAAAAAGAGATGCTATTCACAACTGTTGAAAATCATTATCACAGGCTTACTTGGAGCTCAGTCAAAGAAGTTGGATTGGCCTACTGGGTTGACGTTCATAGGTTGAAAACAACGATGGAGAGTGCGGCAAGGAATGAGTTTGCTGATGGAAGAGACCCATCAGGGAGAGTCTCAATTCTCTATCTCGCAATAAAGAAAAAGCAGATACTTCTTGGACTATGGCGGACTATTTTCCATCCAGAAAAGGACAAGGTAGTAAAATTTCTCTCTAACGATTTCACCGAGCCTCGATGGCAATCTGCAGCACTCAAAAACGCTTTTGTATTGCTCGGAAAACACAGATATATGGATGCCGCTTACTTCTTTTTACTTGCAGGTAAAGTTAAAGATTGCTGCAAGACATTGTGCGGCAAAGTCCAAGAGATTGACCTTGCCTTGGCCGTGGCGAGGGTGAACTTAGATGGAGATGCTGTCAAGACTGTGTTGGAACAATACATACTTCCAGAGGCTCTTGTAACTGGTGACAGATGGACAACAAGTTGGGCTTTTTGGGAAATGAAACTCAAGGAGGTTTCAATTCAGGCATTGGTGATGTCTCCAGTTGACGTCGTGAAGAAAAACGCTGACTATTTTTCTGAAACATTTTGCAGAGAGACAGAAAAGCTCGAGATAAGGACTAGAAGCAAAAGTTTCTTGCGAGTTGATCCAGTTTTGGGTGTTTTGTACCAAACACTTAGAAATTCGAAACTGCGGTATTTACAAGGTTCGAAGGACGTTCTGCCTGAGGTTGAATTCGAATTTGTAGTTCGCCTATCGACTATTTATTCGAAAATGGGCTGCGACTACTTGTCGCTTTCGTTACTCCGCAATTGGAACTTCCTCAACTATTCACAAATAGATCAAGCTAAGCAGGAGACTAAAAACGGCAAAGGAATTTTTCTGGAGTTTTCAGGCGCAGTCAAACAACAAAAACTCGCTCCAGCTCCTTCTACTTTCGAGGAGCCTGACATGAGTGCGTTTTCCTTTGGCTTTTAGCAAGCATTCAAGACCTATGTATTTTATGGCTGTATATATCTAAACGACTGATATGAAAAGATAAATGTATAATACCTTCCAATTTGCGCCGCCAACAGGAGTCAAAAAATTGTGGAATATGCAGTTGTATTGGACTCATACAATCGAACAACAGAAGCTGAAAAAAAGAATCAACCTCACCCGGGACTCGAACCCGGAGTCTCCCGCTTAGGAGGCGGATGCCTTAACCATTTGGCCAGAGAGGCTGTTCGTGATGAACTAAGCTTAAAATATGGTTCAAAAGAAGAAAATGAATTGATACTTTGCAACTAATTGTACTTTTGCTACGGTTTTTTGTGACACCTCTGATTCTCTACTTTCTTTGTTGAATTAAAAAACTTTTAAGATGTCGATATCTTCTAGTGCAGTAATTCTACACCATATACAGGAAGGTTTCACTTATGGTTGAGTTCAAAATAAAGAAACGCACTCGATAGGTTTGGGAATATATGCACCTTTGGAACACTAGACTTCTTCGAACACATTTTCATATTGTAGTAAAATAAAATGGATAGTATATGTCCCACAAAAAGATTTCTGTTTCCCAAAGATGATTTAGTACAAGGATGTATTTTAGCAGCCATACAAAACATATAGTGGATAAAAGCCATACCCTTAGGTTTGCTCAGCAATTAATATATTGACTGGCGGGATCTATATTTATAAACTTGAGGACTCTAACATCTAATTGTGCTTACTTTTTAGATTTGATATAGACCAGTTTCTTGCACAGTTCAGCAATTCTCTAAACTTGATTTTTGAGATGAAGCAAGCGATAGATAAAATAAACATCTTCTTAGTCTTATTTAGTGCTTCAGAATCTAATGGTCACGGCAGTCTTCAAAATCAGACCCAGATTGTCTGAATCGTTTATGACTGGGAAATAAAATCACACTAATTCCCCATGGCTGCGAATTTACTTTCCATACAAATATTCTACCCGATTTGATTTATAAGATCACAAAACTTTAACCGCGACTTATAACAAAACCCATGCCATTTATTTTCGAAGCCATTTTAATAGCTGATATGTTTTTGATGCAATCTACAACTTGCTTCTAAATGAATCCTTTATCGCTGGTTAAACAAGAGTTGCGGTTTCCACAAGTTCTAGTGGTGGTATCTCAAAAACTCAGACGGATCTGGAGCTCATTAGAATTACGCTCTCAAAAGTTTGGTACTGTGTGGTTAGTTATAATGCTGAAAAGCCTAATAAATTTGGTTTATGGGGCTAACAAATAAAACATGGGTCTGAGAGGGCCGCAGAATCATTTTTATTTGCTAATCACATCAAAGAGACACTGGATAACCACGACCTCAAGGTTCCAGACTGCCATACTCACGAGCTTACTGCTACCAGCATGAACTTGCCCCTACCAGTATGAGCTTACTGCTACCAGCATGAACTTGCCCCTACCAGTATGAGCTTGCTGCTACCAGATTGCTTTGAAGGTCATCCTCGTAGCTCTGGAGTATAAGTGTGATGGCCACAAGAACTTGCGCCCTGAAGTCAACTGCATCATTTGAGTCTGGGTCCCCTGGGGCGTAGTTATACATCGTGAACATTGAGCACTTTTTAATCCTGTTGAAAATCGCCCACGACCGCTGATACTCAAACGTCCCACGTATATATGGGGACGCATAGCATGACCGATCACTCGAAGCAGGGTTTATAGAGAAGAGGTTCTGAAGCGAGCTACCTAGCAACGGATGGTTTTTCTTTACTTTCAGCGAAGAGTCTAAGTCATCCACAAGACTCGTCTGGTCTGGGGTTAAGAGATATAGGTCATATAGAAAATGGTCCTTGTTCGAGAGCGAACTGGCAGCTTTTACGAACCGAAATCGCTCGTTGTTGATTTTCAAGTCTGTAATTGGAAGACGCGTGTGCATAATGACCACTATCTCACATCCCTTTATCTGGAGCCTGTACCGATGGTAGCCCAGGAATTTACGGCGGAGAACCTCGCCAATCGGTCTGTTATCGACTTTATCGTAGAGCCTATCTGTGGCCTCGGGCGCAGGAGCACATTCAAAGAGGTGGAGGTAACTTTTTTCGCCGAAACCTAGGTCCATCGATCGCTTGCTGATCAAAAGAGGAAGACCAACAGACTTGTTCTGGTTGTCTTTTGCGCGGGGAAACTCCGGGTGTTTTTTGGAAAACTTGCTGTATTCTTTAAACATGCGCATGGCGTTTTCCGAGACGAATGCCTTGAGGGCCATCCCCGTGATACCGCTCGTGATGATGTATTCCTGGTAGTCAATGGCTGGGTAGCTTGGAGGTGCGCCCAGATCAGGCCTTTGGACGGCAGAGGCAACAGAGTCATACTTGATGATGTCAGGCACTGCAGAACCTAGCTCCAGCGCAGTGTTCTTTTCAGGTTTCTCTTGTAATTGGTGATTCGAACTCATCAATCTATGCCTTAATAAAGGAAGCGCAGAGCCGCAAATTACAGTTGCAATGTACTCAGCCGTACGCGGCTCACATACCAGGTGCAGGAATATGTGGTGGCGCAATTTGGAATCTGGGCGCCGCGCGCTTACGGGTCTGCTTGCTTGCCTTTTTTTCATGTCTTGATCTTAATAGTTCTTCGTTATCAGTACATTCCTATCTTTCATTGTTCTTAGAACTTGAAAGAAGATCTTCCCATAACATAGTACTGTTTTCGAAAACTAAGAATCCTTCTTTACCTATGGAATCTATAGTAAAAATCCATTTCGATTCATAAACCTTTCCATCAGATGTAAGTATTAGATATTTTATGAGTGATGGGAGTGTGAGATTATGAAAGGCGTCATCCTAGACAATGATAATGGGGTATAAGCTTTTAGCGGCTTTGCAAAATCCTCCATGTCGACATTTCTGAACTATTATGCTTCATTTATTATGGGAGAAGCACATATTCTTGGAGAAGCCGGATTGCATTTTTCGGTTATGCAACACAAAATAGAAACACTAGAAAATCTTAGAATACATTAATTGATAGCCACTCCAATAGTCGATAATGTTGATGGAAAGGAAAGCATGAAAAAAAGAAAAAAAAAACTTACAGGTCGTTCTGAACCAAAAATATTGCAACGAAATCAAGTAATGGGTATTGGTTTTTATGTTCGATATGTTGGTAGACCTTTTTTGGAGAAAAAACTGCCTTTCATCAAATGGGGAGTAGATCAATTGAAAAATACAAAACCTGCAGTAGCAATGAATTTTTTCCTAGAGCTAGACATTCTTTTTTCGTAAAAAAAATGTCATTTCCTATTATATATTCTATATAGACTAATTACATGATTTTATGTATTTTAAGTTTTGTATGTATCGAAGTGTAGTTCTTGTAACCTACAGTATCTTGATAATTATACTGTCATTTATGATAGAAATGCATGTGGATTCGTTAAAATGACTGATAATACACGTCGAAAACTGCAAGAAAGAGTCGGCCAATCGCTAGTGAACTGATGCACGAGCAAAGCACGCGCTCCTTCAAATCTTGGTTATTTCTGCCGGGCTGCATTCCCCTTTTCTCATGGAGCTACCACATGTTTCAGACGCAGCGGGTCACAAGATAAACGTCATTGCTGCGTCGTCGATGGCTATCTTTAAATAAGTTCAGTTCGGAACCTAAAACTCAAGACTTGCACCCTTATAGTCCCATCTTATACTAATACCTTGAAACCGGAAACAGTGTCTCTCCGAGCATTCAGCCAAAGTATCAGGTCTCAAAATATTGCTCCGAATACAATACCTCAAATTTCCACCTCTTGGTAGATAATCTCTTCAGATGCCCAGCCTGCAGAAGTCAATACACTCACGCTTGGATTGAACGCGTCGAGTGCGCTGCTCTCTTCCTTCAAAGGATCAAATTGCATAATGCTGGACGAGCCACCATACAAGACTTGATCCTCGATGCCCGTGCGATTGCATATAACAACGGTGGTACGTTTGGTTTTTCTTGGAAGCCCGTTGTATGGGTGGGACAAGAACGGGAAAAGCCGCACAATCCAGTAATCCACGAGCGACTGCGCTGGTTTCCCGGAGTTTCCCAAAGAATTGGCACTCATCTGATCCCGGTAAAGAGCCGCCTTGTTCTCCTTTTCGGTCTGGGACAACCCTTCCTGGATCGACGGGGACTCGGACGAGAGCCATGCGGTGGGAACAATTATCAACGAGGCATCATTCTTCCAGCAGTTGATCGCGAACTCAAATTCGTTGAAGTCTGCTTTGAACTGATAGGGGTTCATGTCCATGCAGATACCAAGATTCACCGTTACTGGACCCGCCTGCTCGCCATTTGTGTTGCTCTTGCCGGGCCACAGGAGCTGGAATGAAGGAAAACCCCGCACAGGGTTCTCCGAACAGCCCCAGGTTTCGTCAGTCTCATAAAGATGTGACTTACGGTAGTTTGAAACAACCGTGCCCTTTTCGTCAACCACCAATGCAGAGTTGTATGTGATTGCGCCGAATTTCTCTGGATAGCCAATCACGGTGGTGCACTTGAATTTTTGAGATAGCTTCTTGGCGATTTCGAAGGAAGCACCTTCTCCAGACCTTTCGAGAAAGGGCTCGATTTCTTTTGCCAGCCTAAAGTTGTATCCAGTTACAGCAAGCTCGGGAAGGACTAGCAAGTCAATCTCTTTGGTGAATCCCGCCATCATGCGGGTAATCTTGGCCACATTCGCCTCAACTTTACCTAGAAGCGGATTAAGCTGAAGACACGCAATTCTGAGTCTCATGCTTGTTTAAAACATTCAGAGTGGAGTGTATTTTTAACGTCTCTCAATTCAAAATATGGTGGAAGCACGACATATACGGGGCGGCATGATGACGGCGATGACCATTGTCAAAGATTATTGACATGCATCATGAATTTTTTATACCGGGGTGAATATTCGATACATACGACGTAGAGCTGGCATTTGGCTATGTATAGAGTTTGTACACAGCTTACAGTGAAAGAGAGCTGCAGTAGGTCTCTGGATATATGCTAAATCTCTATTGAGCATTCCATACATCATGACGGTATGAGGAAGTGTGAAAATAGCTCAAGAGGAATACAAATATTCATCAGATAATCATGAAAAATTGACCTGATTCACAGTTAGATGATGACGATGAGACTGTATCGCAACGGCATGAAAGGACATAGAAACAACGGCCATATTACATGTCTGCAACACACGCTTTCGGAGTTTATTGACCGACGATAGTGTTAATCAGATTTTGAAAAATAAAAAGGAACTTCATCAAAGCTGATCTCCCGGGAGACCAAAAGCGGCGATGATATGAAAATCAATTTCAAAACAATTCACCGTGAAGAATGACTTCAATAATTAGCTTCTGGGTCGAAGCCACCAATGAACACCTTCGGTATACAAATATAACAACAAATACACTGGACGATGCAAATATTGGGGAGAGCACTCATTATGTTTAGAACCAAGTTGTGCTCAAAAATCAAGCCCAGCAGATTCATGAGCCAACAAGAAGAAATTTTGAGAAAACGTCCAAAACAGCCAAAGCTAACCCAAGTCCTCCGTGCCGGGCATACCATGGAATAAGCGGTTGTAGCAGGTATTGCTATTGTCTTTAAAATGGTCATATGGGTGATCCTGGTCTAAATAAGCACTGCACAAGTGGCAAAAAAACGTATAGCAATGGGAACATTTCATCTTGTTGCAACCTTCCAGTCTCTGTACAACAATGTCACACGTCGGGCATTTGCTGAATTCGTGCAGTTCTGATTGCACCATCTCGTTGAATAGCTTATCCATGGTGTACTCGTCAGCGACTTTTTGAAGAAGCTCGTGTCCATATTTGCACCTAAGTTCATTACCCGCAGGCGAGGATTTGCCATCGGCAATCCAAACCTCAATGTCCTCGATAGCAATACCATGATATATTCTCTCGTCTTTCTTTCGTGAGCAATCGATGCTGCCACTGTGGAATGATTTACGGCAAATATTGCAGAACGCATATCCACATTCTCGACACAAAACAAGCCTATCTTGTACGTTTTCTCGGAAAATCATAGCAGGACAGTGGCTGCGTGGACAAGAAACCAAGCGCATGGGAAATAGCTTTGCGATCAATGCGTGCTGATGATTCGTATAAATGGAGGTGTATTTTTGGAAAAGAGCTCTTCCGGATGAATCTTCCCCCAAAAGACATTGAAGCATGTCAGCCGCAATAGGCGGACGCATAAGTTTGTCTCTAAAATCAGCGAAATTAAACTCTTCTTGAGTGTCAAAGTCTAGGCGGAGATGCTTTTCTCTCTCCAGAAATGTAAACTTTCCACACTCAAAATTCGGACAATGAATCTTTTCGACCTCACCAACTGTGATCAAAGACTCGAAAAAGTCACGAAGACACGCTTTGCAATAAACATGGCCACATTCAGAAAATCGTGCGCATTTATCTCCTTTTAAATCCCGTTGGCAAATCTCACACGTAAACGTCAATGCGTTGAATGCCTGTTGCCTTTTTTCCTGGTCAAATGCGAGAATCTTAGAGTAGAGCACCTCATTTTCTTCACAGATTATGCGGCCCCCCACGAGATACTCAAAATGCCCAATGGCCTTTTGTTGAAGGAAATCCACCATTTCAAAAAGTACTTGGTCTTTTGAGTCTTGCCAGATCTGTATGAGCTTTGAGATCATCATATCGAGGCTTTCGCGTGAGAAAACAGGCGAGGAGATTGTGATTATCGGCGGCTCTTTGTAGGGATAAAACTCCGGAAGTTGAAAGCTAAACAGTAGAGACGGGAGAGAAGTTACATTCTTTGGAGTCGCGCATTTTTCTAGCGTCAGCAAAAACACTGAAACAGGGGTTTCGAATTCGACCGGAATGATTATTTTCCCAGATAGCGCCTCGGAATCAATGGTTGCCAAATCCAGATATATGGCCTCAATGATGCTGAGCTCTTCGAACCGTACGTCTTGCTCGTCCATAACAGGTTCCTTTTGAGGGGTTGAGAGGGAAACCTTGAATGAGCCAAGAGGATATATTCACAGAGACATTAGATGTGTGAATGTGGCGCTAGTATATTCGTGACGATTTGAAGAATGAGACCTTGATGGCAATGAACGAGACAACAGTCACGTGACTCTTATGTGGGCTCGGTGTGATGGTTGAAAAGTATCTTGTGCGGTAACAATCGATAGGTAGATCCAGAAGCTTTTGAGAAAATAAAATTTACTTATAGAATGAGAGTAGTTTTTTTTACAAGATCTCGAGAGAGTGAAGGATGACGAAGAATTTACAAAATGTTCTAATTTTTTTTACCCCGTAAACTTGTTACATTCTCAATCAAAATCAACCTCCAGCTTCAAAAAAACAAAGAAAAAATCCACGAATCATGTAATCTCTTTTTGATTTACAAAGAATTATTCTTTTCACATGCCGAATCTATCGGGCAGCAAACTTCAGACCAATGCCGTTTGGGTCTCGAAAGAAAAGCTCGAGATGATTCTGGATTTACTTCAAAGGTGTTCTATTGGTAGGAAATATTGGGAAAGAGGGGGCTATATCACCTTATCATGGAACTCCTATTTTGCGAGCCTTTGGGTAATTGTTTCGGAGTCACACGTCTGTTCCTTGCACCCCCGCTTGAAACAAGTCATGCATTGCAACGTCCACCCCCACATTCCTGCACATACGCACACTCAAGTTCGAATCGCTGGTCACAATCCATTCCCTAAGTCGCTTTGAAGCTTGTATGTAAAGGCTTGGAGAGCCCAAGGTTGGTCAATACAAAAAATCCCAACCACTTGGGATTTGCACTTCACTTAAACTTGCAGGTCCAGTTTTGATTTTGAGGAACCAGTCTCCTGCACAATGGATTTCCGCATGCATGCGGTCATTCCTCGAATATTCGAGGAACCGATAATTTCAAGATTTTGCAAGTATAAAAGAGCCCCATATTTCTCCCTTGAAAGCTTTTTGGACATCACAAAATACAATTATTTAATTGCTTACATCGACGACCACAAAACACTTACATCAAACAAGCATCATGACAAGAACCAAGAAATGGACAGTGCACGAGAAGGCATCGGCTCCCAAGTATTTCACACACAATGGACACTTTAACTCAGACCCTAATAAAGTTAACAAAGACGGAAACGGGAAGTTCAATTGGGGCAAGCCTGGAGATGAGGTTCTAGACGAAAGCCAGTTTCCTTCCAAGAACAGAAGAAACTCCAATCACATGGCAAACGAGCTGGATTTAGCAGAGATTGCGAAAGCATGCGACTCAAAATTAGACATGTAGTAGGGACGCGGGGAGTCCCATGCCATGGCTGTTGTTCATCAGTATATATTTTACTTCTAAAAAATTGAAAGATTAAAGAATTTATTCCGATCAGCGTCCAGCTTCAATGTCAGTACGTGAAATTTTGAAGTGTCTTGTGCAAATGACCTTCAGCACTCGTTGGACCACACCAACTTAAGCCTGCCTTTTGCACAATGCCAAATCTCTAGAGCCTAAATATATGAGTTTTCGAGTTCCGGAAGTTGTGAACATGCATAGGTTGAGTGAGAAAGTAGTACAGCCTTGAACCAAACCCAATTTGCATTCCCTAAAAGAGTGGTTTCTTTATTTGTAATTATCTGCATGTCAAGTTGATTCCACGCGTCTTGTGTGATTTGAATGTGCCTGGGACGCCACGGAAGTTAAATAAAGTTTCGCTTGGAAGTTATATCTTCGTGCTTCAAGGCCTCTTATTCCCGGCCCCGATCTGCACAACAAATCGAAAAAAAAAGCGTCGGGTATAATCCATCGACAGGCAAAAAAGAGTACATTCCGGACACTTAGTAGACCACATTGTGCACGAAAGGGTCCCGGCGCCCTCGCCCGGCGCCACTTTTTTGACGGGCGAATAGAAGGTGTGGCACCCAGAAGTGTGAAGCCTTCGTGCTCAAGATTCAAGCACGATACCACAGACACAACCGCTCGTCTTATAAGCACACACAAGCCCACCTGAAGTTCTTCACTGCTCCAGTTCCTCTGCCTTCAAGCGCTTCTCGACCTCGGCTTTCCAGCCCTTTCTTGCCTGGCGGTCCTCGTACGCCTTTTTGTTGCTTAGAACGCGCTGCACAATGACCTCGGTGTTGATGCCCGAGAACAGGTGTTCCGGAAGCTGCTGGAAGAGCAGCGCCACCTCGGCGTAGACCCCTGCGGCCACGGGCGTGGCCCCATGGAATACACGCACGACTTTGCCCGGGAGTCTTGCCAAAAAGCCGGCAGTGGGAGTGTACGGAGCGCCAATGACCAACGCGTCGACGTATTTGCACTGCAACACACAGAGCGCGCGCTCGAACAAGCTCATGATCGGGTAGTTGAGCCCCTTTTGCTCGTTGATCACCTTGTCGTCGTGGAGTCCCACAACCACTGCTGCTCCTAGCGCGTCTGCCTCTTTGCGCGCCAAGCGCAAGGCCTCAATGTGGCCGGGGTGGAAAAGATCAAAGCCGCCGTCCACATAAACCACGTTTCCGCGCGCCATCTTCTCTGCCACCTTCTCCGAGGGCGCCACGATGTTTTCGAGCACCGGGATGCCCTCGAGATACACCCACACACCCAGCCCCGGGTTGCGGCCCGACTCGTCAGACGCGTAGTTGCGGATGCGGTCGGCCGCGCCCTCTGCGGCCAAGAGCGGGTGCTGCGACACGTCTGCCGCCTGGCCGATGGCCGGAAAATGGTGTGTTTTGCTCATGAGAAGCATCCTCCCCACGAGGTCCGTGGTAGAGATGTTTGGCGTGCGCCGCACCACCACAAACATGCCCAAGTCCTTGACGCCCTTGTAGCAGTCTTCGCCGTGCGCGTCGGTGGTGATGTCGTCACCGTGCACCACGTATCTGCACCCGTACTGTTTCATGAATGCAGGGTCCGTCACGTATGGCGCACGGGGCACCGCCTGCGTCAGCCACTTGCATGCGTTGACCGCCGCAAGCCGCTCGTCGAGCGCCATGACCACGGGGCCCTTGTTGTGCAAGATATCGGCATCGGAATGCACGCCCACGAAGAGCTCCTTGCCCAACTGGCGGGCCTGGAGCATGGCTCCGGAATGGCCTGCAACGCGTGTTAGTAGTGTGGAGGTTTGGGTGGGGGTGGAGGGGGCGCCTGTTGGAGAAGTCTAAGGCGTGTGCTTTTTTGAGGGTGTGACTTGGGTGTGTTTTTGGCGAAATTCTCTGCTGATAACAGGCACTCGCAGGCGCCAATTCTGGCCGGGCTGTACCGGAGCAGCCGTTAGCGAAACATACCGTGGTGGGCAAAATCAAAGCATCCATCGACCCAGATCCGCTCATTCTCTATCCCTGCAGGCCTTGCGTACATTGTGATTTGGACGAGAAGAAGAGAGTTGCTGGGAGAAGTGGTGAAGTTTGCAGTTGGACTTGGGCCTTGGACACGGCCTGTATGCAGGGAAATGCGCACCATACAGAAAAGCGCCAAGATCGGCCACGTGGCAAGTCCTTTCGCAAACGGTTTAAAGAATGACACGTGAGACTCTTCCGAAGTTTTATACAAGGTGCAACGAGCTGCTGTTCTGCTGGGTCGTTTGCGTAGATGTGTGCTTATTTATTAAGCCTACTGCAAATGGTCTGGGTGGACACACGTGATATCGCCGCGCGCTCTAGACACGTGTGCCTGACGCCTGCATACATATTATCAAACAATGGCTGGGATGCATCGGGCCAAGATAATGGGCCCGTTTTGCACTCTCTTGAACCGACATCGCGTAACTTGAAATCTTGCCTTTCGTTGCGACTGTTGTCATGCGATAAGCGGTAATCTTTGGGGGCAGGAAAAAAAGATTGCAGCACCACAATTTCGCATATGGTCTCCCACTACACTACTCAGTGTGGCCCTATGGAGCTTAACTAACGTTGATCGGACGGGAAACAGTGTGTTCTCCATGGTATGGCCGCAACCGAGAATCTCTGAAAACAAACAAAATATAATTGATTTGGTATCATTTAGATACGCTTGCCAATTTGTCTTAGAATTGACTCGCTTGTTGCATCTTCCAGGTTAAATACAGCCATAGGCTTTGCCCTGCTGTTTTCAGCCTGAGAAAAATCTCACACAATTCGAAGGCATTCAAGTTTAGGGTGACTCAAGCTTTCTTCTTCAACATTACAGTTGACAATCTATCTTGTGTTGAGGGCCGTATTGATGATTCAATTTTTTTTTTTCGATCTGCTTCTGGGGCTCTTTGTTCAACTAGGTAGTCTTCAACTCAGGTGCCAAGTCTCTTTAAGAAGCTTTTTTCCATCGCAGATAAGGTTGGATCCCGTCATCACATACCCTAAGTCGCAGCAAAAACCAATGATTGGTCTGGGGGCCACAATGTTCATGATGTGATTATTGCGAATTGTTGAAGTGCTCTTTCTTGTTTGAAGGAGAACTCCCAAGCATTGTCTGTTTGATTCCCCGAGAAATGATCTTTCTCACATTATCGAACAAAGCAGGTATTTGGTATTTGATGATCTCACAAGAACCACTACATACAATTCGTGGTTTCGAATGACATCGAATGGCACGGAATTCTAATTCGAAAAAGTTCGCTTGACTTTTTACGTTTGCTTGCAGAATTAACTTCGATATATATTTAAACAAAACACACCGTGAGGTTATTGATGACTACCATCGATCGATCTTCCTTAATTGTAGGTTTCGACGAAAAACAGTCTTTGGCAAGTTTTGGTTACCCTAAAACGTTGTGTGAGGTGTTTGTGAGCTCAAACAACATAAGGTACTCTATTAGATACATGATGCTTTGCTTGCGACGAAAGAAGACAATGTCCCAGTGGTGAAGAAAAGGCATAAACCCAGCCTACCAAAGAGGTACATACTCGCCTCAATTTGCATTCTGGGCTCATCAGTCCTTGGTAAGTGGTGAGGCCCAAGTCCACATGAATGAAGACAAAATTCATATTGAAATAAAAAAACACAAACAAAAGTACTTGTGACCTACACTAGCGAAGGATATACTATCGTGTAGACATATATCTTGGGCATTTGTGACTATGTTGGTTGTGTTCGTCAGCAGATCTCATCAGTACTCCTGGTTTTGATCACCGGTCACAACGTTTCTTCTTTAATACCCAAACACGCTCTCATAAGCTTGTTTTGAATGAAAGGAATTGCTCGTGGTAAAGACTTCAGTGTGAGGATACAAAAAAGGAAGTTTTACAAAGTTGTCTGATGGACTGACGGCCCTCCAGAAGTCATGCTGGAAGCCCTCGCTCAATATGTTTCTCGCTATTATCAAGCTATAGATATAGCTCGGTATCTGGCAAAGTATCAAATGACATATCTTTGCCGGTGATGCGCTGAGTCTTTACAAGCGAAGGGCATCCCGGAATTCACATGAAATGACTCAAGAGCCATGGCTGCGATTTTGGCCGCATATAAATAACACCCGACACATTCTGCGATGATAATGATGACGAGATGAAATTCATTATCTCTCTAACCAAACTCCCACATATTCACCGTATACCAGACTCTTGTTTTCCAACAACAACGTTGCTTTCAGGCTCGTTCTTGCCAAAGATTTTCCGAGGAACGGAAAAAGGTTGAATATTTTTTTTGTTCATATTCTCTGACGTTGACTCCGTCTTCGGCTTCATTAAATGTTCCACATTTTGCAGCTCGCTTCTCGGGCCCACATATGTAGCAGCTTGGCCAGTCATCCGTTTTTCACCCAAGGAATCCAAATATGCATATATCATGCCAGCGTTCCGAGTCAGGCACCCATTGAGCCAGGCCAAAAACGCACCAATCACCGGAGGAAGCGAGATCAAGAGGTCCACCATAATATTGGTCTGAAGTTTAGCCACGAGCTTTCCTGGCAAATAGAGCTGCTGATTTGCCACAGAAATGAGTCTGGCATGTATCACGTATGTGATGATGGCACCGAGGCCCGGAATGAGTAGGACCGCTAGAGGCACTAGCCCTACACCTCCATCTAGACCCACGCCACAAGACCCAAGAAAGCATCTGTCGTGAATCCACGCTGTTTTTTGAACCTGTTTCCACACACGCCTTTCCTTTTCCGTGTTCTTCTGTGTGTCCAATACGCGTTTATGCCCGTCCTTATCCTCAAACGGGTTAGTGTTGTTGAATCGGTCGCCGGCCCAGTCGGTGTAAGTTTCCATTGCTATGTCATAGCCAGGAACGTTCTCAAGCTGCTCTTCCAATTGCGACATTCCTCACATCAAATGAATGGGATGATACAAGATAGTCTTCCACCGTTTCCGTCAATGCTTAAGGTTTCGCTGAGCGACGCTATATGGGTTATGGGCCCTGTCCTGTGTTGCTTGCTCTGAGTTGCTCTGAGTTTCCAGGCGCGTGATTTGAAGATCGGCTGAGAGACACTCTGTGCAGCTGTTTATCCGAAGCTTTGATTTTTTCAAGAGGAAATTCTTTTACTTTCCAGTCAACGGGTCACCCTTTAGTCTCATTATTGTATTTTGAGATAAATAATGTACCTGACTGTTTGTGTTTATGCTAAACTCGATATTCGGGAGTGTCAATGAGTACTTTTCCACGTCTATATACACCATTCAAGCAATAGTACGGCCCTGTTTACCGAGATGTTTACGCTTGCAATAGTTTTTACTCATTGTACAGTACAAGCTAAAGAAAAGCAGTGGTTGGGCAGTTCTTGTCATATCTTCATTGCATCAGTATCTAGTATTTGGTACGAACAGCTACAATATTATAGAAATTCATGACGCGTAATGTTTTTTTACTACATTACGGGCTTCCCAAAACACGTCACTTCTCAAGCGTTCGAGCCTTTAGATCATATTCCTAGATATGCTTCGAAGGCTATTCGTCGATTCAAGCTAAGACTATCTGATACTGAGCTGGCTGAAAGCTATTTGTGAAACCAGATCTGATGTTAAATGCGCAAGAGCCTGTCTGTTCCATCGTTCTCTAGGGGTTTTAAATGAAGTTTGCCTTTGAAATGCCAACGCACAATTTTCAAAGCTTTAAGCAAGTGAGTCGATCAGCAAACAGAATCGAGATTCAGCATTAAAAGCTATATCTCGACTTCCTGTGTATTCAGGAAATCAACGAGTATACATCTAATGCATCAATATGTACAGAAAGGTTGATTGGTTTGTGCAAGAGTTTTTTTTTTTGATAAAAAACCCACCCCGCCATAATTTGAGATTGGAAATCCATCACCTGCATTCATCATCAAGCCGCCAGAATTCCCAGCTTGTCTTTCACTGGTTGTACTGTGCCACCCGTGTCTTTCTTACAGATATAACACTTTCTTTTCTTATCTTTTTTATAGCGTGCCATAAAGCACGCCTGGCAGAAAATATGACCACATGAGGTTTGAACAGGCTGCTTGTAATCGCCTTTACAGATGGGGCATTTGAAGGGAATCTCTTCTTTGCAAGGCCTGTTTGAAGATGCAGAACCCACCACTGTTTCCCACTCTTTTTCTATTGTTTTCTTCTGACGCAGCTCGTCTCTTACATGAAGAAACTTGCAGGTATCTCCGTAACCGCAGTAGCCTGTTTGCTGGAAATCTTTACACACGTCTGGCTGAAAATCTGTGAGCGTGGTCACACGCACATTTTCTGGCGCTGGCTTTGGGCCCACAGCCTGCCTTTTGGGTTCAGAATCCTGCACCTGATCTGCTTCATAGCCATTAATGGTAGATTTGTCTTCCGTTGCTCTCAAATGGGATTCCTGGGCTGCCTTGGTGCTATCTGTTTTGCGTGCCTGAATATGTTGTGATTTGCTTTTCTTGAGGGGACGTTCATTATCAAAAGAGGTGGTGGAATTATCCTCTAGAGCGGTTTCAGGTATACCTCGTCGCCTGGATTCACCCGCTGTCTTTAAATTTCGTTTTTTAAACATTGTGCAGATAATTGATATGAATACCGGGTCTTGTTTATGATAAGAGGCGATGGGAATAGAGATCCGTGCACCAGTCAAAAACATTTTACTTGAATCAGTCGGTTCTTTTCAATTGTACATTATGATAAGTATTGGCTCATTTACAATTTCACATACCCATCGAAAAGGGACGCTTATTCAAAAAACTGGCATTGATTTTTTGTGATGTTGGCTTTGTAGATGCGACAGTGCATTTGTTACTATAAACACTTTTATTTTCTTTTTGAGTTCCATATTCAACGTCCAAAATGATCTATCATAGATTCTTAAAAATGGCTGATGACGCTTAAACCAAGGAAATTAGAAATAGTTTGAAAAAATATCCTTTCAAAGATTTAGTGGAGAAAAAAAGATTGCAGCACCACAATTTCGCATATGGTCTCCCACTACACTACTCAGTGTGGCCCTATGAAGCTTAACTAACGTTGATCGGACGGGAAACAGTGTGTTCTTCATGGTATGGCCGCAACCGGAAGTTTAAGAAAACAATATATTGTTAAGCCATAAGTTGTAGTAGTGCTCGTCAAATGTGTAGATTCAAATTCGATGGAATTACATATATTTTTTGATTCATAAATGAAATACTAGAGTTTTTTTCACCTCCTGCCCAAGTCTTTGGAAAAATCTAAAGTATACCAGTCTTCGAATCTAAGGTTTGTCGGGAGAATAATTCTTCGTAACCTCATTCTGGAAAAACAGATAATTTGCAATTATATTGATAATTTGCAATTATATTTTTTTCAGCAGAACGGTTCCATAAATTGGTTTTGCGTCAGATGCTTTAATTTTAAATGGACCTGGAATTCTTGAAGAGCAAAACACCACATGAGGCTTGTCATGTAAAATGTACTTCGATGCAATTTTATTTGGATAGAGTGAGTCGACTGACTACACGCGGAAATTGGAATCTGTTTAATCGAAATTGATTGGTGTATCGAAGCACTTTTCTCACTCCATCAACTTTGAAAAAAACAGGAGTATGTTTGAGACTCCCAATGTGGGATTTCGTCCTCTCAATCAGAGATTGTTCAAATGTATCCAGTTGTTTGTTGAGTCATCTGCTCGGTGTTTCGAGAAGCGCTCAGACGGCTGTCAGAGGTTATGATATTTTGACGTAAGTGTGACGGTGATTTCCGCAGCAAGGGCTATTATCTGGTGAGACTTTGGAATACAATAAAAATTTTCCGAGCGTGATCCAGCGGGGCTCAGCCTCTTGAAAACAATAGGAGCCTCGTACTGCTCCTCAAGCATTCGTGTCTGTACGCGGTAGGCATATCATGTCTGCCTTATTTGCCGCAGTTTTTCTTCCGAAGCTATGGGAATTAGTTGGTGCGATATCAGCTCAGCTTCCGAGACAGCCGCTGAAGCATCTTGCTTATTATGTTGTTGCTTCCTTATGTTGCTTCATAATATCGATTTATAGATAATTTGTCCAGATTCTATTCTCAGACTGCATTCAAGATTAACCGCTACCCATTGATCCGTTTAATTCAAAGTTGAGTGACAAATACATGACGTTGGCCAGGGCTTCATGGCTATCTCCAAAAAGGGGGAATGACAATGATGGTTACTAAAATGTTGCCGGTAAATCACTAAAGCCTTATGTTTTGGTCACTTCACGATTCATTGCAAATAGGACAAAAATAGGCGTAATTCACTCCTCAGTTTGAAGCTCAATACACCCTAAGTATGTAAAAGTCTTAGCTTGAATAAAAACCTACAAATTGTTGAACCATCTCCTTTTCCGAAAACATTGCATGTTTGCACAGATTAAAAGGGAAAACTGAAACAGCCTGGATTTTGGCCTTCGATTGGTTTTCATCACATTGGGAGCTGCTTTGCTTCTCGATTTCTACAAAAAAGAATTGATCAGCTCACAAACTGATGACAATTCAAATTTAAATTGCTAGATTTGATGCGTGGGAGATAGATTGCAAAGTCTTCGGAAATCTGTTTTCGAATGAAAGACTTTTTTTCTCCCAACATTAGGTCGAAGGATTTAGTACTTTAGGGAACGGTGAGTTCATATATGTGATTGAATATGTATTTTAGCGTAGCTTCACCATCTCAAGAAATATTTTTGTTCAGCTACCTTCAAAGTAAAACACTAGCTACTTGGGGACATTCTCATGGCAAGTCTTCTGCATCATTCAAAACAGCAATAACCTTAACGACGCTGCTGTTGTTGCAAGAGAAAGTATGCACTTGTATCAGGCGATTATCATATCAAAGAGTCTCCCCTTTCACTAGTGAATCAAATTCCTCAAGTATCTAGAGACTCAGAAAAAAGGCAGATGTGATAATTATTTTTCAGACCAGATTCATGACAATAGACCTCAACAGGTGGATTTGGAAAATTTGGACTGACTTAGCTCAATTGAAGCGCTATCAAGTGATCGCACTCGGCAAATAGTTTTAAATGCATAAGCAAGAGATATGGCAAAATGGGCGGATGGAACATATGAATTAGTCCAAAATATTGTATTGCCATGTAGCTCAGGATATGTCTGCTAGAGTTGCTTGCAAGCACTTATCTATAATGTACTTTAAGCGAATAATCAAAGGCCACCGAAAAGCGAATATTATAACGCATACCCCAATTTATTGAGAAATCCAGTCCTTGAAAGTGGCATCGAAACTAGTGTAATACGTATCCATCAGCTTTGATCAATCTCGTTCAAGTTTTTGATCTCGACAACTTCCTAAAAATCAAAAATGAAACCAATAGAAATTTAGTTGTGTGGAATCCAAAATTTGGAACCCCTATTTTTTAGCTGTATCAATACTAGACTTTTGATGTACGTCTACCGGGAGCCACACAATAAATGCAGGTGCATACGGCTTAGCTGACTCTGCTTCTGGAAAAGGCAATTAGTTAGTTGCACGTCGACTGCAGGTCTTGCGCTTAGTACAATCTGAACAATGTCAAGTTGGAGAGTTGACTTATGCATCGTATTGGAACCATTTTCCCGTCATTGGAAACAAATTCCCTTGAGCCAAATGGGGCTGTTGAAAGTTTCTTGAATAATTTCTAATCATACAACCCCAAAACGCCATAATAGCTTTTTAGTGCCGGTCAGATAAAATGACAATTTTGGGCTACCAAAGCGACAAAACATATTTCGTTTAATTCAAAAATGGCCATTTCAGTCTACTTTCTATACCAAAATGGAAACCGGAAACTTCTGTGTTCAGCTCCTTGCTGCGGTTTTCTAACCGAGAATGTTGATAAATCCGGGGCGTAGTGCATAAAGAAATGCGACTTCTCCGTCTATGGATGCAAAATTCATGACAATGACAGCCGAAAGACGAAAGCATGAGATGGCTTCGTGTTACACTGTTTGCCCCGTATGAAAAACCCCCGTTGCAATACCTTCGAAAGCTATAAAAGATGTTGAATTCCCCCGGTACCAGTACTTTTTTTTTTCCTTACCAAACAAACAAACAATCTCCCGCTCTTATCAAAAATGCAATTCTCTAAAATTCTCGCTCTCAGCTTCGCTGCGTTTTCCACAGCTTTTGCCAGTTCTGCTGATGTCTCTTCCGAAAACCATTTCGCCACCTCAAACAACACCGATGACACCGACATGGTGGTGATTGGACATGTCCAAGATTTGCTCACAGGAGTTGTAAATGATGTACAAGACATGGCTGACATTATTGGCTTGAACCCAAATGTGATATTCAACGACACTGGAATTGTCATCAACGAGATCAACCTTGACAGATCGCGCTATGGTCATGGTACAATGAGAAAAAGAGGTCTCTTTTCGATGGCAGGAATTTTGATCAAGAACGTTTTCAAGGGCATAGTCAAGATTGCCGAATGCGCTGGAATCGACATTGTCGGCGAGATCGTGAAAGCCTTGGGTGCGTGAGTACAGCCCGACTTGACTAAGCTTGGTCTCGTCTTGTTTTCGCGATGTTTGCGTGACAGGGTTTTTTGTATTACTTCTAACTGATCCAAGCAATAAAAGTCTGTTTACTAAATCTCAAAACCCGGGCGTTTTGGACTTTCCTGTAGAAAGTTGTTTCTTTTGCTTCACCTTGATCTTTTAATTGATCACATATCATCCATCGTGGTAAGTTGTGTGTATTTTGAACATAAAATATCAAACTAATTTAACGCATGTCCTCTTGTATATTGTAAGCGCATCTAACCAAGGATGAGCGGGCTTGAATAGCTCATCTTAATTCGTGAATGAACAATAATAATTACAGGGCTTGTGTTGAGGTAGCAAATTTAAACGGGATACACCAAAGTCCAAATGTAACCAAATACGAAACAATAGAGTTTTGAGGTAGTGCCCATAATCCAATTTTGAGACGGAGCAAAAACTTGTCCCAAAGCAGTCAGCCCGTTGCCCATGACGCATGCTCTTCTTCATGACCCCTCAAGCTTTAAGATACTGCAGGCTGTGAGACGTTCGGTAGACCATGGAATATTAGACAAACTAATCAGACCCTTTAAGATCACATTTTGTTACTGGTCTAAAAATCAATGGCATTGGCCGAGCGAAATTTGATATCCAGGTATAATCAGGTGGAGAGATGCAGTTTCCATAAATGATCAGATTTGTGTTATTTCTTTAACGTCTGTGAGGCTGGTGAGGAATGCCTGCAATTACCTGTTTTGTAAGTGAAAGTTTTTTGAGTGACAGGTGACGGTTTTGACGTATAAATGCAAGCGCATTTAGGGCTGCGCCATGCTTAAAAATCTCAGACCTCAACAGAAATGCTCATGTATAGGGCTCTCTCAAATTAATTGGTACTGCAAATACAGGTAGATGTTGAGATGATAGATTGTAAAGTACTTGAAATAGGCATTATGAATCCTATTTTTCATCCGGGTTCTCAAACACTCTGAAGGGAAAATCATGAGTTTTGGCAGCTCTGCATATTCTCACGTCTAGTTGTCATTCATTTTTTGACGTCTCGAAGGTATTCTCAAATGCACATGTAGGGCTATTGTCTTCTAAAACACCGCAGTAGTACTCTATTCTGAGACGAGCAACACTTCAAAAAAAATACTGGAGACTTTCATGGATCGCCTGTGAGTAACACTGAGCTTATAATTGTGCAAAGAGTGCTGTGGGCTTATCTATGACTATGGGATGTTACAAATTCTACAATTTGCCCCCTTGTGGGTATAGTAAGAGGCAAATACATTGCACACCAAAATATGCAAGCGGTATGTATCGTCTACAGACGCCCAATCATCAGAGCGGCCAGGAAATTAGAGAATATCTAATAGACGAAGATGCCAATTAGGGCGAGTGGTTATATCCTCTCGAAAAGGTATATAAGAAGCTTCATCTTCTCCATTTGATCATTCTATTTCCTCATCACACAACCAATACTCCACTCAAAATACAAAAATGCAATTATCCAACATTCTCGCTCTCGGCCTCGCTACTCTTGCCATTGCCTCTCCTATTGAAAGAGCCATCAACCATGATCTGTCTGTGGAAAACAAGGCTGTAGAGCCTGAGATGCCTGCATCCACTGAAGTGATTATGGGAGATCTTCAAGGCTTGCTTACGACCGTGGTAAGCAATGTCCAAGACATGGCCGATGTTGTTGGCGTGAACGCGTATGTTATTTTCAACAACACGGGAATTGTTGTTGACCAACTGTCTTTCGAGAGAACCGAGGATGAGCAAATGCAGCTCAGAAAAAGAGGACTTATTTCTATTGCTGGAAACTTGATCAAAAGCGTTCTCGAAGGCTTGGTCAAGTTGAGTGGAAGCACTGGTGTCAGCATGATTGGCGAGATTTTGGGCGCATTGGGCTTGTGAGTTCGCGTCGCTAGTGATTGTTTGATTTCGTCCTGTTTACGAACTGTTTACGTGCCAGGCTTTTTTTATCAGTTTATATTGCTCAACACAATAAAAAAAATCAATCTAGAGCTGTACTTACCAGAAGGATATTTGGTAGAAGTGTTGTAAGCTATTCCGTGATTTCTGCCTGAGCACTCATAGAGAGAACCCTCGTAGCTTGGAATACTCAAAATATCGTGCATAGCCCGGTCGAGTCAAAAAAAATATGTATTTGTACTTGGTGCGTTTCACTAAAAATCGATATATTTACTCAATTGCTCTCTTGTATTTTTCGGCTTATTTTTGCGCTTTCTCAAAATACTCCACTAGTTTTTTTTTGGTTACCCAAATATTGTCACATTAAACATGATTTAGTATATTGTTTCTAAAAAAGGCAACCAATGGAATATGTTATATAGAAGTTGGGAATGAGCTTGCTCCAATGTTTAGTTTTTTTTGATACTTTCTTGTATTTAAAATCGAACTCAAGGCGTTGCCTGTAATATCTAGCAATTAATTCTCACCAAATCTAATAAGAAGGCCCAGAAGCTAAAGTGCAACCTCGAGTCAGTCAACCAGGCACAACATAATAGAACTCAACAGCAAGCAAAGTACATTTTTTTACTTTTTACCCGTAGAACGAAACCTGGAAAATTCTTCAAGTATGCTTTGCTTCCAATGATTTACATCTCGTCCTCATCAATCTTTCAAAAAAATTTACTTTTGATCAACTGAACTAAAAAAAGCACCCAACGTCTACAGAACATCCGCGATAGTTTAGTGGCTAGAATTACCGCTTGTCGCGCGGTAGACCGGGGTTCAATTCCCCGTCGCGGAGTTTTTTTTATTTTTCATGGCACCTGCTGTTCAATCTCATCGTTCACCTCTCTTAGTTTTATTTTTTTCCCAACCATCATGGTGGATTACACGAAACTCGGCGGGTTCACCTTGACGGGGAACTGGATACTCTGGCTACTTTTCGCATATTTCATTCTCCCATTTTCGGTGTACTTGTTCGTACCAATCTTCTTTCACCGAAAGTCTGCAATCAAGAAGAAGAGCGTGTCGATATTTGTACTTGGCGACATTGGCCACTCGCCCCGCATGTGCTACCACGCCATGTCGTTTGCAAAACTCGGCTTTGAAGTAAATCTCTGTGGCTATGTGGAAACCGAGCCCCCGCAAGGCATACTTGAGGATTTAAAAATCGATGTTTACCCAGTTCAAGCTGTACAGAACCGCCACAAGTTGCCCTACTTATTGTTTGCCATGACCAAAGTGGTTCAGCAGATCTTTACGCTTTTCGAGCTTTGTTTCCGAGTGAGAGGATCGCAGTACTATATGGTCCAGAACCCTCCGTCGATGCCGCTCTTAGCAGTGCTTGTGATTTTTATAAAATTGTTCAGCCCGCGTTCCAAACTCATAATCGACTGGCACAACTTGAACTACTCGATCTTGAACCTTCGTTTTCAGAACTTGAGGCACCCAATCGTGCGCTTGATGAGATTCTACGAGAAGCACTTTAGTAGGTATGCGTGGCTCAATATCACCGTGACAGAGCAGATGAAGCGCTTTCTCAACACCGAGTTTGACGTGGACAGTAAAAGGATCGTGGCCTTTCATGACCGACCAGGCCCGCAGTTCGTGCCTCTTTCTGCAGAGAGAATCAAGCAAGTTTTGAAAGAGCACGAGCTCTTTGCAACAGTCCCAAGGTTGGAAGAATACCGAATTGTGGTCACTGCCACATCGTTCACGCCGGATGAGAACCTCGATGCTTTGCTCGAAGCCTTAAAACGTTATCACGACTCTACTATGCCAAATATCCCACCAATCATTGTGCTAGTCACAGGCAAAGGTCTTTTGAAGGCTAGATTCTTGAGTCACGTTCGGGAGCTCAACTTCCTGTCAAAGGTCATTGTGAAATGTGCGTGGTTGTCTGCGGAGGAATATCCCGTTGTATTAGGAGTAGCAAACTTGGCGGTGTCATTGCACACATCGCTGAGCGGGATCGATCTTCCGATGAAAATTGTCGATTTCTTTGGAGTGGGCGTGCCTGTCATCACGCTTTCTTTTCCGGCCATTGGTGAGTTAGTAAATGATGGTACTAACGGGATTGTCACGGACACAGATTCAGCAAACGCGGTGCCTGAAGAGCTCTACAAGCTGCTTGTTCTGACATTAGGAGATGCCAGCCGTTTGGCCAGCCTCAAGGAAGGTGCCATGGCTGAAAGCAAAAAGCGATGGGATGAAAATTGGATGAGTGTTTTGGCACCCATCATGGAAAGTGGGTAAGATCAAAATGTTAGTTTGGGGACAACTTGCAAGACACAATTCTTGGCACTTGGGCCACCTGTTTTCCCACCAAATTATGCACGGAAGAATGATGGTCCGAAACATGCTACATGTGCTTGATATTAATTCCTAATTTAGTCGTTCATTACAGCATACAAAACAGGCCAGTGAACCCGACCCATAGACCAAACCAAGAAAGAACGCCTCTAAAACAACCAAAACCGAATTGCTCCTTCATGTGCGTGTCTGTACTTGACTTGTCGGCCACAGAATCCGCGATTCAACCGGCCAGTTTCGCTTTGTGAATGTTTCAAAATCATACGGGGTGACTTCTTAGACCTTTCTGAAAAAGTTCCAGGCGTATTCTACAAATTCCAATTATTATATTAATCAGCGCCATTCAGTCAGTCTAGATCAGGGTTGAAGAAGAAGAGGTCCGTGTCCAGCCTAGACCAGCAACTTCTCGGATACTTTCGATGCTCTTGTTTGCGTCGCGTCTTGCTAGCTTCGCCATTTTGTTATTCTGCGTCCAAAATTGAAACCCGTCTTTCTCATAGGCGTCTAGGTGTTGGTGGTCTGGGATGTCTGTCCACTCTGCGATATCGCCCACCAACTTTTTCGTGAGCCATGCTCCGAATCTAGCCGTCTCTGGGTGATTGTACCCCCCGCCACCAAGCACAAGAAAATGCACGTTTTTGAACTTATCGACAAGTCTCGAGACTGCGCCCGCGAGACCGTCAATTGTCAAATTCCATTCTCCGCTAGGGTCGCATGCAAGTCCGTCGCTGCCACATTGGACCACGACAATATCTGGCAGATGGGCTGTAATCAAAGGCACAATTAGCTCAGCCATGATTGCGTCAAACTTCTCGTCGCTTAGGCCGCGTTGCGTGGGGATGTTATATACACCCGGGCCGGAGAAACGGCCAGTGCCAGGAAAGAAGCCAATGTCGTGACGGTGCACGGAGCACGTGGCCACGTTTTTCAGGAACCGGAACGCTGCCTCGACGCCGTCACCGTGGTGCAAGTCCACATCCAAATAGAAGACCTTCTTGTAGAGAGTGCGGAGCCGCAAGATCGCCAACACAATGTCGTTGACGTAGCAGAACCCACTGGCAGCCGCTTTCAGTGCATGGTGTCGGCCGCCGTACCAGTTGATCACTACGTTTTGAGGCTCCGCTTGATGATTCCGGAGAAGAACGTTGGCGGCACTGAGACTTGACCCCGCGACATGCAAAACGTACTCGTGGAGACCGGCAAACGGTGGGCAATCGAACTGCAAACCATGCCTCACTTCTTGCTTCGAGAATTCCGCGTCTTCGCCGTTTCTGTCTCTTAGAAGTTCTGCAACGTATTTCGCGTCGTGGAAGATACAGAGCTCTTTCAGAGAGGCCGGCACTACGTCTACCAACAGGCACATAGAATGCAAATTATAGGCCTGGATCAACGAATCAACTAGCGACAGGCGCCCGATGTTCGAGGGGAGCATGTCACAGATTTTCGCTGTTTTTTTTGAAACACATAGATGCACGTGTCGCTGGTTTGTCGACATGTTCTGGGCTTGTAGTAGAGCCTGATGAATCCTGTTGGGCCTTGATGCGCGGTTTCTGTATTGTTGATTGCGCGCGCGCTCCAGATCATCACTTGAATATATCGCATGCAAGTTTATGGCAACAAAAGGTAAATATACACTGTTGCCGCTGTCGAAGAGGTTTCTTTTTCAGAAAACGCTTCTTGAATCGATTGTATCCATGTTTATATCCTTGTGTCCACGTCTCTTCTGGCTATATTTCCGAATGCCTCTGTCGCACTAGTCGAGGTCTCAGTATTGTCCCGCATGATGCCACGCAGGCTCGCAGTCACGGTAAATTGAATGCCAGGTCACATGGCTTGGTTTGGCTGGTACGTCAAGACAACCAGAAAAAATGTACTTTTGCAGCACCCAAAGTCTCTGTTCATCTTGAATTGCCTTCGAGAGTATGGATTTATTCATCATGGGAACGCAGAGATAGCACTCTAGGAACGTGTCCGAAATATAGGAAGCCAACGTATATTCAGCATGCATGTCAGAGCTCCGTTTGTCAATCAGAGTAATTTACCGAGTAAAGCTTCAAGCACGAAGATACGGATTGACGTGCCATCCTAGATTGTGCTCCACTATGACGCAGGTATGAACCTGGTAACCTCACACCACCCTTTCAAAGATAGTGGCTTGCGACGACAATCAAGAATTCAGGAACCAACAGACAAATTAGTACCCAACAATATGATGGTTCAAGCTTTTCGTTCAGATGATAATCCCTTTTGAATTCTTAGTGCAGACGGTATCAAATCGATATTCCAATCTTGGCACACGCTCTGGAAAACTTCTTTTCAATCCTGGTCATATGCCTTCTCCAATCGTCTATTCCTGCTATCATGGCATCACGCTGCTGCAAGGACAGACTGCATAGCCTCGAGATGTTTTCCTGTTTGTCCAACTCTTTAGTCATCGCCTTTATCAAGTTCAGAACCCGAGCAATTCCTCCCTGCTGAAACACGCTTTCAAGGTGTGCTTCAAACATGGCGACATCTTCAGGATGTGGCCCTTCTTCTTCAGCTGTCAGGCGCACCCACTGCCGTAGCTGCTTTATCAATTCGTGATAATTACTGATATTTCCATTAAAGTTTTGGAAAACCACGGCGCGCTTCTGCGCTCGAAGCCATTCCCCGTCAATAACCTGCTCACGAATCTTTTTCTCATGTTCTTGTTTACGCTCAATCCTTGTTTTCATCGAAACAAACCCCATCTGCTTGTTCTTTTTCTGCCATTCGAGTTCCTCAAGAAACTCTTTCCGAATTGAAGACGGTATCTCATTTAACACGTCTTCATCATAAGACACAGTTTCATTGAAAGCCGCACGCACGGGCGAGTCTCTTTTGAGTTGATCTGTAGCCTTCTTAGGTGACTCAAGTTTTTTTTTCTTTGTAGGCGACTCGATAATTCTTTTGACTTTGAACTCCCCGTACGGCTGCGTGGGAAACATCTGCTGGAGATACACTTTCGTGGATCCATCAGAGTCCTTCTTGGCTGGGCTTCGCTCTTTTCCGGACACTGGTATTCCTCTTTTAAGTAATTCTTTCTTCAACTCCCGTTTGATTTCCTCGGGGAGCTGATTGAATACTTCCCAATCGACAGATTCAATGCCAGTCACCTTCTCCGCAAACGGGAAATTCTGTGACATTTCAACAGGGGTTAATGTTTGCTGGGCCACTAGCTTTCGGGTGAACACTAGCTTTTGCTGCCTTTGTTTCTTGACGGTCTCGGTATCTTCCAATTTGGACAAGCTAACAGCAATTCCTCTGAGATCCTGCGGAGGAATGCTGAATGTCCGGAAGAGGGCCTTCATTTCCGAGCCTAAAATCCCCCAGTCGTTTGTTGCAACACCAAGAGAAGACGACCTGCTTACAAAAATACACTTCCCTAAACCCATGAACTTTGGTGTTATCACGGGCGCATCAGGTGCTCGCTTCGCCAATCGAAGTGTGATCGAAGAGCCACACGCTCCTAGATCAATGAGCCTGGAGTGGAGTTCCTTTGCAAGATTTACAAGAAAATTCTCTGCCTCCGAGAATAGATTGAAGCGGATACCGT
The DNA here is from genome assembly GCA_939531405.1 of Metschnikowia zobellii. NCBI lineage: Eukaryota > Fungi > Ascomycota > Pichiomycetes > Serinales > Metschnikowiaceae > Metschnikowia > Metschnikowia zobellii. The sequence goes on along the minus strand of OW618031.1, from coordinate 1,826,272 downwards.
AGTTGACATCGACTGAGACTGTTTTTCGTCCTAGAAGCCCTTCAGTCGAGCTTGAGTCGAGATGAATGCTAGTTTGATCACGTCCGTGACAATTTTCGAAAATTCGAAGTCCTGTTTTTTCTCCAAAAACTTTAGCAAGTCTTTGACTTGACAACTTTCTTACTTCTCTGATGGGAAGGGGGGCCGCATCAAAGTACTGAACTTCTTCCGATAAACGTTTGGCCAAACTTCTTCCCACGCCAGGTAAGTGCTGCACGTCTGTTTTATCTAAAAACTCCTGAATGTTTTGGTGAAGATAGAAATGGCCGTCGGGCTTTGCAGTTCTGATTGCCAATTTAGCAAGTAGCACATTCAGAGAAGCACCCACACTAACAGTGCATCCAGTCAATGAGAAGATGTCACGCCGAATTTCTATACACAATGCATCAACCTTTTCAACAAGAGCGCCCCCATGGCAGTGCGAAGTGGCGTCGACCAAAACCTCATCTATCAGGACAGGAAAGATTGAGTCGAAGACTTTCTTGGAAATAAGATACGAATAAAAAGCATGGGAGAATTTTTCGTAAGATTCGAAGTCATAGTCAATGACTTTCAAATTGGGGCAAAGTTCGAGTGCCCTTCCAAGCCACATCCCATTGGAAACCCCAAAATTTCTTGCCACATAATTGCAACTAGCAATATCCGACGATTTTCCGCCATGCGAAACAGCTATGGGGTCTCTTTTAATGTTTAAATCCGAGTGTTTCAAGGCCGAAGCAGTGGCAAAGAAACAGTCAAAGTCAATGTGAAGGATAACTGGCAGTGCCATAGGCGGTCTTTTGGGGCGCTCGGACTCACGCGCTACCAACCTGAGAAACTTTGATTTTAAGTCCGCTTTCCACGTGCTGAGGTGATGAAGTCTAGAGTTGGCGAAGAAATGTTTAAGGAAGTCCGGGTGTCTTGCGTCCATTTGCGCGAAAGCCTGTCGTGGTTTTGAAACTTTGAATTGGGAGAATGCCGAGATCTTGGAGACAGAGGTTTTTTCTGACAAGGGGAGTGCTTGCGCAGATCCACCTTGTTCACTCTCAGACTGCTCAGTCGTAGAGCAGTAGTCTTGATCGAGGAAAGGATTCGTTTCATCGTGAGATATTTTTTGTACGCGCGGGTTTTCACTAGGAGATTCCCCATCTGATTGATGTTTATGCTGGAGGCAGTAGCCGCTATCCAGATTTTGTGCCTCGTCGGAAACGGGCTTTTCAGGAAATTCACCAGAAATGTCTGGGTCAAGGTCACCCAGCTCCGAAATGTCGAGCTCTGGAACTCCAGTGCAATGGACGTCCGAAGCCCCGAGATTATTTTTATCTGCAATGTCAGGTTCGGCATCCAGGCACCACGCTTCCTCTAGCGAGCCAGCAATTTCCGGGAATCCAAGTCTCTTTTGAAGAGGCGCTATATCATCAATGAGCCGATAGGCCTTCCAGTCGAGCAACTTCTCTTGGGACACGCAGTCAGCGACCCACTGGGCCTTTACCACACGGTAGTTTCGATACTGAATGCGTTTGCGTGGGGTTAAACGGTCGCACACAATATGCGTGGCCGCTCCCTTATTCAATAGATGGCTGAGGAACGTACCCCCATGCAAAATCACTAACTTGTGTATTGTCGCTAGCGTGGGTGTGGTGTTTCCGTTCACGAAAATTTTGCACCCGGCAAAGATCCGAGGGATTTCTGCAGACTGGCCGTTGGCGACCCGCCGCTGTTTTTCCCAGCGAATAAAGTCTCGGTCAGCGACTTGCTGTTTCCGATACTTGTTTTGGAAGTACGTATCATAATCCCCGAACCCATGTTGGGGTCCTACTTCAGCGAACACACTAGTCATCAGGTCATCAAGTTCTATACCCGACGACACATTCTGCTTAGCTGCAGGGCTCTGGGCCCGGGAAATGTTTTGCAGCGAGCGAGCGCTGGCGTTTTTCGAAGGCAGCTTGGGCGTGCCAGAAGCAAATGCATCAGGCCCTGCCAAGTTCTCCGGCAGCGGGCTTGAAGCAGCGCCCAGATCCATGTGCCGGGAGCTGGGCGCCACAGTCATGCTGGAGCGAAGGGGCTGGTTCCTGCCGCAAGACGCGTTGGGGAAACTGCCATGGCTGTGGTTATTTTCGCCGCGCAACGAGACTCCATCGAGACCATCCAGATACTTTTCTGTGGGCGCCTCGTCCAGCGACCAGGGTCTCTTGCGTGGCAGGTGTTGCGGAATGCCTTCAAAAGAGCTGCGCATTCGGAGAAACGCCAACTGGTTTGCCGGAATGGGCGTAGATTCTGAGCCAAGAGAAGACATTGAATCGAGTGCAAATGCTGGCGCCTCGCCACAAGTGCCGGTGGCCAAGCGAAGAAGCTGCGAGTCCAACCCGTCGTCGAACGGGTCGGACGCTAGCGAAGATGCCTGGCGAGCAAGCGGGCGGTCAAACCTGCGTTCCAAGCAGACGGTGCGTAGTGTTTTGGGGGCCACTGGTGTGGACGTGCCGGCAAAAACGCCCGGGTCGTCTGCACCGAGCTTCGGGCCCAAGAAAAGCGGCACGCCGCTGGCTGTCGCCTGGATGTCAGACAGGCAACCACGCCCATTTTCAGACACCGGGCTATTTTCTTGCGTATGCTGGCCCTCTCTTTGAGAGACTTGGCTGAGCGTGTTGATGTGCGCGAAGAGCTGCGACTCACTGAGCAGAGAGAGAAACGTGCAGTATGTCTCATCGGCCATAGCTGGGCGGGTTCATGGCGGTGGCTGGATTTTTTACTGGGGTTGTGATGAGAACTGGGGCAAAAGAGAGTAGGTTTATTAGGCGGCGTGCGAGTTCTGGGGGTGCGAACTGCATATGGAAAGCCTATACCATGAGAATAATCAATACCCGCTTTCTGGACTGCTTCGTGATATTGTGAGGGTTGGGGCGTGAGTAATTTCTGAAATAGTGCCAACTCTCAAAAGTGCTGAGTGCTCTTTGGGGCTGGATGGACTTGAAGAGTGGGAGGCTGAACTCAGACTATTGTATACGTCACGTGACCCAGTGCCGTGTATATTCAGTCTAGGTCACCACCCAGCGTGTTGCACGGAACAGTCAGCTACAATTCACATGGTGTTTTGTTTCTCTCGCTTCTGTTATTTGGAGTTCGCTATATCATAGTCACCGGTTGCGGTTCATGGCGGGTTCCTACGGTCTCACAAGAGGCTCGCGCGCCGTTGCCCAAACGTCTGCTTAATAATAATTCATGCCGCGAGCTCAATACCAACGCAGGCCAGCGGTGCTTGCTCGCCTGCTTTTCGCCATCAATGCACAAGACTACGTTCAATGAAGCTGGCCTTCCTTCTCGCTAATCTCCTTGACCGCCTTGTTGTCCTTGACCTCTGCTTCCTTGTCTAAGACATCGTTTTCTGCCTTCACCTCGGCGATATCGTCTTGTGTCTCTTCTGCCGATTTGAATGGCTTGGAGGTGTAGATCTCGGATGCTGGTGTTTGTGTTTGGTTCTCGTGTGACATTCTATTTCTTGCGCTCGAAAAAAGTTGCTCGGGAGGTGATCAATGCATGATCCACGGGTCTTGATATAGGATGAAGTCAAGCGGTGGCAGCCGGTGGACTATGTGCTGGCTCATACGTCATGGTTGCTTTCCGGTGTGCACACAGTCTTCATTGCTGCAACATATATAGGAGACCTCATCGGCACGAAGGGAGGCTCGAATTGCCAGTAATCACAGGTGGGAGGTGACATCATAAGACTGCCTCGTGATACGTAAACGCTTGTTTACTGCCAAAGACACCAGGCCTTTGGCACCTTGTCAGGCGCCGCGCTCCTCCGGTCATAAGACCAAGCATTTGAAGCTCAACTTGGACTATTTTAAACAACGGCAAATTCAACGGACCGAGGTGCATTGTCAGCGTGTGACATTGGCATGGGAGCCGGAGTCGAAGTTGGCGGCTGCGTGATGACTTGTTGCTCCAACAGGCAAATGCAAGCTGCAGGCAGAAGTGCAAATGGTTTCATCGTTCAGAGTCGTCATAAAAGTAGCGCCCTGTGGAGTAGCTTTTTCCGTAAACAATTTGTTTTGTCGGAGAAATTCCCCCTAACGAGTGTCGCTAACAGGCTCACGAGTAGGCATGTAGTGAGAGAGATGGTCCAGCCAAGCGAGACGCACCGCTTGGGAGTCTGGAGTCTGACAAATGTCCCCATTTCAGAAACCAGCGCCTTGTTTTTTTTGAAGGGGGGGGGGGGGGGGTGAAGATCGCTTGCCATGCTCAAACTGATTATCCATGGAATGACAAACAACGCAGCGTGCTCCTTGAACACATCAGTGGGCCCCATCTTGATTAGGGCCATTTCACCACCGTCACAGAGAAGAACACACCATCACAGCCGTTGTGTCGTTTTGTTTCGCTGGCGGCCGGTTCGGATATCCTTCCTTCACTATATCTTGAGATCCTAAGGGGTTTGGAATCACAGCGGTGTCTTCCCACCGAGCTTCAAGTCCGCGCTCACAAAGCAGCGTAAATACGTTTGCGCGACCCATACAGCAGCTAATCTGGGCAAATCCACAATCCATAAATGCGCCGAGAGAAGAACAAGTCCCCAGATCTGCTTAAGCTTCTCATTGAGCGCCCGTAATATGGAGGCATGTTGTAAATGGGGTTTTTCCGCTGTGGGAAGATTTCCTTCTTGCTTCACATGTGCCCGCGTTTCTATGCTAATAATAGCCTTCAGCATCCTCCAACGGTGTTCCTGCACCGCTGCAGGCCCAATACACGGGAATGGGCACCTGACCAAGGCACTGGTTGTAAATTTGAAGCCCTTCCTTAAAACAAGCACTGATCAAGACAATCCATGCGAATTAAAAAAAAACCTTTTTCTTCTTTCAATGAAGCAGATGCTGGCCCGAGTGGCTCTTGTTCATTTTCACCGAAACAAACCGCAATTCTAACGGCCAGGCATCCGGCCGTTAGAATTTCCTTCGTCATGTGAGCCCCCTGGCAAATTCTATTCAAGGCCAAAAAAAACAAGAATCATGACTTTGATTCTTTAGGCCTTCTAAACCTTTTGAGCTCACTCCTGCTGTTAGACAATGCCAAAGATCCAGAAAAAAATAAAGCGCTGCCAACAAAACATCAGCTGCATTCTCCGGGTCTTTTTTTGCAAACCTTAATGCACACCCCCCTTGGGCGTGCGCCCTGCATACAGACATGCTCTTGCCGTATGTCGTCACGCCAAAATTTTTTGCTTTGTTGATCTTACCCACACAGTATCATTTCAAAAACAATGGTATGTACATTTGGTTGATTTGGCTCGAAAGAGGGGACACTCAATGCCCGTGATCACGCATTTTGCTGAATCTAAATAGAACGAGCAAAGAAAACCGAATGGGTAGCGAGAATACTATGCCAGCCAATGAAACGGAGTCTGCCGGGGCTGGCATTTGGGGAACGAACCCCTCGCAACGGTGCCCGGAGCACAAATCCAGATTAGTCTTTCAAAGTTTTTCTCTTTGGTGGCGGGCATTGTTTGGCCAGATTCAGTGCACCTTTCCTGCTGGCACACGTGTCGTGAACGGTTTTGGTGGCGGCCGCATGCGTGTGCTTCAAGCCTGTTGCATCACAGTTCCACATTTGTTCTAAGGCCGGTCTCGACGCTGTTGGTGGCCTGGTTCATACTGCCTATTACACTCAGTTTTGCTTCCTTAGCTCACTCCGGGTGGATAATAGATGGTTGCGTATACCTCGCTTCGCGCGTCAACATGTCCACACGGCACCAGCAATCTCGGCTCGTCTTTCCTTTTGTTCTCATGGAAGGCGCCTTAGAGCAAATAAAAACAGATCCCCCCCTCCCGTTTGCTGTCCTATCCCCTCTTCGACCATCTCACATTTTTGTTTGAGCGTACTAACATGTCCAAGGCAGAGAAATTATCCGAAGAACAAATCTCCGAGTTTAAGGAGGCCTTTTCCTTGTTCGACAAGGACAGTGACGGAAAGATCACTACCAAGGAATTAGGCACTGTCATGCGTTCCTTGGGACAAAACCCTTCAGAGAGCGAATTGACCGACATGATCAATGAGGTCGACACAAACAGCGACGGCTCCATTGACTTTCCAGAATTCTTGACCATGATGGCAAGAAAAATGAAGGACACGGACTCGGAGGCCGAAATTGCCGAGGCGTTCAAGGTCTTTGACAGAAACGGCGACGGAAAGATCAGTGCTGCCGAGTTGAGACACGTGTTGACTTCAATTGGCGAAAAGTTATCGGACGCGGATGTCGACCAGATGATCAGAGAGGCTGACACGAACAATGACGGCGAGATCGACATTCAAGAGTTCACCCAATTGTTGGTGGCCAAATAAGCCCCCCGACCTTTTCGGCTTGTCCCGTTCATTGCGATATTCTCTTGGGTGCACGGGAAGACGCTCTCTGTTATTTTTATATTCTCACTATGTATATGTAGTTATATTCTCACAAGTTTTACACCGTTTACGCTTGGTAAAATTTCATAAATCACCAACTTCAATTAGTAAAATACGGACTATGAACATGAAAGTCTGGTCCAACGTGCGAACTAAATCAGCGTCTTATGCTTGGCAACCGGCCAAGAGACCGACTTTTCATTATCGAAGACGACCTCGGAAACGCGTGCCGCGTGGACGGTTCGAATTGAGCATTCAGATAGAAACTATCGTCGCCGTCTTCATCATCAATATGCGGCAGGCTGTTGTGCTCAGTATTGGTCCGGGTTGTACTGCCGCGGCCGAAATTGAGCTCGTTGATGCTTCTATTCACAAGGTAGCGCAAGGCATTGTACCACGTGTTGTGCCTTTGACGGGTTGGACATGTGATTTTAATTGCTTTGGTCTTGCATCGAACAATGATACTCTTGTAATGAAGACCTGGTGGAAGTGGATTGTTATCATCGATGCTTTCCACACTTTCGATTGCCATTGCTTTTACCTTTACTTCAGATGGATTGGTTAAGACGGGATTGGAAGATGACCAGTAAAGCGTCAATGAGTATGGATGGACCCAAAAGTACCTCTCGTGACGACTCGCAGATATTGAGCTTAAAGGCCCAAGTTTCCTGTAGTACTTGAACAAGTATTCGCCTATGACAACTTGCGTGATGGCCGGAATCATTGACCGATCTGTGAATGAGATGTTCGTGGCAATCGACAAGCCTGTGAGCGAGTCTATGGCACTGTGCTGGGATGCAACGGTCATCTCTGAGCGCACCGAACGTGAGTTCGGAATTCTACTCTCCAGCGGAGGTTTCGAATGAGAGCTTGAAGCAGGGACCGAGGTCATTGGCGAGTGTGTGAGGCTTGAGTCTTCGCTGTCCAGATTGATGAGTGGAGTTCCAAAATTAGAGACGTCTTTCAAGTATCCTCTTTTTTGCGCGTGGCTCTGGAATACTTCTTCCGATACCTTCTCTATGTTTAATGCCTCCAGGCGGCTCAACTTCTCATAATAACTTGTTGGTAGAAGAGATACCTTTTCAATATCGGGTGTTCGCGCAACAGTTGTTGGAACGAATGCGGCTTCGGGAACACATATGAACTTCCATGCTTTAGCTGCCTGAATGAACATGCTTCTATCTTTTATTGTTTCTTGCGCATTTCTCAATTCGTGATACTGAGATCCTGGAACGACAGTAAATCCCAACTCCTCGGCCTTTGCACGCAATTCATTTTCTGACAAAACCTCATTTTTCTGATCGGAATATTCTTTCAATTGTTGATATTCGGCTTTTTCCATAACAACCATGTCTAGTCTTCTCAGATTTTTCACGAGCGATTCCCTGGTGACCTCGTTTTCAGACTGCTGTCCCATCTCTTGGATTCTCGAGTCTTTCTCAATCAAATTCTGCTTCAAACTTGTGAGTTCAGCAGACGGTAAAACAGATAAAGATAAAGCAGTTGCAGCCTCATTCAATAATGATTCATCATCGCAAACCTTTGATTTATTCACGATTTCATCGAAAACAGACAGCTCGATGCACACCATACCAAAGTGCTCTGCGCGAACCTTCAATTCGGCTGGATTTATAGCTATTGTCTCCTCTGCATCGGTATAGACCGATGAATCGCCGTCTAAACCTACCGTAAACCCCTTCAGTTTCAACCATGCAGCAACTTCGTCAGGTGCAGACTCTGACTCTAATTTTCCTTTTTTGCTTACAACAATCAAGTCTTGAGACCGCGCTGCTTCTACTAATTCTTCAGGAGATGTAGGTGTAGAGTTGGAATGCAAGAAAGCATATTTGGTTTTTGAAACAACCTCATAACCCCGGGCACGTAACTCGTTCTTTACGTGATCAAGATCCTCATCATTCGTAGGCAATTTAAACGTTTGCGCCTCTTCCAATTGTGACAATAGTTTGGCGTGTTCTTCTTTTTTGAGTGACACGTACCCATCATCTTGAATTGAACTCCTCAAACTCTTGTCGTTTTGCGTCTTAAGTTGATTGAATTCGGTGATGGAAACCACAACACTTCCCAAAGTTTTTGCTTTCTCGGACAAGAACTCAATCGAAGGGGATTTCGTTTTCTCGCGCAATTTAGCTAATTCTGTAAAGGAAATTAATGCGAAATTCGAATTCTGGGCTTTGACTTCTAATGGTGTGTTAATTTCTTCTTTCATTTGCTCAATTTCTTCAGTCAGGATAAGAGTCATACCGTGTTTTTGTGCCTGTTGAGAAATTTGATCGATCGATGGTTTGTTTGCTCTGAGAAGCATTTCATCATACTCATCATTGGCGACAATTCGAACATTTCTGCCCGCGATATGGTCATCGATAGTCCTATTAGCCCTTTCATTTAACTCATTTAGATCCCCTGATCTGACTATCTCAAAGCCATGGACAGCTGCTGCCGATTTGATATCTGCGATCGCTGGCAGATTAGCCTTCGTGTGCATAACATCGTATTCACCAACAGGTATAACGACAAGGCCTGCTTCGGCGGCTTTATCCTTGAGACTGTATGTCGTGTTGCGTCTCAAATTTGAAAGTTCTTCGGAGTCCACCAACTCTTTCTTTAACAAACGAGCATGGCTCGTCAAAAACTCAAGCGTTGGGTTTTCCGAGTTAGACAACAATTTTTGATATTCCGCTGCCGAGGTCACGCTCATACCTGATTCGAGAGCTCTAGTTTCCAAATCTTTGGTTGCCTCGGCTTTCAAGGAAGATAACTCTTGTTCCGGCAAGACAGCATAAGAGTGTGCTGCTGCAAGTTCTTTCATGCCTTCCACACTTCTGAACTTCCTATATTCGGCTGAATCAATGACTGTTTTGGATTCCTTGACAGCTCTAGACTCAAGTGTTTCCTCAGCCCTATTTTTCAACTGATCAACCTCCGCTAGAGGTATGGCAACGAGTGATAATTTGGACGCTTTGTCGTGTATAGACTCGCTCGATTCTGTTTCAAGTTTGTGAAGCCTATCTTGCGAAATAACAGCACATCTCAACTTATCTGCTAGTTCTTCAATCATTCCTATTTCTGGATTTTCAAGCGCAGTTTGAAGATTCTCATATTTCTTTGAGCTTTCTTTCAAAGTGTCAAAGGTGTTCTTCTCAACTACCATCATACTTGCAGCCTCAGCCCTCGAAGCTAAAGGTTCGGTAGCATCGGCAAGTAACCTTTCGTATTCATCATCTTGAAGGACCTTCGACTTGTAAGTTTTAGCTTTTTCGATTAGATAATCTAAGCTTGGGGACAGAATGGTTGAAAGCATACTTGAATGCTCGTCCGCGGTCATAGACACAAGACCTGCCTTCTCAAGTTTGGAATCAAGCGTTTCGGTATGAACTGCCTTAGACACAACCACATGATCTAAAATTTCCGCGTGCTCTTCCAAAAATTGCAAAGAAGGAGACTCGATTTGCTTCAGAAGAGACATGTGGTTGTCCTTTTGAACAACAAGGCACGAGTAATTATCCGCCTTCTCGTTGAGATATTCAAGCGATGGGTGGAGAAGAGATTCCTGTAACAAATCATGCTCCTCTTTGGACATGACAATGTACCCTTCTTCGAGAGCTAATTCCTTGCTAGTCTTTGCGTTTCTAGACGACCACTTCTCATACTCACTCAAATCCAACAATGTCTGTCCAAGTTTGGCAGAATGTTTACGTAAGTATTCAAGACTTGGATTTTCCACAGATTCTTCGATAGACTCAAAGTGAATGATCTCCGCACTCGTCAAAAGATTGTATCCAAGAATCTGAGCACGCTCTTTCACTGTTTCAAGAGAAGGAGCTTTAGCGAGCTCTTCGGCCTCTTTATAGCGTGCCACCTCGTCATCAGAAATGAGTTCAAAGCCTTGAATAAATGCTTGTTCCCTGAGGTAATCTGCAGATGGAGATTCGAATGAGGCCTTGAACTGCTTATAAGATAGCATTTCACCGATAGGAACTAATTCACATCCATGAAAATGAACTTTTGCAGAAAGATACTCGAGCGAAGGTGTTTCATGCTCTTTCTCTAGAGCAGACAATTCTTGGGCTTTTTCACAAGCAACGAGCACATAGTTAAATGCTCGAGCATTTTCACGAATGTAATCTAATTCTGGTGATTGCAACAGCTTTTTCAACGACTCGTATTGCTCAACCGAGACAAGAGTATGTCCTTGGGATGCAGCTTGTTCCGATAAATATTCAAGTGACGGAGAATTATAAAGATCTTTCAAATGACACAATTCGGTCATGCTAGAAGATTTAATTAATTTGTGATCAAGAGCCTCAGCATGTCCAGAGAGATATTCGAGCGATGGAGAGTCAAACAAGGTTTTTTCGGCCTTGAGATTAGCCCAATCCAAGTCTGGAATGAGTGAATAGCTCAAATTCTCTGCGTGCGACTGCAAATATTCCATGGATGGATTTTCGTGAGAAATTTCCAAAGAAAACAAGTTTTCGAGTCTTGAAGCTTCAACGAGTTCAAGATTAATTGCTTTCGCTTCTTTGCGTAAGTATTCAACTGTAGGCGCATTGTATTTTGCTTGAAATTCATGCAAATTTTCTAGGTCATCCCGACTTATCGCTTCCATTGATCTGGAGTGTAGCTTCTCTGTAAGAAATTCGATGCTAGGATTGTTCAAAGACTCGAGCTCCGCTTCTGGGATAGCTTCATGGTTAAAGCTTTTTATCTTGGTTTTGAGATAGTCAAGCAGAGGCTCTTCGATTTGCCTATTCAAAAGCGCCAATTCAGCTGTTGGTAGCAATATTAGCCTTTTAGCTTCGGCCTTTTGAGCCAAATAATCTTCCATTGGGTTCTCGATAGATTCTCGCAAGGCCAGAAGATCTGATGATTTAACAAGTTCATGCCCGGAAAGCTTGGCCTTCTGCACTAAGTATTCATGTTGAGGGCTTTCCAAAGACTCGAGCAAATCCTTATACTTGAGCTGATTTACAAGAGCAAGATCTTTCTGTTTGGCCTTCTCCTCGAGAAATTCAACAGATGGCAGGCGTGAAATGGTAGTCAAGGGGGTGCATTCCTCATTTGAAACGAGTTTCAAGCTTGAAATTTTCTCCTGATCCTCGAAACGCTGCTCGAACTCCAGACTTGGAATTGCCACATAACCGTGTGATAAAATATTTTGACTGAGGAAGTCGAAGTCAGGTTGCTCAACGGTTTGTCTCAATTTCGAAAGGTGGTTCTTCTCAATCACCTCGTGCCCTAATAATTCAGCATGTTTCTTAATATGATTAATCTCCGGAGTCTTCGCCAAAGATTGAAGAGCCTGTAATTCTGATTCTAGTATAGTCGTCAACCCAATTTTTTTGGCATTCATATGAACCTGATGAGCATTTGGAGTATGTACGAGACTTTGTAACTCATCATGTGTACTTTCAGGAATGACAATGCTGTTGTGAAGTCTAGCTTTTTCTTGTAAATACTTGAGATCAGGATTGCTTAACAACAACTTTAGCTCAGTGTACTCCTCTGTTGGCAATACTTTACAGTTGTGTAATTCTGCCAATTCACAAATTCTATCCCTATCTGGACTTTCAGCAATGAATTTAAGCGAGTTATAATCAGCAAGGGGCACGATTTTGTGGCCAATATCGTTTGCCATCTTTGTGACGTGCTCAATTGGTGGATTGTTAGCTAATGTAGTAATGGTTTCAAGTTCATCATTAGCCAACAAACTTCGTCCGTATTTACGAGCTTGTTCCTCGATTTTCAGTAGAGTGGGGGCGTTCGCTTGTTGAAGAAGAGCATTGTATTCTTTATCAGCAATCAAAACTTGCGCTAGAGGTAAGGCTGAATTTTTGAGCTCATCCAAAGACGGATCATTCACACGTCTCTCAAGGTCCTCATATTTTATCTTCGATATTACGACGTGATTATGACTCGACGCGGATAATTCAAGTTGGGCCAAAGATGGAGAGTTTGCCTGCTGAAGAAGTGCATTGTGATCTGCTGAAGAAATCACCACTGAATCATGGGCTTTCGCCAAATCGACAGCTCTCTTCATGCTCGAATCCAGAGCAAGAAATTTGAGGTGGGTTAGCTCGGAATCCAGAATCACAGTATGCTGATAAATTTGTGTCAACTCCATCACACGCTCAAGGGTTGGCTCATATGCGAGTTTTTTGATACTCTCGTATTCTGGTTGGGCCACAACAACGTGGTTGTGAGATTTAGCACAGTTTTTGAGGTGTTCAACGGATGGCCGAAGAGATTTTTCCTTCAAGGTGTCATACTCAGAAGTTAAAATCAAAAGGGAGTCATTCTTTGATGCCAACTTGGCCATATGTTCAGCAGACGGGTCAAATGCCAAGCGAACCGTCTCCTCATACTTGAATTTTGGAATTACTACCAGATCTTTCTTGGCAGCAGCTTCCTTGATTTGCAATAATGTCGGCCTCAATGCAAGTTCTTCAAGCTGAGCAAATTTTTCTTTAGCAAGCACCAAGCAGCCCTTTTGTGCCGCTTGTTTCTCAATGTATTCCGCCGAAGGAGAATCAATGCTGCTTCTCATTGCTTTCAATTCTCCTGAATCCATTAGTTCCAAATTGGATGCTCTTGCAAAACTTTGTAGCTCATCTGTAGTGGGTGCGACGGATTTTCTCTGAAGCTCCTTCAAACTCGTTACTGAAACCGTGGCGAGACCCAAAGCAGAGGCCCTGGAAATGAGCGATTTCTCTGGCATATTTTCGGCACTATTCTTAAGATTATCAAATTCAGACTGCAACAATGTCACGAGTCCTAGTTTTGTGGCAACGTCTCTAACATGACTTTCAGGAGGGTTATTTGCCAAATTCGTCATATGTTCATACTTCGATTTTGTCATTGCAAATAATCCAGCTTGGGCTGCTTTCGATTGTATAAAGTCTTCTGATGGAGCATCCATTGTTTTTTGCAAATTTTCTAAAACAGTTTTCTCGATAACCACTGAATCATGAAGTGTAGCTTTTTCCTGTAAATATTCAAGAGGTGGACTCTGGTATTCAGCAGACTTTACCAAATTATATCCCTTAGCCGACAGTTTTTCCTCAATAAATGTCAAAGGCGGAGAGTCTAGAATAGCCTGTGATGCCTCGTATCTTTCTCTTGGTAAAATCATCATGTCCAACAACTTAGCTTTTTCTGTAATGTGGTCAAGATTTGGCTTCTCAGCTTTGTCTTTAATGATTCTGAAATCATCCTCAGAGATTGCTATGTGCTTGTGTTTTTGGACATGATCAATAAGATGTTCCAAAGGCGGAGCATGCGCTAATGCATCCAAGCAAGTGTAATCCTCATTGGAAAGAACTATCAAATTTATTCTTTCCGCATTTAGTTTTAATTGCTCAAGTGTTGGCTCCTTGACTTGTTGAGTGAGAGATGAAAGAGCTTCGCGGTCAACAATTTCATAGCCCAAATCGCCACAAACCATTTTCATGTGCGATAATGAAGGTTTTTCTGCAGCATTCTTGAGATCCTTGAACTCACCAGCATCAAAAAGTAGCTTTTTGTGAACATCGGCTTTTTCAGCAAGCTCTTCCAATGTCGGTTCAGAAACTATGCGCTGGAGTTCTTGTAACTCAATAAAAGGTATGGCCGCAAACCCAATTCTATGCGCGGAATTTTTGATTTCATCGACCAGAGGTTCGAGAGCTTTCTTTTTCAAAGCATCAAACTCTTCCTCAGAGATGACACGCAATCCTAGCAATGAGGCTTTTTCTGTGATATGAGCAGCATCAGGTGAGTTTGCTAAGCTCACTAATGTGTCAAGCTCTTCGTTGTTGATCACACGTAAATTCAACATTTTAGCCTTTTCATTGACATGTACTTCATCCGGTCTATGAGCGAGCATTTCTAAGTCCGAAACCGTGTTCGTGGCCATCAAGACTTGACCCATGTCACGCGCTTTCGCTTTGAGGTAATCAATACCAGGGGTTTCCACGAGCTGATTCAATTTTTCGTGCTCGGATGACTGTATCAAATGATAATTCCTCTCTTCAGCTTTTGTCGTCAAAAACTCCACAGTGGGTTCGTGGGCCTGCTTGTAGAGAGACGTATACTCAGTTGCTGAGAGTGTCACAAGATTATGTTTCTCAGCAAGCTTTTGAACATGCGAAAGACTGGGCTCGTTCGCTAACTTTTTCAAGGCCTCATACTCCTGCTGAGGTATAACAACATGTTCTGTAGCCTTCTCTCTTAAGTGTTCGATAGAAGGATTATGAGCAATGCTCATTAGACTTTCAACTTCGGCTTCAGGCAAAACGCGATGGCCTAGAGATAAAGCGCTTGATTTCACAGAGTTCAAGTCCGGTTCCTGCAACTTTTGAAAGTCTCCATTAGACAAAAGCAAATGTTCGTGCTTAACCGACATTCTTTGAAGATGGGGCACAGAAGGATTGGTGGCTTTTTCATGCAACTCCTGGTACTCGTGATTGGTGAGCACAATATGGCCATGAGTTTTAGCTCTCTCTATTAAGGAGTCTATTCCCGGGGACTCGAGAAGTGCGAGTTCCTCAGTAGACAAAACCTTTAGCCCCAATGCCTCTGCCTTACTTGTGACGTGGGAAATATCGGGAGTGTGAGCTTTCTTTTCTAAATCATCGATGAAATGAGACAGAGAGACGAATAAGCCCATTTCGTTTGCTTTTTGTGTTAGGTAATTCTTCGAAGGCTGTGCATATTCGGTTTCCAAACCCTTGAGGCGCTTGTACTCGTCGTTTGGCACAGGGTATAAACTTGCGGCTTTGCACCGCAGGATCAAGAACGACTGAGGCGGAGATTGAACAAGCGCATCACTTTTCCTAAGACTAGTCAAGTGTTCAAGCTCAACAGGCTCGTAGCCCTTACTCTTGAGATGATCAGAGAGGTATGCAAGATCAGGATTTTCGTACTTCTGCTTGACCTCGCGCAACCCATCGAGCTCTGGCTCCGGGATGGTAACAATACCTTTAGAGAGCAATCTTGTTTCCATTTCTTTCTCACTCAAAAGCTCATCGTGCTCTTGTTTGGTCATTAATACGAACCCCTTGTTCTCTACCGCTGCAGTGATGCGCTCAGTATTCATACTCGAAATATCGTTATATTCGAGCTTTGCGTAGTCGTCCAGTGTCAAGAGAACCAAGTGATTATCGCGTGCAAACTGCTGCACCTGCACTTCTGTGATAGGTTCAGATGCACGAGAGAGTTCTTGAGCAAGCACAGTCTGCTTAGATGGCTTACGCGGCGCCTCAAAGTCCAGTTCGGAGCTATCGGTGTCGTTGAGGTATGAGTTTGTACGTTTAAGCTGCAGCCCCGCCTCAAGATCGGCGACGTCTTCGTCGGATTCGTCAAGCACGCGCCTTGAAGGTTTCGAGGGCGTGGCACTCTCGGCACCAATGAAGTTCTCCCATTGTTCCTCCTGTGGCCATGCAGAACCTTCATCAGGTGATTCTTGCTCACTGTGATTGAATATAATAAATTTTGAGGCTGCCTTGGCGGGTGTGAGATATGCAGAGGCACGGTTTGAGACGGCATGGGTGTCTTTCCGTGTCTTACGAGCAGACCTTGGAGTGTTGCGACTCGAAGTAGGCGCAACTCGGGCCTTCATGAGAGCGGCACGAAGCCGTGACACAGTCCTGGAGGAGTGTGCCAAGTTCGCCCTGAGCGTATGCACTTCCAAATCCGCGCTCTCTGGGTTTTGCACAGCGGGTGCTGCGAGGAACGCGGCGGAGTCCTGGAGGACTGCGTCGAAGTCAGGAAAGTCTGCGGTGTCGTCCTCGCCATTGGCGCTTCCCCACGAGAAGACCTCCTCTTCACTTTTGGACACGGCCTCAGTCTCTGCAGCAGCCTGGAAGGCCAGAACTTGGGCGTGCAAAGCATCGTTTTCGTCATTCAATGCATCAACGCGTGCAGTTAGTTCGGCTAGCCGTTTCAGCGTTGAGTCCTGTACCAAGTGAAGGTCAGACCCGAGCGTTGCTGCCTTCATTTGGTGCTCATCATTGTCGCGCTGCAAGTTTGCGATGCGGAGCGTGTTGTCGTTGTGCGTCCTCACCAACTTGTCATTCGCAGCCTTGAGTGCCTCGACCTGTTCCTGGAGCACGGCATTGCTCGTCTCCAACTCCCAGTTTTTGTCGAGTAACGTCAGCTCGCTGTTGGCTGCGAACGTTCGGGTCTTTGCAAGCGCTGCTACCTGCGTGCGAGCGTCCGCAAGCTCGTCGCTCTGGTTTTTGAGCCGCGACTTGATAGTGTGGTTCTCGGCAGTCAACCTGCGGCACTCAGAAAGCAAATTCTCGCTGAGTCCGACAACAAAGTCCATGTCCTGACCCTTAGCTTCGGGGCGCAAGGGCGCGCTGGCCTGTGGAAGGGCGCGCTGGCCCCGAAGGCTCGTCGCTAATGGCTGTGTGTGCACATTGTGGCGCCTCAACACGGCTGAACTCGACGGCGGGGGACCGTGTTTTGCCTGTGAGTCTACCCACGCGACGGGCGCGGAATGAGGCGCGTTTGTTGCGCTATTCTCGAGAACCGACTGCGGCACCAGTGACGACCCAAAGGATTCCGCTGGTCTGGGGCTGTTCTCAGCTCCATTTGATATATTTTCGCCGGAGAAATCGCCTGTTGCTTCGCCCAGCGCCTGCGGCAGGCTGGGCGCCCTGTTGCGAGGCTTATTGGAGCCGAAAAGCCGCCGCTGGATGTCTGAAAGTTGGCCCCTTATGTCTTCTTTGCGGGGGTTGTTGGCGGACATGTGGAACGGGTCAAAGATTGTGTAGACTGTGCGAGAGCGAAAGTTTCACTAGGTTTTATATGGGTTTCAAAGCGTTTTTCTTTTGGATACTGCTAGGTCTTTTACGAGGTTGTACGAGGGGTTTTGATGTTTAGAATATGTGTTTTGGACTCAGCGCGTGAGGATTTTCAAAACTGAGTGGAGTTGTTCCAAGCGGCAGAAACGGTAGCTGTACGGTATACAATAATGTCGCGTGTGCGGCCATGCGGACAAATTAAATAGAATTATTGAACGGCGCTTGGGTCACGTTAGAGGTAAATCTACCTGGGGAAACCCTAAATGAAGGTTTGAGAGAACAACTTGCCCTCAGTGTCTCACGACACCTCAGACACCTCCTCCTTGAGTTGATCCCTTGTCTGGTACGTCAATCACGTGACTCTGGCGTTTCTAGAAACAGCCAGCAGACGCAGTACACATCAATACAGCTTCTCAATATGCCACAGTACTATGGGCGTGCCTTGTTTTGCTGAGACTCGTTTTCCATGCAATCCGACGGCTCGGCCACAATTCACGAAAAAAGAATCTCGGCTTTGAAGTGGGCTTGCGCGTTTTGGAGGCTCAAGCTCTTGGTATGCTTGGTGAAATCAGCACGGCAATGGTCACATGTCTAGTAATCTTCTCTAGTGACGTTCAACTTGTGATAGAATTGCAAAGGATGGTCTGGGCAGGAAAAAGCCAAATTTTGGTCAATCCGATACATAATTCCACAGACACATTTGTGAAAAGAGGCAGGCATATACTTAATTCAATAGCTTGTTGCTTGGAATAACGAAGCCTGAACCTCTTCTCTTACTATGGACTACAATATGCGATCAGATCCTCAGCACCGTTGGAAATATGCATCCTGCATTCGTATACCCACAGTCAGTGGGTTGCAAGCTCATGAGCGTGACCAGGGTACTTGGAGCGAAAGCAACCTAATTTGGTTATAGTACACGTGTCCAAAACTGAGAAACTCGACTCACGATGGCACTCGGCGTGAACCCTAAGAATTCTGCACGCGAATGAAACTTCTCATCATCTTACATTTCACATCCCCCCAGGATAGATCCTCACCAGTCCCCCCGGAACTACACATTTTCTGCTTGTTCAACAGGGTATCTCCACACACTGTTGGCGCGACATTCTCGAGTTGCGACATTGTAATACTGTGGCTACGCGAAAATGTCAGGTCAGCATTAGAATGTAAACACGTCTGCAGATGCGCAATCACGCCACTGCGCACTCACACTCTGGTCTTTTGCCTCTTTTGCAGCCTGCATCCGAGGTGAGACATAATCTCACTCACTGTAGATTTCATTGTTAGCAGTGAAAAGTTGAAATGATTATATGATTATATGAAAACAAATGGATTCCCACTTCCAGATAAATGCAGCTGGCTGGTATGATCCGGCCTCCTTACTTGTTTGATAGAAGCCACAAAGCACGCAAGCTATTGAAGACTAGTCTGCAACGATAATTTCATTGACAAAACTAAAACGCGTTTGATTCAATCAACGCTAGCGGTATTTTTATAAACGCTGTAAATATTAGCAGGCCTAGAAAAACTCCTGTTTTTAAGGCTGTCATTTGTGCTTACAAAGCCATGCCTCAGAAGCTCTCTTCGAATGAATTCAAATCCCAATCTTGACATTTCACGCTCTGTCAAAGTTTGCACTGGGCAACACAAAGGGTCATATTTCCAGCGCCACAATTTTTTCTGGTAGATACAATCAGTGTGATAGAAGCATATGCTATACAGACCATCAGTCTGAGTAGACGTTTCATGAATATCTATGCTGTATTTGCTGTTGCCTTTGAGCTGGACCATGAACTATATGCTCAGCTCGAGAATATCCATGTGAATTCAAGATACAAATGCGCTGACAGACAGCTCTCTTTTTAAAGCAAACATTTTTTCAGTACATCAAGAGACGTTCATGACTAAAACTTTGCAATCACAATTTTACTTAATTCGAGATGGGCAGAAATACAACGAAAATTCTGACCCACATCCCTCCTAGAAAAGATATAAAAAAACTCCGCAAGTCATCATTATAATTTTTTTGCAAAATAAATCGAGATTTCGGCGCTCAATATCTGGGTTGTTTGCCACAGAACTTGACTGATCGTTGCAAGCAATGCACAGATGGCACACTGCCGAACATCATCCTAAGATTTGGCAAATTGCTTAGTCGAAACGAATCCTATCTTCTTCATCTTTCGCCTTGCTAGCAGCGATCTGCTCTTCTATGGCTCTTTTCTCTGCAATCGCCCGTTTTTTTAAAGTGTTTTTAAAAGGAAAAAACATGAGCGCCATTCCCGATGTAGTGAGACAAGCCCATGCAGCCAATATTCCAAAGTTTCTACCCATGGCACCTTTATACGTGTCAAAAAATATCACCTTATTGATTTCGTAGGCAGCATGAATTGGCATTGCATACGTATAGCGATAGAACTCCGGACACAAGGCAATAGGGCTGAAAGTGGCAGAAATATTAATGATAACCCAGAACAAGAGCCAGAAGCCAAGAATTGGCGGGTATGTTATGATGCAGATCATCGCAACCAACTCATTCATGCTCCCAACAGCACACATTGTAACGAAGGTGGTCATCCAGTAAACAAGAAACCCAGACTTTCCAAACGCCACCGTAAAGTCGACTTGGAAAGCAAGCGTGACCAACGAAAAGAAGAGACTGATAAAGAAGAAACTCAGGAGTGAAGCCAAAACCCTGTATGCAAGCAAATCCCATTTTTTCACGCCGGACTTGATCACATCCTTGTGGATCTCGCCAAAGAAATTGAACCCAAAGAACGTGACAATGATCATGTAAATAAGCCCGACTTGCAACGGGGCTGATAGTACGTCATCTGTGACCGGTCGCCCGTCGACATATGAAAACTCTAACGACGACGTCGCGACCTTCACAGAGTCCATGCTGGCAAACACTTCCGATGTATTAACACCCGAAAGGATCAGCTCCATGATATCACCCTGCAGCTGGCTGAACATCATGCCCACAGTTTGCAAGCTCGGAAGAACGTACTGGATCATGGCAGACATATCTCTGCCGGTTTCGTAGAATGAAACCACGGAGTCGTATGAGACGTTGTACAGGGTGTCGCCGCTGATGATGGCGTTTTTCAAGTTGATAGTAGCGTTGGGCTTGACGTAAATCAGCGCCCAGTACCGCTGGTGGTGCACCTGTCTTTGCACTTCGGCGTACGTGTCATGGCCGTTCTTCAGTGCCAATGCCTGGAACTCGGTGTTGTTCTGTATGAGCCAGCTTCCCAATGCGCGAGCCTCGTCTGTTTCGAGCGTTTGCTTCAAGTAGTCTCCGATATACGGATCCGTTCCATCGATCGTCTGGTCGTCCTCAATGACCACAAGCATCCGAAGGTTCTTGAGCCGCGAGATGCGCTGGTATGTAGAGCCCCAGTAGATGGAAAATATGCCAAGGATACATGCGCCTATGACGGCGTAAATTATGAGCATCTTGATGAGTAACGATTTGCGCTGTCCATGGAGTCGCTCATTAAAAAACGAGAGCCCGGTCTGCACCCGCTGAAGCACGGACTGCGTCCGCTCGATCCCCAATTTTTCTTCCTCGATGCCTTGCGGAGCCACACCGGCGTTTTGGCCGGTCTCTGTATTGCCATGTCCTTGAAATGTCCGCACCAGCTGGCCATCAATATCGTCTCCCAAGAGGGACTCTGAGTCTGTTTCCATTGTCATTGGTGTGTTTTGCGGGGAGATGGGCGCAATACGTAGTTGCAATAAATAGTTGAGTGATGCTCCACGGGCAATTATTAGAAATGGTCTGGGAGTCTAAGGGACATGTATATATATATATGTGCGTGTAGAGCTGGGTGAGCGTGGAAGCGAGATTCGACTGGATATACGAGTCTATCTTTCGAACCCGACTTTGTGACGGCGTAGCAGCTGTCGTATGGATATTTGTCAGCACGAGGAAGTCCCAGACTTTAACCAAAAACATACATGCCGGAGACAAATCCAAGTGCCTCTTCTAGCACAGTCCGAGTTTTATACAGTACCATCATCAACATCTTACACGATTTCGCGGAAGCCGCCGAGATTTACGAGGTGCTTCCGTCAGCACCTGGTCGCAGATTGGCCCGGCAATTGTATATCCATTTACTTTTTTGGGGAATTAACTTACTAGCTTTGTTTGTAGTGAGCAAGCTCAGAGACAAGTTTTAAAACTTGTCTCGTTGATTAAAAATTGTGGACTGGTGAACAGAAAATGGATTGCAGCAGCAACCGTTTTTTTCTTATTCTAGGAAATTTCCAAGTTATTATAATCTAAAGTCAAAAATTGTAGTTTGAAATTTGCAGCTTCCGCATAAGTTTAAATGAAAAAAAGATCAATCACTTGGTAAGAAACTCGGGTCTCGTGGCCCGGCAAAAAAAAAAACACTTGATTGAAGAATAAAGGCCGATATTTTGTTTCTTTATGCTTAATCTGGTACTGAAATCCAAGGGTACTGGAAGCCATAGGTAGGAATGGAGAACACAATTGCAAAACAACCTCAGTGTAAACTCAAGGCGGTTTTTCAATATATAGCACGTTTTTTCAAGAGAAGATGACGCTAGGTCAGAACCTGTACGTATTGTGATGTTTTGGTGAGCAATCTCGGCAAACTGTATTTTTCTTTTGGCGTGTTTTATTCTTATAAAAGCTTGATATTTTCAATGGCTTAGAAGAGTCGCGACAACCAGACGCCCCAATACGACGCTTAAATTGAGGTTTGTTTTGATCGTCTTTTCAGTGTTTTTTTTTTTGCAGATTTTCTACAATTGATTTGGTGTTTATTGCATATTTACGTCACACAACCATATCTGAATGCAACGACTTTTTTATTGAAAAATTCTTCTTTCTTTTTGGATCTTACCTGGCATTGAAGTTTCAGAAACAAGCATGAGACTTCTCGCACCAAACGCCACATCACATTGCAACGCCAGCGCGAGAGACTCGTTTATGGCTGGTTCTAGTCTAATTAGCCTACAAGAACCTCGTTAAAGTCTGCGGGAGTCATTTAATAGCCCAATGCCCATTGGCTTGCCCATATACTGCATGTCTTACTCAAAGCAGGTCGAACAAACACACATTCTCAACACCAATAGATAAAATGGTAAGCGGAAAGATAAGTTCGGTCGAAATAGCGGATTCAAATTCACTGGCTTGTGAACTAATAACTGGACCGGACTGATGGAGTGTATGATACCGGGATACGGAGATTGAACAGATGCCATACTTCTGTCCACTTCGTTCATCGTGACTGCTTTTTGAATTTGAAGCATTTCGACCTGATCACCATCAAAAACCAAGGCTCAGCGGGATAACCGACTGACTCCCACACTAGAAATATAAATTATTCCTTAGAAACCACTCCGACTGGAACATGGCTTAACACCGCCCATGTTATGTACAGGATACAACATACAGACCGTTTCGAGTTAATATCTCATTCTCGTCAATTGAAACCCCTTGGCATTGCCTCTCACGTCCCCCTCATAGACCAAATATGGAATTAGGCGAGGCCGTAGTATCGCAGTTCTCAAAGCCCCGGGCAGAGGCCAGAGAATCTGTTCTTAGATACCGAAAAAGAGCACCGCTGCTAGACTCAGCGGACCAGGATCCATTCGAAGAGCTTGTGAAACAAACCTCTACTCTTTCGATCAAAGAAAGCCTGCCTGAAAGCAAGACGTTTTTTTATTGGAAATATGTGGTATCGCCTATCTTGCTCACGGCTCTCTCCACATATGTGCGCTTCTACGGTATTGCCAATAATCACAGCGTTGTGTGGGACGAGGCACACTTCGGCAAGTTTGGATCGTACTACATACAAAAGGAGTTCTACTTCGACGTGCACCCCCCGTTGGGCAAGTTGCTTATCGGTCTTTCGGGGTACTTGGCCGGTTTCGATGGTGAGTTCAAGTTTGAAAGTGGGAAACCGTTTCCACCAGGTCCTCAGTTCATGTACATGCGCTATTTCAACTGCGTCTTCGGCGTCTTGTGCACACCGCTTGCGTACTTCACGAGCTTGGAACTTGGGCACTCAATGTGGACCACGTGGTACGTCACACTCAGTGTGGCGCTCGAGATGTTGTCGCTCACGTTGTCCAAGTTCATTCTTCTCGACTCCATACTTTTGTTTTTCACTGTGCTATCCTTTTTCTGCCTTTCGAAATTTCACAATTTAAGTAAAGAAAACAAGCTACTTACACCTCACGGTATCGTGTGGCTCACCTTGACTGGTTTGTCCGTTGGCTGTGTGTGCTCTGTGAAATGGGTCGGTTTATTTGTTACATTGCTAGTGGGCTTCTACACTATCTATGATCTCTTGGTAAAATTCTACCAAACCACAGCCGATCCAGAAATGCGAGATGTGTACATGTCCATCCCAAAATATATGCTTCACTGGCTTCTGCGCGTCGTGTGCTTGATTGTGGTTCCTTTCATCATTTACACGGCGGCGTTTAGGGTTCACTTTGCGGTGCTTTCGAAATCTGGTACAGGCGACGGGTCGATTTCAACTTTGCTTCAAGCTTCGTTGGATGGGAACACGCTCAAAAACGGACCCCGGTCTGTTGCTTACGGCTCGCTTATCACGCTCAGGTCCCAGGGATTATCGCCTAACTTGCTTCATTCGCATCCATCGGTGTACCCAGAAGGGTCTGGCCAGCAGCAGGTGACGACTTACGGATTCAAAGACGACAATAACGAGTTTCTAGTTGAGTTTGATATGCAAACTTCAGCTCACGAAAAGCGATTTGCCACCTTGGAGTATAACGCTGAGCACCCAGATTACATTCTCGATTACAAGCGACTCTTAAAACATGGTGACACCATCAGATTGAAGCACAAAAATACGGGCGCTTTTCTTCATTCACACCCAATTGCTGCGGCAGTCCTGTCAAGCCAATATGAAGTTTCCTGCTACGGAAGCGTCAACGTATATGACCCTCAGGACGACTGGGTGGTTGAGATTCAAACTCAGGATATTTCACCCTCGGACGCGTTTCAAGACGAGGCACTGGATGAGCTTCATCCGGTCTCTACAAATTTCAGACTCAGACATAGAGTTGTTGGATGTTACTTGGCCACATCTGGCCACGCATACCCTAGTTGGGGCTTCAAACAGGGAGAAGTCATGTGCAAAAATGCCTTTGTGGCGCTGGACAAGAGCACGTGGTGGAATATCGAAGATCACACTAATGAGAATTTTGACATTCCGGAAACACCGTATGTGGCACCAAAGCCCAAATTTTGGAAAGAATTTATCTTGCTTAACTATGGAATGATGGCTTCAAACAATGCTTTGGTCCCGGATCCAGATCACTTTGACCATTTAGCTTCAAGCTGGTGGGAATGGCCTATTTTGAAGTCAGGTCTCCGCATGAATAGCTGGGGCCCTGGGTCATACCGCTACTTTCTTATCGGCCATCCATTTGTAACACTTTTTTCAACCTTTTGTATATTCGTGGCGGTACTCACTTTTTTTGGCATACTTGTTGCCTGGCAACGTCTGAGAATCAAACTCGGAGTGTTCTCAGACGAGTGGAGCTTTATTCTTGCCGGCGGATTACTTCCTTTGTTGGGCTGGCTTTTGCACTACTTGCCATTTGTATTGATGAGCCGTGTCACTTATCTTCATCACTATGTGCCCGCTCTTTACTTTGCCATTTTTGTTTCAGGGTTCTTGGTCGAATTCTTTGTCGCGAGACGAGCGCCTAGATACTTAAAATACTTCTTGTTCATGGTACTTTATGCATGTATCATAGGAGTTTTCTGGTATTACAAGCCTCTTGCAATGGGAATGGTTGGGAAAGCAAAGGACCACGCATATCTCAAATTATATAAGTCGTGGAATGTTTAGATCTTCGGGCAAAATTGACCGAGACCAAAAAGATATTCATCAAATGGAAACCTTGCTGTCCCACGTAGGCTCGTTCCTTCGCTATAGTTCACATGATTTGGCTCGGTGTAATTGCTTTTACATTTACAATCAAAATAAACTACATCTAAATCTAATTATTCATATGCTTATTCGTATCACCCGTATAAAATTTTCAGTTTTTTTTTTTTGATATATAAGGGAGGGTGAGAGAGAACATGTCACTTTTTTTGAATGTCGAGCCAAACAAAAGTCGTATCTAACCGTGAAAACCTTTAAACTGACTCTTGCAACTTAAAGGATTATTCAAAACTTAGGCAACTCATGGCACTCTACCAGCACATTGGGAATAGTTTTGCAGTGGCAAACCTACAGAAGGTTGAATGACAATATGAAGCACGACTTGGTAATGGCGGCCGAAGTAAGGGCGTTAAGCTTATATCCGCACGTTCTTGCGTGAGATTAATTTCCCAAAGGTAAATGGTGTAGACTACTATTCCTAGAGATTTCCTATTTGGCCCTTATTGAAGTTTTCAAATAATTATTAATTTACGTATGTCCTCAGCACATGATTTAAAAGCGCAGAGCCACTTTTAGAGGAGTATTGAATCTAAATACTTGGTGTCGTAGACCTTCAACCAAGAGCGCAAGTGGTTTAGTGGTAAAATCCAACGTTGCCATCGTTGGGCCCCCGGTTCGATTCCGGGCTTGCGCAAATTTTTTTATTTAAATTCGTTACATATATTTTACTCGCACAGAAAAAAGGGGTTCTAAATATTGGCAGTACACCCTAAGGTTTTTCTGTGTTGAGATACTTCCGAAACTGGTTGTATTCATGTAAACAATTATCGTGCGAAGGTGGAACGCCATGAATGACCGTCTCGCACCAGCTCGTTGTGTAATGGCAGCAGACTCCTCAACAAAGTGATGTTTTACAATACACAATTGCGAGGGGACCCCATAACTTTCTCGAATTAAGAAGATCAAAGTGAATAGCAAGGGAAAGGAATGCTCCCAGAATGCGCGCGTAAGTCGAGTGTCAAGTACTGAGTGGGTAAATTTTTTAATACCTGCTTTCGTCAGGCACATTTTGGTTTTGACAGCAGAAAAATGAGAGAAATGGGATACAGCTGGAAAGAGAAGCACAGCCTATTGTAAAAGTCCCAG